>NW_010729147.1:2722024-2778212 GCF_000365185.1 Nelumbo nucifera | reverse complement strand
AAGCTCGAATTGGGCCTCTATTTATAGAGAAAATGGTCTAAAATTCACTCAGCTACAGCGTTTGTGGCTAAGTAGAGTTCTTTCACTGAAATAGGCAAGATTCTTTCAACGAAATAGGTGCCTAGTCAAGCTTTCTTATTTGGTGAATCATTTTCTTCGATTCGGGGGTGGTTTTTCCGGGTTTTGTGCAGCCAATAGGAGTTGAGGGTGTGTCAGACGCTGTAGTCTCGTATTTGGGGTTGTCAGTGGCAGAAAATGTAAATTTGATGAACTTTTTAAAGCTATTTTGTCTTTTCTTGGTTTTAAGTAGGAGTCTGTTTGGTATCTTGGGTTTTTTAAGCCTATTAGGCCCTGTTTCATTGGTCTAAGTGCTCTAATGGGTCAAGAATGGGTCTGACATCAGCCATCATCCATATAAGGCTTCAGATTGGGCCAAATGATGTGGTGATTTAATTTGGTGCGTCAAAATGGTATCTTTCTAGTTTAATGGTCAAATGTGTGAATCTGGTCATGAAATTTGGTGTCTTGGGGTTTTTTGGGTTTCTGAACACAGTGGTGAGGTCTGATCGGACAAACAGGGCCAGGATAATTGTGATATGTGGCTAACAATTTCGGATCAATAAGGTTTGCTAAAATATAATCTTTATTCGATAAAGGGTCAAACAGAAGAATTTTAGAATGAAATTTGGTGGGTTGGCATTTTTGATCACCCTAAATCTAATGGAAGTGATGGGTTTTTTATCAGAGGTGTAGATTGACTGATTTAATTCAGATCATGGTCTTAGCTTATGATTTTTTTATCACGAAAGAGTTTGAAATGGAATCTTACTTTTTCAACGGTCAAACGGAGGTATTTGGTCGTGAGATTTGACATGGTGAGGTATTTTGGGTTTTTGAACACAAAGGTAAGGTCTGATTTGTCGCATGAAGTTGGGATGATGGCTAGTAGGCTCTAATTAATGAGATTTGTTGGAATAGGATCTAGGCTTGTTGGGGGGTTAAACGGGGGAATTTTGAACTACAATTTGGTGGGTATGCATAGATTAAGGGGAAGATTCAAGTGGATTGTTCTGATATGAGAAAAATATGGTTGATCTTGGTAATCATTCAAGTCCATCAGAATGGGACTTTGATGTTTTTTGCGGTTGATCATTGTAGATTGGTGGTGGGATTCGCTTGTTGATTATCTCCTAGTGATCTTGGGGTGATGGATATGCTGGATTTGATTTTGGAGGAGTTGGGATTTGGATATCGCATAGATCGGGGCCGTTAGAAAGGAAGTTGGTGTGATGAACAGTGGATCTTTAGAGTTTAGTCATGAAAATTGATGTGTAACTAGGTTGTACTTTTCAAAGTCTAGGGGTATTGTCTGATCAGATGTTGATATTGATCTCAAGGCTCTTATTTGTCTTGTGGGTTGTGTCAGAGGAGGGTATTTCGCATTTCAGGAAGTCTCATGTTGATCTGGTTATGTTTCTGAGTATCTGGGGTCTAAGAGAAGGTACCAAGAGGTGGGGTGAAGGGACCGAGCAAAAAATGGGTGCTAACAAATAGTATAATGCCCTCCTTTGTCTTGTAATTGTCAAGTTGTAATCTATATTCTTCATCATGATTCATGATTGCATCTAGCCAACCCTGGTACAGTGGTAGTGTGGTACTTGCAGGTCCTGCACTAAAATAACTAAACAAGACTCCGATAGAACTGTAGCCAATAGACAACAAAGGGGTTAGTAGATCACGGATCACGTACCATGGCAGGATTGGCGACGATAAATGTTCTTCGAGACTCTGACTTCTCCCAATATTTTTAAAATTTGTTTTCCATTATTTCAAAAATTCATTTAAATTATGGGTTATTTCTTCTTCCTTTTCATGTGTGAGAAAATGTTTGGTCAAATGGCCAGTACCACCCTTGCTACAATAGCTAAAGTATTTTCTACATTTTTGGCAAACTGCTCTTTTCCCCTTCCCCTCAACATCCTATTTTTTAAATATTCTCCAAATCGGGGTACTAAACTTGGGGTTTTGGGAAGAGTTGGCCATTTTTTTTCAAATTCTAAAAATATAAAATTAATTTAATTGGACTTACCCTGGATTGCCAGTTCAGAATCCCAACTTGATTTCAACGGTTAAAAACTTTCAACGTGACAACGTCCAATGCTCCAAGCCTCCCAAATTGCTAACTTGGAGAATCAGACAATCAACCAACTATGAGACTATTAGAGTTCACTCAGATTGTAGAGAATGTATGAGAAACTGAAAGAGACTAAGAGTCTAAGAGATAGAGAGAGTGAGAGACTAAAGAGATGAAGAGAATAACTTAATAAGAGAACTGTTGAATGTTGATTATTGAAATGGTGTGATGAGAATGGTGAAGAATAGGGCTATTTATAGGAATTGCCGACTATCGAACTGAACATAATTCAATTGCCAAAATACCCAAAAAGCTAGCTGTTATTTGGTTGTTGAGAAGGGTATTTTCGTCATTGTAAAGTTATTTATAACTTTATCCAAAAAGCCCCCCTAAACTAGTTGTTATATAGTTGTTGGGGGCATTTATGTCATTTTTTAACTCCACATAAGCAAAATACACAAATACCCCCCTAATATGGCTGTTTATAATTGCTGGATGGGTATTTCTATAACCCCCCCCCAAAAGCTGAAACTAGCCGTTGGGCCCCTTTGGGGGGGGGGGGGGGGGCAACGGCTATATTCTAGGCAGGCCATGCTCAGCCAGCTACAGGCCCTGCAGGCCGTGTCATGGGTTGTGCCAGCATGTAGACCGCCGGTGACATGGCACGAATTGTCGTGTTGTGTCGTGCCGGCCCATGGACCTCGAACCCCTGGCCCAACATGACACAGGCCTTCGTACTGCGCCTGGCATGGCCCGTGGGCCTTCGTGCTGTGCTTGGCACAGCCCGTGGGCCTTTGTGCCATGTTGTGCTGGGCCAGTCCAAAATCGTGTCGGGCTGCGGGTGGCCCGACTCGATTTACACCTCTATTCACGTGTACCCGACCCCATGATAAAACTTGGGCCGTTACGGAGCTGCGGTTCACTAAAACCAGGATCGAATATTGGTTGCACGTGAAACTTTTAAATTATATGCGTAACCAGGTGCCACATAGGTTTACTAAAAGGCTACTCGTTAGGCGATGACATCACTAATGCCACGTCAGTTAAGTAAGATGCGAAAGGCAGTAATACACGCGAATTATGAGGATCTTTGGGAGAAAGGAAAGTCAACATTTGAGAAATCCCTTAAGAACATGTGGCCAAACCCTAGCAATGCTCCTTAATAGACAACAACGAATCTAATATTCTCTTTCCTAGTAGAAAACAAATGCTTTTGACTCCTTCCTTTCAGGATCTCGGGGTCCTTCCCTTTAAATAGGGATCCCCCTCATGACGAAAGGCATTCATTCAACTCTTAATCAACCTTATCATCAAAATTCCCTGCTCAGCCAACTCCTCACTCACCTTGCCCTAACATCTTGGTTGGTTCTCTGCGCCCGATCTCCTTCTATCTTTCAAGGAGACCACCCTCTTAGCCTAATCACACCCCACATACAACTACTACTACTAAATTTTGTATTCCATTTATGTCTTAAATAAAAATAATTTTTATTTTAACAATTATTTTTATTTAATATGATGATTATATAACATTATAAATGTTCCAAAATGTCATTGACAAAACTCTATACATTTTTACCATCTTCCAAAATGTCATTGTTAACCATCTTGTTAATCAACCGTTAAGTAACATTTGAAAAGTGAAAAATGCCCTTCAAATGCCATCTAATTCTCATTATCAAACCATCCAAACATTGACAAAAAACTAAACAATCCCAAATCCTAGCCTCTTTTATTCAAAAAAGTTGGTGATTGTTTAGAAGAATCTAGAATTCAGGACTGCTCATTTTATTGTCAATGTTTGGATGGTTGATAAAGAGAATTAGATGGCATTCTTAGGGCATTTTTGACTTTTCAAATGTCACTTAACGGTTGATTAACAAGATGGTTAACAACAGGTACTGGATCGTCACATTTTGAAAGTCCGGGTACTGGATTGTGACATTTTGAAAGTTTGGGTACTGGATTGTCGCATTTTAAAGTTCGGGAACAAATTGTCATTTAAGCCAAAGTACAAGGTACTAATCGAGAATTTTCCCTAATATTTATTTTTGTTCAATATAATGAATGTGTAATATTATATATGTATCCAATATTTTATTTTTTATAAACATATAACATTATATCTTATGTATAATATTTATTTTTGTGATTCTTTGCATTTTCTATTTTTAAAAATTTATTATTTGACCATGACATCATTTCATTTTTAGGTTGATTTTAATTTTGGCATTCCATTTTCATTATTTACAAATATACTTCTTACATTGTTCAGTATAATGAATATACAATATTTTTTATCATTTACTTCTTACATTTCATACTTATTTTTTATCATTTATAACATTATTTATTAACGGATTTGACCCCAAATGGTTGAATTGCTTACCCATCACCCAAAGGAAAGAAAATGGTTTTGTTTTCAAATTACTTTTTAAAATATTTATTTTTATATTATTAAAATTAATGTTGTGGATTTAATTAGTACAATTTAATGATGAGAAAAATATATCTTAAATATAGGATTTAATAAGAGAATATACCTTAAATATGAGATTTAATGAGAGATAATAGGAAAATACTTTTACTTCCAATTGATTTTAAATTTTACATTTCATTTCCATAATTAATAAAAACATTTCTTATTTATCATTAATGTTTTCAACTTGTTGTTGACTTGGCCGATTGAACCATTCGAATCGCTACTCGGCCTTGATTCTAGGTTTGGTTATGTTGAAACTCCCCCTTTTGGTTAAAAACCGTCTTACTTGGGTAGTTCAACCATTGACCAGTTCGACCCAATAACCAAGTTGTAGGTTGCACATTTAATTATATGCAAACTTTTGGAAGCCATAACTTTGCACTCCGATGTTCGATTGGAATTTTTTATATTTTTAAGTAACTTTTCAAGATCTACACGTCCCAAGGGCATTATATGCTTTGCCTTGCCATTTTCACAAAAAAAACCGTTTTTTGGCCTCAAATTGCAATTTTTAATATCTTTTATACATAAAAAATTTTATAGTGGAATTAAAAACATCACTAATGTAACATAATACATATATTATATGTAATATATGTAAAACATAACTATGATATATGTAAAACATAATTATACTATTTATTAATAAAATGTATTTTTACACACACACGCACGCACACACAGTGTTAACTGATAAGCCTATACTTGTAAATATTTTCATACCTCTAACTTTATGATTTTGGGTAATAATGTTTCTGGAATTAACATGATATTACACTAATTATGATGAAATTATCTTGCAAGATGATTTGGAGCTTAGTTGTGCAATTTTAAGGAAGAATTCGATTTAATTGATCAAGATAATCATAGAGGAAGTACCATGCAGCAATGATGCTCCAGGATGTAGCCATGAATGAGAGAATCCATTGAAATCGGATTTGATATGTATTTACAAAAATCGAGAAATTTCCTATTTTGATATAGTTCCCGTATTTTGGGCATAACTTTCTGCCTACAACTCAGATTGAGATGATTCAAACGGCTAATTGAAGATAAGAGATGGGGCTAAAACTCCTGTGTTTATCACTCAACCTAATTCCACTACCAACCAAGTGCAATTCGAGCTACAAGTTTCGGGTTTAGCAGTTGGCAGTGCAGAAGAGATGGAAATTCAATTGAGATAAAGACTAAGAGACCTAATTTGTGTTGAATTAGGAGTCTGCATTGAAAAGCAATTGAGGGGAGACTGTAATATAAAAAGGACCATAGACTCAAAACAAATGGGCACATCTTTAGAGAAAATTCAGTAGAGAAGAGAAGAGGAAACAGTTTCAACAAATCAGAAGAGAATATGAAACAATTTCAGCACACCAGAGAAGGAGAGGAAGAATCCGAATTCAAGAGGGGGGAAGGCTTAGTTGCTGCACTTGTCTTCGACCTCCAAAGGCTAAAATTTTCTTGTTATTCTATTCATTCTTTGATGTGTTCTTGCTATGTTTCCCCTTTAATTTTCTTGAGTATGTTAAATTTAATGATGCCTAACTAAATTCTCTTAGCCAGTGTTTAGATAGATTTTGATCTTAAGATTATATAGTTACTTGTTTAATTCAATTCTAGACCTTTATTATTTGCATGATGAATTTTTATTACTATGCTTAATGCTTTAAAAGAATTAGCCAATCTTTTAATGATTTGATGATTCATGCATGACTGACCAAATGATTGTTATGAATTAAATCCCTAGGCAATAAAAATCGCATGATAGACTATGATATCGAAAGATGATTAGCTCATGTGTGGTAATCAAGGAAGTTTAGTGAGTTAAATCCCCTTTTACGATTAGAAGTTTCCAAAGAAATTAATGCTTATTTTTCCTTTTGACAACCACTTAGAAATTTGATAGTAGAATTGGATTAATATGACTTGAGAAAGCTTATTAATTAATTTAGGAAAATCCACCATCACATGCAAATAACTTTAATATACCTTAGGGTAATTTCAGTTTTGAGTTGGATTAAATAGATAATTATGTAACCTTGATTCAATGAAATCTAAACCCTAGTTGCATTCATCTATCAATTCAGTTTTTATTAAGTTCTTGGATTTGCATTAATTCTTTTAGTTTTTATTTAATTGATTCACGAGTTCAACTTAAGTTAGTTTAAAATTGATTTGGTACTATGATCTAGTCTCTGTGGGATCGACATTTTTCTCATCATTATATGCACATTTGACTAAGGTACACTTGCCTGAATTAACTGTGCATAAATCACACAACATTAACGCAGAGAGGTTTGACTCTTTTAACCTTGATAGTCGAACTAGTGACCTGTGACCTGAAGGCAAAAACGAGTTAACCTCCAGGTCAGTTTTTAAAACATTATTTATTATACGTATTATTGTTTAATATTTCAAATATATGATGTTAAAAACGTTTTATTTTTTTAATTTCTATATTTTTGAATTTATTATTTAATTATGGCAACATGGATTGACCCATTTGACAGATTTAATTTCATACCACCACCTAAAAGCACTATTTTTTCTATGTAGATTTTAAAAGTATAAGTTTTTATGTTATTGAAATTATTAATTTATTATGTATGTACTTAATTATAGAATTTAATGATGAGAAGAAATGAAAAAGCCTTAAATATATAATTTAATGAAGATAAATGCAAATTAATACCATAAATATTAGATTTAATGAGAGATAATTGAATGCATTGAATATCTTAAAATTAACTATTTTCAACTCGTTTAATATCAATAACTAATTACCTTATTTGTCCTCATTTTTTTATCAATAAATTTAAATATAGAGGGTTAATTATGTCATCACAAAATTCCAAAAATATTTTTAAGACTATTTATACTTTTTAAAGTAGTATAGATAATATAATGCTTAAATCAATTGGTTGTAATTGGTCATCTATTCACAATGATTCTAATAGTGGTCTGGGTGCCTTGAATTCCAATTGCAACCCACTTATGATCCAATGCGATTCAAGTTGAAAAAAATTTGGAAACAAAATTTCATAGTGGTCTATGGTGGAAGTGGAAGTATGGACTTGGTGTGCATATGATTTGCGATGCACATATGAGAGTTTCGCATTATTCACCATATTTGTAGTTCACAATGCACATCTGAGGGCCTGTTTGGTTCATGATTGGAATGACCTATTTCGCTTGGTTGTTTGGTTCAGACCAGAATCAGAATCGGATTCTGATTTATGCTGTTTGGTTCATTAAGAGCCTCGAATCGGAATCAGCCATGATTTCCAATTTTGCCCCTAATAAAAAAAGCAGAAAATGTATCAAAATACCAAAAATGCAGAAATCGCAGAAATTTTGCAGGAAAATGGAGAAATTACAATAATTTTGTAGAAAATTCATAAAAATGCATGAAAATACTAGAAATTTTGTAGAAAAATCAGAAAATACAGAAAATTTGCAGGAAAATGTAGAAATTACAACAACTTCACAGAAAATTCAAAAAAATGCATGAAAATATCAGGAATTTTGCAGAAAATTATAGAAATTACAGAAAATTTGCAGGAAATTGCAGAAATTTCAGAAAAAATGTTTGTGGTTTTCAATTTTTACTTGAAAACGAGATGCTCATATTAGAAACTAGAGAAGCATTTCCAACATCTAATCAATAACCAAACAATTTACATTAATCAATAGCCACCAAACCATCATTTACTTAGAACCCATTATTTATGTAAAAAACAGTAATCTTCTGTCTCAACCATTTCATGCCATCAGAACTCTTATATACCCATAACACATAAAATAACATTGCAATTTTTTTTTAAAGAGGTAAAAAAATACACCCCCAAACATACACAAAAAGGAGTTGTGCCAACTGAACTCTTATATACCCATAACATATTATTTCTCTCTACCCCCACCCTTCTTTTTTTCTAGTTCTTTTGATGGTCTTTTCTTCTTCTTTCTAACATTAATATTTAGTACCACCAGAATGTTTACATCAGTTGATGTGAGAGATCAAACCATTCATGCACATACATGTTAAAGTTTTTCATGAGCTACTTGCATCCAATCATGTATCTTCGCATGGGCCTCATTAGTTGTGAAAGGAAGTTCATTAGTATTCCATCAGGTTAAGAGAAGAATTCATACATTTCTACTGGCATAGAGGCCAATGTGTGCAAGCTGGCAATCCATGCTCTCCACCAGAACTAGGTAACTGACAAGGTTGGGCGAGCAACTACAAAACCAATAAGCATATATCACTAATACATTAATATTAACCATCCTAGGCAGAGAATATACAACATAATAATGATGAAGGGGAATAAAAATCCCCGGAGAGACTACCTTGACAAATAAAAGCATCACTCATCAGTGCTTTAGTGCATAGTTGGTCATTTGGCCTCAATATGCCATGAATTTGAAGCTTCAATTTGCAAGCCACATGAACACTCCAAATATGATATTAAAGTTCACTCAATCCGTTGATATCATTGATACGAGGGTCGATGCTATACAAACAGCTACAGCCTTCATTACCATACCTGAAATTTTGAAACAACATATACAAATGCAAATACATTAGAACCTACTAATGGAAACCAAAAAAGGTCCATGGTAAAGAATTCAAGACCTCTCGCTCCTCCTCTTTGCCTCCTGATCGGTTAAAACCTCCCCAATGTATTCACACACAAATGTCACACATGAGATTGCTTCACCAGCTCTGACTGCCCAACCCTACAAATTACCAAGCAGTAAATAAATATAGACTTCATGACGACCATGAAAGAGTTGAAAACATTACCTTATTCTCTGTTTTAAAGACTTCTAGTTTGACTCACACCCCATTCTGCAAAGCCCTATTCCCGCAAGTTTTGTCACAGCTGCACATTGAATTGCACTCATAGACCAGATAGCCCTCCTACAAAGTATAGCAAGAAAAAATCCGAAGCTTAATGCACTGGCTTTACTATAAAATGAACTGAGTCCACTCAATATAGACAAGACTGTTGCAACAGAGCAGGACTTAAGAAATAGTGCACCCTGCTTGTGATCATGTCAAGCGTGCAGGGAAGCTAGAAGCCAATTTTTTATGATTCTTGACTGATTTTTTTATTGGTTGCATCTCAACTGAGATCTCATAGGCCAAAGTTGACCCACATGGATTACTGGCCAATCAAACTTTCTCTGTCAAAGGTTGTCAAAGGCTAGAAGTTAGGAGCTTGCCGGGCAGAGCAAAGGAGTTTCCAGATCAGGGTGATTATGATCATCTTATCAGATGAACTTTTTGACATAGAAGATCTCTAGTGTCAAAGCACCTTACTGACGCAACCATTCCTTCCACAAGTACAGAGGAGCAAAACTTGGATTTACTGATCGGATCTGCAAAAAATAAAACTCATATTGTAGTTGGTTAAAGAAAAAAGAAGGAAAAAGGAGAGGAAGAGAAAGCAGGGAAGAAAAAGAAGATCCTGCATCAGAGAAGATCCCAAGTCCCGGATCAAAGCATGTGTGGTTGATTTGGAAGGCGGCGGGGAAGAACCAAAGAAGAATGGGTTGGCGGCGATCTTACCTCGTCGAAGGGCGGTTCGACGATGACGACTATTCCCCGTCCCGGATCAAAGCATGTGTGGTTGATTTGGAAGGCGGCGGGGAAGAACCAAAGAAGAATGGGTTGGCGGCGATCTTACCTCGTCGAAGGGCGGTTCGACGATGACGACTATTCCCCCATACGGGGGAATCCCATTCCGCCTAGAATTCTGTTTAACCAAACATTGAGGATGGGAATGAATTCGATTCCAGACTTTTATTCCCTCAAACCAAACGGACCCTGAGATTTTCACACTATTCACTAGATCCGCAATGCACACCAGTTTCACACTGCACACTTTTTGCAGTCACTTATTTTGCAGTTGCTTAAGTGTTATTCAAAGATGGTGGTTCAGAATAGAGACTCGGTGGGTTTACAATTCGATGTCCGTGAGTTCATAACTGGCAATTAATATTCACTTGAACGTATGGCTTGACCAAAAAATATCATGTTTGATGAGCACAAGTTGGGCATTTCATCTGAGTTTACATGATTTTACCATCTCGACTTGGCTATAGGTATATTCTTTTTAACTTATTGGGTGGATTTAACTCCTTTCACAAATTAGTTCCTTTTACATCAAAGTACATGTCAATGACTTCCGCACAAATAATCAGGTGGTAAGCACTGAGCACATCTCCCCCAAAGACCCAGATTAAAACTCAGAGAAATGGCAATCAGTCCTTCAGTAGTGTCCCGTGTCTTTCCCTGTCCTCTGGCCCAGCCAATCCTGGACCTTAGCCTCATCCCCATATTACCCAGTGGAAGCCTATCAAAAAGAGTGTTGGGAGAGAAATCATTGGAAACATGTGACTGTAATGAAGCGTGGTCAATAGGGTGCACTCATATTGACTCTTTGAGCTAGAAAGCCGCATGAAATTCTGTTTCTTTTTTCTTTTCCATTCGTCGTCGTTTCCATTCTACATATTCAGACACCAAAATTTTAGTAAAAAAATTGCGCGAGTAATAACGTAACATGACAACAAAATTAATCCTTAGGCCCAAAAAATATATAAAAATTGAAAACTGTAAAGACAGTCTTATTTCAGATTGTGAGCTCCTTAATTAATAGTTTCATTGCTATACAGTAAGAGTCTAAGGCTCTAAGTGCCCATTTGGGAGGGCTTTCACATTGCAATGTAGGAAGTAGGCCCCATGCATGAAGCCATAAAGCTATGTTTGGTGAAAAACTCAGAAAGCCAAAAGACACTTACTTTGAGCTGGGAAATCGACTTTCCAAAGGCACTTACTTTGAGCTGAGAAATCGACTTTCCAGTGAAACTAGTTTTGATAGCTTCTCTGATGTGGCTTGGTCAACACAGCTCAATCAATGCTGAAGCCCTCCAAACAGGCCCTAAGACAAGTTCCTCTCACGCATCAGTGCTTCTATCTTCTCAACATCTTCTGGGGTGTCCACACCATGGGCATCATGGTCCACCTTGATAACCTGCAAGCACGGTGGTTTTTCAAAAACTTCTAGTAAATGGCCAGAAAATCATGCTATTAACACTTTTAATCATGATGGTGCAATGATGGTTCAATACACATGGCAATTGTACCGTCCTCCTTTGCAACCATGATAGCTAAGAAATAAAAATGATCTTATAAAGAACGTTCTTGGTTACCTTTTGAATGATATTGGTCTTCAATGACACTTCTTAGTAAAATAGTTTCAAAGAAAAAGGACAGCAGTAAATGCATGTGACCTATTACCAATTGCAGGATGCTAGCTTTTAAACTGTACTTTCCCTTTCACAAAATATTATATATATATATATATACTATGTAATTTTTTTTTCATAGCTGATCAATTTATTACTTGATGAATGAAAGAATAATAAGTGTATAAAAGCATGCCTAGCGCGGTAGCGCCCCCATAATGGGCTAGCACTGTCATCCATCCCTAGATTTTCACTTTTACTTCTAATAATTATAAACTTCCCTCTTGGCCGATCCATACCACATAACTCAGCTCCTCGGATGGTCTTTTCACTTTTTATTCATACCTGTATAACCATGGGCCTATACTGTTTTGCTAGAACCATCCCACTACTACTCTGGAATCTCCATCCACTGAGAGATTGCTATAATCTAAGGACTTCCCCAATCTCAGCCCTTACAACACAAGCATCAATTCTGTCCCAATGGAGTCTTCACATCCAATAGGGACAAAACACAGCTAATACACTACCATCCATATCTTAAACATACCACCAACGCCAAATGTCCCTGAATTTCCCAAACTATAACCATCAAGGTTTAAAGTGATAATTCATAGCTGGAAGGGACCAGGATCCAATTACAGTCACTCTTGCTAAAGATGAATATGCCACCACATTTTTCCAATTTCAAATGATATTATCAGTAGAAAAATGTTCAAACACTTCCAAAGGTCTTTACCCAATGAATTACCTTAATAGATTTGCTTTCTACTAATGCTTTTATTTTCCTGATTGTTGTCTTTAAAAACTCTGTTATTCTTTTCTTCCAATACATCGAAAATAAAGCTGCACTTGTATACTATCTAATGTAAAACATTCCCCTAGATTAGGAACATGAAAAACTGACTTATAATTGTGAATGACATGAAAAACCACTCAAAGACATTTGAAAACGGCCTTGAAAAGTGAAAACCATTTTTTCAGATGATGTGATGTACAACAGAAGGCAAAAGCCCTAAAAATTTCATCATGAAAGAAGTAAACCAATGACTTTCTTGGAGATAAAGCTATCAACCATTTAAGTATAAACCATATTCTTAATGAGATGTTTTGCCTTCCTAAAAGGGCTTCAATTACTTAAATAAAACCTTGGGCACTTCTTGAGACACTATACAGTCAATGATACCTTCATGGTCAAACCGTCAAAGTTATTATTGAGGCCTTCTATCTGACATTGCATATCAACATTAGATCAATACAACCGAGAGAAGCTGTTCTGGTTTTTAATGTGCAACATATTTAGGCACCTATGGAAGAAGGTACCCTAAAGCTAGTAATCATGATGAAGCATTTCAGTGTCAAATTAATTAAATACAAAATGTGAAAACAAAATCATCAATGGAGAATGCCTTAATATTTGATGATACCTTCATCTTATACCCATTCTCAAGGACTTTAAGCTGCTCTAAATCTTCTTCTAGTTGTAATGGCGTGGGTGGAAGCTCTGGATATATCCTTAAAAATTTAGAATCATAGCTCTGGTAGACAAAAGATAGGCAGCATTACCAGGTAAAAAGTTATCTACAGAATGATAATAATAACATACATAACTGAGCAAGAATATATATCCATAAAGGCAGGTTAAAGCAAAAAAGCATTGTGTTACTATGATACCTGAATACCAAGATGAAGTAAATATGGAAACATAGGATTGAATTTCCCAGACCTGTGAAATATTCAAGGACAGATAAATACAATAAATGATACTATGAAGGACACTTGAACCATTCAACTAAATGATAGTATGCTGTAGACTCACTTATTATAGGGGATCAATCCCCTTGAAAAGTATATTGCATAACCACGATTGTCCACCACACATTTTACCCGGTTTGGATCAGTCCCATCTTCAGGTTTTAATGATGTGACTGCAGTACTAAAGACCGCATCAGGGGCTCTCTGCAGAGTTCATTTAGATGATCCAGTCAATTCAAACTAAAATGAGACAAAAAAAAAAGTACCTTATGATCCCTTATGATCTAAAGATCACATGACTTTATACAAAAACAAAGATGGAGTTATTCACAGAGGGTTCAATGTGATGGAATAGTACTCACTTGTTGGATGGTTAGAGCATTCCATTTTTAATATGATTAACGATGGCGAGCCTTTTATATGTTGTACACCTACTTTTTTTTTTTTCTTTTGAAACATTTGCAGTAGTTTTGGTAGATGGAGACTTCACACCAAGAGGAAGTGCTATTAGACATCCCACCAAGGCAATGGAAGCATCTTGACCTCCAAATGACGAATCCCTCCAACAAAAAAAAAAAGAATTTTATCCTTTTGGCTGTAACAATTGATGAGTACACCATAAACCTATGAACTTCTTGGATTCTAATTTATAGGAAAAAGGAAGAATAAAACAACTCCTTATCACTAAACTTCTTATTTTCTTAACTACTATCAACTTGATATCCAACTAATACAAGCCCAAACTGAACTTTCTGAAAGAAAACAGTTTTCTCATATTTTTTAAACCCCAAACTTAACGCCTGGTGGAGGGGTGGCCACCATAAATTCTATTAATGATTAAAAGAAACACCTGGGGGGAGATGTAAAAATATTACCCCTCTAGAAAATCTATACAAAGGGTCATTGGATCATAAAAATACAATAAAAGGTCTGATGCTCCCCAAAAAACAAACAAAGATCATCTTACTCGCAGAAAAGAAATGCCAGTACCATTGTCTCTGATTAACTTTTGGACATGTGAAGGAAGATCTTCAAAGCAATTAGAGTTTTCTGGCTGCACTCACATCCTAATTTATAAAGAGCATCAGCGGCCCAATTTGCCTCCCTTAAAACATGAAATTTTCAATATCCAAAGAATCCATAATATCCAACGAAAGAGATTTTCAATACCATAACTTCCGAGGAAGATTTGATGAATCCTTAATGATATCATGTTTGGGAATCCATCTCCACCATTACTTTATCTAAATCCAATGCTTTAACCATTTGTAGTCCATCTAGTAATGCATGAGCACCATGAGATTTGTATCAATCCCATATAAATTATGGAAAACTCCAACAAGGAATTTCTTCCATCTCTAATGATTCCACCTCCACCAAAGTTCCCTCTAGGCATCCTGTCTACAATCAGCTTCACAAAACCTTGTCCAGTTGGGTTTGCATAAACCGCCTTAGTTTTAGTAGGTAAAATAGGAAGCCCAAGACTAGACAAAGATAAGTTTGTCCCATGTTTAGAGAAGCTGTGGACATAATGAAAAGTGCAAGTCTCATGAAACCATCTATTAATTAAAAGGATAACACTTTGAGAGAATCTAAACAAATTCTCCATTTTGTGTCTGTCCCTATCTTTCCGCAATTCCCAATTCCCAAGTAGTGAAACAAGCAACCATACCCACTACAATCGCCCATTGATTATGTGAATGCTTCGCTATATTAAACCACTTAAGAAGTAACTCCCGAATGGATTCATTTCCTCAAACAAGCAACCTTCTGGCCAGCAACCTTCTACAAACTAGTAAATCACATCTTCATTAGAAACTTTTTTCTCATTCGAATCCAAAACATACATAAAATAGAAAGTGAAACTCAAATAACCTATAAATAGGGAATCCATCATGAACTAGCTGGGTGTTTCTAAATTGGCGATAACTTGCTTGAGTCATGCTTTTATCATGAGATCTTAGGACTTGTGGACTAGTTAATAAGATAACCTCTTCAATGAAACCAAACTCAAGCAAAATAGATAAGTTTTTGAAACATCAGATTTAGGCCAAATTTATAGTTGGAAGATTTTAGATCATCTTTTTGTAAAGTTTTTTAAAGAGGTTAAAAAATGGAGAAAAGAAAGCCACATATTTTGTTACTGAGATGTTCAGCCACAACTCCTAAAGAAACCATTGCAACACCAATACCAGAAGGAGAAAAAAAAAAAAGAAACTACCTGTAGAGCTTTTACAACCCCATCTATTATTTCAGGTTCAATAAGAGGCTCATCCCCCTGAATATTGACAACAACATCATACTTCTTCTCAATCTTCTGTAGTGCTTCATTGCAACGTTCAGTGCCTGCAAATCAAACTAAAGTTATGAGATGTACATATCTCTCAGTAAATCTCAAAAGTTGCATAAAATGAACAGACAAAATCTTACCATTCCGGCAAGAAGTTGATGTCATTATTACATCAGCCCCAAATGCTTGACAGCATTCTGCAATCTTTTCATCATCCGTTGCCACAACTAGTGCCAAAGAAAAGGCTAGAAGTGGTAAGATAATGGAAGATGAGTCAAACACAAACATACAGACACAGGAGGGGAATGGTTGTTCCTTTTTGAGGAAATATACCTATGTGGTCCAATGTGGTAGCCAACTTGGCTCTCTCCCATGTTCTCTGTATCAAAGAACTTAAAATTGTTAGGTGAATGATTTAAGATGTGACAACTTTTGCGTGCATAAAACATAACACCATGACATGCTAAGCATATACAGGATTTCGAATTAAACTTTGTAGTCATGTAATCCAAATGCTAAGCTTAACTGAAAATCATGGTTAAGCATACTTTTTCATAATTAGTGGCACAAATCTTAAAATATTTTCTTTTATTATTGAAACACTTGGAAAGGAAGTCCAAAATTCGAATGATTTCTCTTTCTCCATACTCTTTGCAAAGCTCAAAAGCCTAATTCTTTTGATTTTCATTCACCAACAAGGAAACACAGCCACATTAACATCCAAATATACACCAGTCTAGCCAAAGACTCCTAGACATCCTACTTACTAAAACAGTTACAAGATCAACAATGTTGTATGGAGAAGAGTTTTAGACGGTCAAGTAACAAAAAAGGAGTATGGGAGAAATGCAAATGCTGAAATAGGTGAGTGAGACAACCAGAAAGGATAGGATCAGAAATCAACTTACTTGAAGGAACTTAGGTAGCTCCAATAGGTGATAAAAAGAGGGAAGTAGACAAAGATGGTTTGGTCATATGCAGAAGGGCTAAAGACAGAGCAAAAATGACATAGGCTGAAGTAGTGAGAAATGATTTAAGGGCCCATAATTTGACAATGGATATGAAATTAAACAGAATGAAATGGCGGAACAGGATTTGTGTAGCTTCCCCAGTCCCCACATAATTGAGACAAGGCTTATATGATGATATTGATCCTATTTATCAAATATTTGTTTTTCTAATATTTTAGGAAACACAGTAACTTATGATACAGTGCAGGGATGGAGAAAACAAAGACATTTCAATAATAGATCAATTTTCCACATATTTCATCCTCTTTTTCCTTATAATTAACCAGATCAAAGTGGACATCAATCAAATAGCCCACCTATCAAGAGCAGCACCAGAGTATATAGCCTCCCAATCAAGAGGCGAGACAAATTATATCAATTAAAATCAAGAGGATAAGCAACTAATTGGAAGTTATGCAACCCAAAAGAACCCACTCCTTCCTGCATCACCTCTGCCTAGGCTGCTAGGCTATATTCCCAGAGATATTGCAGACTTCCCGAATCCAAACCCTTTTAAATAAGGTGTGCAATCTAGAAACCAGAGCTCAGCCTCTCTAACATAATATCTGAAAACAGAAGGAACCTCCCCTTCATTTATGATGCATCCAACAAAAATCTATGAGTAACCTTCAACTTCCACATAGCAAACACTTTTGAGTGCCACAAAGCTGAGAACTTGAAGCAATGCTTTTCTTATATCAAATAAGCAAATGTAGCATTTCTGTTGGAACCGTATACATAGTAAAGAAATCTTGAGAGATAGCCCCCTGTACCACATCATCCAAAATTCTGATGATCTTCCCTTACCGATTTAAACTAGCCAAAGATTCACATAATGTGGTTCCACACCCCTAACCCATACAACGAAGCAGATCCATGTCCTTTTTCAAACGAATACCTTATTCATGAGTTGTAGGTAGTGAAAACAAGCCCTGAACACGCCTAGGTCTGTAACATAATCCCAAGCCATTAGTGAACTTGAACAAGCCATCCATTCCATTTCACAGTAAACCTGGCTGCAACTTCTCAACCTTCAAAGCAATTCTAGCCAGCACAAACACAGAGAAACATGAAATAGGTTTAGAGACTTGAAGGGGATATTCTAATAAAAGCAAGATTACTACCCATAGATAAACATTGCTTAAGGGGCATATGTTCTCTCAGTTCCTTCTACCACCAGCTCCACATATATGCCAATGACATTACCTCCCAAGAGTGCCAATGCGAGCACTGGATACTGGACTCCACACTAAACAGTCAACAATGATGCAAATGTACACCACTTCCACACCAAAGACATTATTTTCATTGAAATTAATATGAAGGCTGGATATGATTTTTAAACAACATACATCTCAGATACCACAGAAACAAATGGGAAGTTACATAAAAAACCAAGGTGTTTCTGACAAATTGATGGTGAACTATCAATGGAAGATACAATTCAACCTGAAAGCCCTTAAAATCCCAGCTTTGGCCCCATAAAGATTCTCTACTAAGCACCTTCTGTAAAAAAGGGCAGTTTTAGTGTCTCCTTATTTCAAACCCCTTCCAGTCTAACAAAGCACTGAGGCATGAAAGCAACATTTTAGAATGCTCCCTTGTGGAGACACAAGCATGTGAAGGAAGGACCTGAGTCCCTGACCCAGGTTTTAATTCTTAAGAAAACTCTAATGGACAGCCAATAATGAGAACAATAATCTAGCAACGTAGGCACCTAAATGCTGGCATCTGTACATTCCCTAGTACCTTTAACTACACTATTATGTAGTACGGACCTTGCAATTCACAGTTGTTAACCTTTCGTTTACTTTTTACATTTTTCGTTACTATCAGCCATCCTAATGTGCATGATATGCACCCCTTGAGATCTTTCTCTTTTCATTCCCATTGTTTTCTTCCTCGTAAAATATTGCTCAGTCGTAAAAGATAATATTCACGTTATTGTTTACACTTTACAAGTCGGAATTCCATGGATCCAATAAAACCATTATTATTCTTCCTATAATTTTCGTTTTGCCCGAACTTGAGAATGTAAGAAAACAGCGCACCATTCAAAGCTGAAGCTATTTAATGCACCATGTAAGTTTCACCCAAACTTACTAATGCTTGGTCAGAAAATCCAATAAATATAAGTGTGCAATCATATTCATTCATGAATTCATCCAGAGAGGCAGATATGTACAAAATCTGTAGTTGTTGGTAATAACCCAAATCCTTAGTTGCTGGTTTCAGATCCCAAACACGAGTTAAGAATAACAGA
Source organism: Nelumbo nucifera (assembly GCF_000365185.1). The sequence goes on along the minus strand of NW_010729147.1, from coordinate 2,759,027 downwards.
CAGTATAATAAACTAATAACTCAATGGAACTAAAAAAGAGGAACGAAGACATTAAAATAACAAGAGGAAAAAATCGAAATCTGGACGTGGAGCAAAATAGACTTTAGGCTGTCGTCCGATTAAGAGCAAAACTGAGTAATACATTAATAGCATAAAAGAAGCAATAAACAGATCGAAGACAACGAACAACAGAATATCAAATTTGAGACGGGTACCTGGATCATAGGCTTCCCAAGGATTTGAACAAGGGGTTTGCCTTCGAATCTCGAGGAAGCATAGCGGGCGGGTATTATTCCAATAACCGTGCTTCGAAATTTGCCAAATCGACGACCAGAAAAAACGGCATGGGCTCCTATTGCCACTGCAATTGCAGCTCCGGCAACCAAGCTATGCACTATCCATGCTTTTCTGCTGCTTCCAGATTGACCAGAAGGAGTACATATCGGCAATGGTTTCATCCTCACTTTTCCCGATTTTCTTCCCTCTCTTGTTCTCCTCGGAGCTCGGAAGCAGGAAGGTGGAGTATTAAGGCCTAGGTGGAGGGAATTTCAAATATATACTCATATACACATGAGACACGTGTCATGAATGCCAAGTTCGTACATATACGTTTTACACGTGGCAGATGCTCATTTCATCTGCAACTTGACACCTCATAAGTTTGAACTTGCCACCCGGCAATATCGTTTCTGGCTCGTGTCTCTGTGTATAATATGTTTAAAATTCCCTCCATTGGTCTCATGGACCTTTAAAATGGAGTCGCAGCTGCAGCAGCAGCTTCAAGTTCAACAAGCAAAGCAACCTTCTCTTTCACACTCCCCGACCTACAAAGCTCTCTTACAAGCAGGCACTCGTCTCAGACCTCTCCAACAAGTCCATGCCCACATCATCGTCTCTGGTCTCCACCGGAGCCGAGCCCTTATCACAAAGCTCCTTACTTTGGCCTGCACGGCCGGTTCAATTGTTTACACTCGTCAACTCTTTTATTTTGTTTCGGAACCTGACTCTTTCCTCTTTAATGGCCTCATCAGAGCCTCCTCTAAGTCTGGCTTCCCTTTTGACGCTATCCTGTTCTATCAACGTATGCGCCTAGCCGGACTTGCCCCATCTAATTACACCTTCACTGCCGTTATCAAAGCGTGTGCAGATTTATCTGATTTGGGATTCGGTAGAATCATACACTCTCATCTTCTAGTTTCTGGGTTTGGTTCAGATTCATTCGTTCAGTCTGCTCTGGTGGCACTATATGCAAAAGCTGGTGATTTGGTTGTTGCACGGAAAGTATTCAACAAAATGCCTGCGAGAACTATCATTGCATGGAATTCAATGATTTCGGGTTATGAGCAAAATGGTTTTGCTAAGAAAGCGGTTGAATTGTTTAACGGAATGTGGGATTTGAGAGTGAAACCTGACTCAGCAACCTTGGTGAGCTTGTTGTCTGCTTGTTCTCAATTAGGAGATCTTAGTTTAGGCCAGTGGGTGCATAATTATATAATTGATAATGGCTTTGATGTTAGTGTAACTCTGGGTACTTCTTTGATCAACATGTATGCTAGATGTGGAAATGTAGCAAAAGCACGTGAAGTTTTTGATGGGATGTTTGAACGTAACGTAGTCGCTTGGACAGCTATGATTTCTGGATATGGTATGCATGGTTATGGTCATGAGGCCATTGATCTCTTTCATCAAATGAGATCCCATGGGCCACCACCAAACGATGTCACGTTTGTAGCAGTCTTATCTGCATGCGCCCACTCTGGGTTAGTAAACGAGGGGCGTGAGGTGTTTGCATGTATGAGACATGACTATGGGTTAATGCCAAGGATGGAGCATCATGTTTGCATGGTTGACATGCTTGGGCGTGCTGGATTTCTTGACGATGCAGTTAGGTATATTGAGGAAACAATACAAGGAGAACCGGCTCCTGCAGTGTGGACAGCAATGCTCGGGTCATGCAAGTTACACAAGAATTTCAGTCTTGGAGCACAAGTGGCTGATCGCCTCCTAGCATTAGAGCCTGAGAAATCGTCCCATTATGTTTTGCTTTCTAACATGTATGCTTTGGCAGGAAGGATGGATCAAGTGGAAATAGTAAGAAGCAGAATGATAGAGAAAGGCCTAAAGAAGCAAGTTGGCTATAGCTTGATAGAGGTCAATCAGGTGACCCACATGTTTTGTATGGGTGACAAGTCCCACCCACAGACAACTGAAATCTATAGGTATCTGGAGGAGCTGATGTCAAAGTCTAGGGAGGCAGGTTATATACCAGAATCCAATTCAGTGATGCACGAATTGGAAGAAGAGGAAAGGGAATTTGCGCTTAGATGCCACAGTGAGAAGCTTGCAATAGCATTTGGTATCATGAACACCAGCCATGGAACAACAATTAGGATTGTCAAGAATCTTCGAATGTGTGATGATTGTCATTCTGCAACTAAATTCATCTCAATTGTCACCAGCAGAAAGATTATTGTTCGAGATAAGCATCGATTCCATCATTTCAGAGATGGTACATGTTCTTGCCAGGATTACTGGTGACCCACTTCATTTGTCAGCCGAACTCAAGATGTTGACAGGTTTGATTGTACATCCTCATAATTTAGCTAATAGCCTAATGCTTCAGTGCATTTAGCTCTGTAGGGTGGTAATCTTGATGTTCATGTAATTAATATTCTTTAAGGTGTAAGGGGTCCTTTAGAAGACATGAAATGGAATCACTTTTCTTTTTGGTATTCCTTAGCATTTGAATGCAAGGGTTAAAGTCTAAAATGGATTTATCATCAGAATTTAACAAAGACTAGAATTGAGTGATTTCCTTAATATCCTACATGATCCCATTTCTTTTTCTGTTGACATTATTGACATGAATACATTTTAAATGATGAGCTTAAGCATTCAGATGCCATAAAAATGATACAATGATACAATTTTATTCCACATGATCTTCCAAATGCCCCAGAAAGGTGTCTGTATACTTTGTTATGTATACTTGTGAAAAGGTCTGGAACCAGACTTGCTGATTTCCCTGCTGATAAGGTCTGGAACTAGATTTTCCCTTCAAAGATTTTTTTTTTTTTGATAAATGATTTTCCCTTCAAAGATTAATGCATTGATCTGGGCTGTGGCGCTGGATAAGTGTCTTACCAAGAAAAATCTGGAGAGGAGAGGTGTGCAGCTTCGGGATTCTTTTTGTGTGTTCTGTAGTCAAGGGGAGGAGGACAGCAGCCATCTATTTCTGCATTGTCCTATCTCCAATAAAATCTGGAACCACTTTCTCTCCTCTCGGCACCTATCTCGGGTCATGCCTGCAACTGTTCTGGACCTGTTGTGGTGCTGGGACCAGAGAGGATTATCTAAGTTATGAAAATGTGTCTGGCTTTCAATTCCTGTGGCTGCAATTAGCACCATTTGGGCTGAAAGAAACAAAAAAAATTTCCAGGATAAACACAACACAGTGGATCAACTATTGTCCTGTACTGTTGGAAAGCTAATCTCCTGTCTGTTGCTTTAGGGGTCCAACCAAGGATATTGGGAGCCCAGCTGAACACTGGCAGTTTCTAATTGTATTGTTTTCTGGATTCTTGGTCCCCGGATTTCTGGTTTAGGGGCCTCTTGTATTCTGTAATCTGGCTCTATTCTAATAAAATTTAATTTACTTTCTTCAAAAAAAAAAGTTATGTATACTAGTGAAAATCTGTGACAACCAAATTCATATCTACAGTTGGTACTTAATACCATATAAGTTATAAGTCTTTTCATATTATTACTTGCATGTAATTTTCTTAAGCAATGTTCTGTTCAATGACATGGTGGCATTTCTTGTTAGACATGGAGACTCTCTGCATAGTTGGGATGTAGATAGGAAGCCTTGAAGGCAGGACCCAAAATCCAAACAAGATGAGAATGTCATTCACTAGGGAAAACTTATTGATGTGTGTATGCTTTGCAAGAAAGATGAGGAAAAACGGAGGCTATGTTGCTGTTTTTTGTTTCTTGATGCACTAGGTGTGGGATGGCAATTTTTTATTCAATGCACTTTGATCCACTGAAGCCTCCTTATTATTTGGACTGTCAGGTGTTTGACCACAGGTTGGGTGGGATCCAGTTGTAATTACCAATGGAATTTGGTTGGATTCACCGGATCTGTCAGACCTAGTGGAACAGATCTCTTAGTTTCTCTTTCTGGGTTATTGAAATTGATCAATTTCTCTCTGGCTTTCTCTGGTAACCTCCCCCAATTTCTCTCTTTCTGGCTGCTGGGTCAATCTATTAGCGTTGAATCCCAGCTAAAACAAATGGAGGATCTAATCTAGTTGTTTGAACTAGATTGGTAAGTTCTCTTTCTAATGCTACTTCATTAATATTTTATGTTTCAATTGATTTATGTTAAATAATATTTTTTATTTTTTATGTAAGAAATGTTTTCTTTTTCTTTTTTGGTAAATTATGATTTCTATAAATTCTGTTTTTTGGAGGTTGTAAATTTTTTTTTTGAATGTTATAATTGAAGTTATAAGTAATGATACTTGAAGTTATAAATGATCTCTGTCTCAGAGATGGTGAGATTTTCTGATGTTGTACTTTCATCATCAACTGGGGATTGGCTCTGAAATATTCTATTGTTGTTATAGAATAGGTTTTCTAAGTATCCAGTATGCAATTTTGTGTGTAGAAGGCAATTCAATGTAGGACTTTTTAGTGTGAACCTACCTATTGTATATCTCTATAATTAACATTGTTTAATGAAATTTGGAAGGTGCCAACCAGCTAGTTGGTAAGGTCTCTTGCCGGTCGTAGCGGAGACTTGGGATCGAATCCCGCCCGTACCTGGGTTGGGGGTGTTAGATAGTGTATGCCCTTATCTCCAATCAAATTGATGTACTTTTGACATTTATTGTAAATGAATAGTAGTGCATAATTGATTCATGTTATATATAGTGTGTTTCTATGTATACCCTTAAACTGGACACTTATGAGACTCGTGTTAGTTTAGAATCTTCACAGCCGTTGGATAGACCTGAGGAGGTTTATCTTGCTAAGGCTGACACTAATGTGCTGCCAAGTCGATTGGGGTGGCTTGTCTCAGTTGCCAATATGAGACCTGAAGCACATATAGTGTGAGTTTGATTGAAACTCTGAACCAGACCATTTTCTAGTTATGCCCTGGACCTTGGAGACAGATGGGCAAAACTGGAAAGTTACACCTAACCCCTAGACTCGATTATGGTACTGCACTAGGTGTTGGATTGGGTTGTCTTTGATATGTCAATCAGTGAGATCCTTAACGGGGGTCAAAACTGGGTATGTTGGGGTAGTCTGAGAATTCACCTGAGTGGGTGATCATAGTGATAGAATCAGCCCCTTTGTCGGACAAAGTGAATGATCGGGGATAACACTCTCTGATGGAAACCTAAACTGTCGGTAGTGGATTTCAAACGTGATTGAGGTTTGTTTTGTAAAATATATTTATATGTATATATATATATTATGTTTTATGAAAAAGGTTTACAAAGGTTTTAATTTCCGGGATCCATCCTGAGTAGAGAGTGCGACACTGTACCTTGCAGCCGAGGGAGAGGTCCTCTCTTGTCGGGCAGTGCTTGATCATTATGGGCTGAGAGGTTAAGTGTAAGACCATTTAGGGTTTATACCTGATGGGATAATCTCACTTTAAGTCCATAGTCCCTGGGCCTTCATAAGGTGGCTAGACCCAGGGACCATTTAGTGTAAATGTTGGGCCTGCTAAGAGCCCATACTGATGGACTCAAGGGTTCACTGTATTCAGCAGTGAATTCAGCCAGGCCTTGTAACAGAGGCTAGGCTGAACCCATATGGCTTTTGTGGAGATCAATGCTAGGGTCTCACGCCATACAAAGAGAGCCAAGTCAGCCAGCAAATTAAAAGGGAAGTGAGCCTGATAACTTAATGGGCCCAAAGTTCAATTCGAACTAGGTTAATTTGATTAATTAATTATGGGCGAATTTGAGTTTAGATCTGGATCCAGATCAACAGGAGGATAAGATAAGTCTTATCCACTTAAGAGTTCAGATCCAAATAAAGACTTGGATCAAAGAACCCTTTCCTAATAGGATTAGGAAGCTGATCCAGAGAGGTTATAAATAGAGGGTGGAATCCTTCTGTTAAACACTTGTTGAATCCAGTTCTTTCCTCTGTTCTTGCCGTCATACCCAGTTCGATCTCCAAAGTCTTGGACTGATCAAGAATTGTTCTTGATTCTGATTTTTGCTAGAAAAATCAGATCTGAAGTTGTGGTCACATCCCTTGCGTGATCCTTGCTGAAAGACCGCTTTGCTGATCCTACTTCATCCTAAGCTGTGTCGTCTTCAATGGAGGCAAGTTTTGGTGACATCTTTGGGCGTGAACACCTACGTTGGGAGCTATGTTTGTGGAATCCGTATCAGGTATATCCCTCCCTCCTTTTGGTTACAGATCTAGTCCGGTTTGTTTCAAGAACGAACCTTGAAAAATGCAGTTTTTCTAAATCAATGAATAGGATTCTCGGAAGGGAGAAAGAAAAATTTTAAAATTTTGCCCAGCCACCCCCCATGGTTTGGCCATCCATATGATGAATCTCCCTTCCCTTTCAAGGGGATGGGCAACCCTTCAGAAGATATCAAAAAAAACATTGTTTAATGGAATTTTTATTAGTAAGATTGTTTAAGGTGCCAACCAACTATTAGAGATTTCTTTTTTTTCTTTTAAGAAAGCTATTCGACACTAGAGATTGATGACATTTTTATTAGTGAGATTGGTAGCCTTTTTTCTTTTTCCCTTTTTCTTCCTGCACTGGGCCTTGATTTATTGTTTTCGTCTAAGGACTAAGATTTAGGGACTTCCATGCCCCCTTCCAATATACATGTTCTTAAGGGTTTAAGAAAGCACTTGGTTTTGTTGTTCAAATTCAATCATGGTATTCTCATTATGTTTCTCTATGATTGGTAAAAGGATTCTACTACAGAAAGATTTTAATAGTCTATCAGTGTTCATCACAGACTAGATTAGGATTTAGGAACTAATTATTAGGAAATCAATTGCTTCTTCTTTTTTTTATTTTGTGTTTTTGAGGCTTATACAGGTTTCTAATTATCCAGGCTTTATGAAAGGTGTAGTTAGACTGTCAATGAATCCTACTTAAATCAATCACACTATTATTTGTGTATCAATTCTCAACTTGCTTAAATAGTTATGAAAACAGCATATCAAGTCCTTGTACAGTTAACAATTTTTTTTATCAATAACCACAATTTCTTATTATTAATAAAGAACAATTTAGAAGAAGTATAGTGAGTATAGGTACAGAACAAGACAATGAGAGATAAAACCTCGTATCTCCCCCCTTGATACATTCTCCCTTACAACTGTGCCCAGAAAAAAGATTCTCTTCCCACCCCTTGTTTAGCTAAAGCATCAGTTACAGAGTTAGCACTCCGTTTAACCCAACTGTTATTTACTTCCATGTCTCTAGTTAGCCACCCAATTTTCTTCCTTTCATTGCTATGTATCCACATCTTCTTCTCCTCATTTTGTATCCAGTTGACCACCAGTTTTGAATTTCCCTCAATGATTAGTTTACCAAAGTTCATTGTCCTCGCCCTTTGTATGCTTTCCAACACTGCCATCACTTCTTCTCTAAGAGAATTGTCCTCCCCAGCCAGTCCGGATTGTAAAGCAATGATTTTACCCTCCTCATCTTTAAAGACATTCAATTCCTGATGCCCTGGGTTTCCCAAGCTGCTACCATCAAATTTAAGTTTGATGAACCCTCTTTCTGGTGGAGACCATTGATGATCGAAGACAATCTTGTTTGTAGAAGAACTCAACACTTCTTCTCCTAAGTATATCATTTGTTGATACACATGAGAAACCTACCAAGGATTTCAGCCAATGTACCACTTTAATCATTATTATCTCAACTAAACCATCCAAATTATAGTTGAATTCCTCTCCTCCCATATCGTCCAAATTATAGCAGTTATTATGCATCTCCACATGATTCTTCCCCTCCTTTTGGCCATGTGAAGGTAGTTGGATCAAACATGCTTTGTACATCCACCAGAGGATTCCACCTGAACCCAAACAAAGAGAGAGTTAACAATTGATAGCTCTTCTTTAGCATTATTGCAATTTTACAACCCAGGCTAGAGATTGTGGCTTGAACCATTGAATGACTACATTTTAATACCATCAAATACAGTTTGAAATGTCTTCTCCCACTAGTTCGCTCCACCCTTCACCATATATGAAAATATTCTTCCAACTATATGAATGTACCCATTCTAATGATTTGGCTTATTTGTATATTGCCTGCTTCAGCCCACAGAGACCTGCTATCACAATGTTGAAAGACATTCCACAAAACATCACAAGCTGTGGGACGCCCCTGTGCAGATCCAGCTGAAAAGAGGAAAACTGCATAGAATTCATTGGAAATTTGGGTATGGTTCGTAATAGATAATGGTGGATTATACCTAACAACACTGCTGATAGACTTGTTCAGCTTATCGGGGTCTGGATAATGGGGATTCTGGTAAATGCCCTACAAATCCAGAAATTACCTTAAGTCCTGGTGCATAAAGAGAAGAAATTGCAAAAAAATAATTATAAAAAGGTTCTCTTCTTCATCAGGAAGGTTATGCCCAGGAAATGCTTTAGTGACCAGGAGGGGTGCAACTCTGGCTTGCAACTCTTGAAGTGATTTGTCAAGATGATGCAGATCATGATACTATACTAACGCTACAGATTCGTCCAGGCAGCCCAGAGTTGCTTTGCATTTTCATTTTTATAAGTTCAGGGGTTCTATAATTTATTCTTATGTAAACAAGATTGAGATTGGCCTTTTTCAGATAGCAATTGCAGTTGTCTTGGTTAAGGGTGGAAATGGATCGAATTGAATCAGGCCATATCCAAATTTGATTCGATATCTGATGGATATTGAAAATAAATGTTTAAATTTGAATTCAATTAAATATTTGAATATTTGACTAATTAAGTATTTTAGGCAATTAATAAACATATAAAATAAATATTTTAGTTATATAAATATATGAATTACTTATATAATTTAAATATTATATATAAGTTATATAAAATGTTTAAATGTTTTATATTATATATAAAAATTAAATAATTGGTCAATTTTAGATAATTATTGAATCGAATCAGGTTATATTCGAATTTGACTGATTATAATATTTGAATTATCCAAATTTGCTTTGACTATTTCCAATTGGATTTTCAAATATCGTTAACACTCGTAATCTTGGTCGTCTATTTATGATCTATGTTTTACTTTTCAGGTCTTCTATTCATCCTTCCTCTACCTTGAGTTGAGTCCGCTCAGTCCAAGCTCCTTTAAAATGAAGGTGGAACCTCAAGCCTCCTTCAAGTTCAGAGGTGGTGTACTGGTGTTATAGGGATGAGGATTTTAAAGAAAACTAAATAGGTGACTAGTGATTTTCTTTGAAGCCTCAAATAAATAATTGGGGGACCATCTCCAAAAGAAAAGGAGAAATACTTGTTTCCTAGAATTGGTTATGGAGATTTCTTGAGAAACCTCCTGTGTCATTCCATCAGAAGAAAATATGGCATCACTGCAAATGGGTTAGAATGCAAGTTTGACAGTAGAATCACCCCTAATTTCCTTGAAAGTTAATTATCCTTTAGTTTGTTGATACAAGAATTAGATTGACAGGACCTGTAATGGGGACTCCTTTTTCCTTAAGATTCCCTAACCTTGATACATTTATCTTCACAATGTCGAGATCGGCTTCTATCAGGGCAAATCTGTGCCCACACCATTCAACAGCCTTTTGTAACCTTGCATTGGGAATATCTTCCCATGAAATAAAACACACAATTATGGAGATATTCTCAATGCAAATCATTAAAAGCTGTCCGAATGGGCTTTTCCCTAACTGAAGCCGAACTCCACAATGTCTGGCCAATTCTGGCAGAACATATGAAAGTGTTGATATCATCTCCTTAATATCCCAATATTCTTCAAACTGAACTATTGTCAACATCATATAAGCCTGTCTCAACTATATGGGTCAGCAACATGAATCATGTTTTGCCATTCTATTCTGTTTAGCACCATAGCCATCGTGTGTGAAAACCTACGTGATCAATTATAAGTAAATTCACCAGTGTTTTCTAGACATGGGATGTAGATTTACAGTCCAGATCTGCAACCCGCACCTAAATCTGCACATTGAGAAATCTTCTATACTTGTAGGTTGTCATTCATGGCCCGTCATGTGGTCGTAGTGTACTGTGGGTAGCAGAAGGAACCAAATTAAAACCATCCTACTAGTTTCTTTTCCATAGTTAAAAACCTAAAACATAGAACCTAACTTTCTCCTCAAAATATAAATTACTGGAATAAATTGCCCATGATTTATGTGGGCAGTGAGCATAACATTTACCCATTGTTAATTAAGTCCCGGTACAAACAACTTTGTACCATCACCATGGCATCTTTGTTGCATGAAAGGCAAAAAAAGAAAAAAACAATTGGCCAGATGAGGAGTATCTAACTACTCAATTATTAAGTTATGATCAGATATGGTACCTCCCCACGCTGAGAGCATCATGTTCAATTTGGTCTCGAGGTCATCTTTTTCAAATGCTTGAGCCAACGAAGAGATGGGGTTTCCCATTTACTACCTATCATCAGCAATTCAGCATAACCTCTTCCCCATCTAAATTAGGTGGGTTGCACCCAATGCTGTTATAAGCTGCACCTTGTACTATTGTTTCGTATACACACATAGGGCTCAATTTGGGAGGAGTAAAAATTCAAATATGTACAATGCAAATTAAATAATAAGATTTAGAAATATAATATATAAGGTTTTGCATGGAGTATATATATATATATATATATATGATCCCCCACCATTCAAACACGTGGCTTTTTCATTTTTCTAGAAACCTAGACATGTGATATTTTCTGAGAAGTTGTTAAAGCCCACAACTCACTATCACCATTCAGATAAGTGGCTATCTTATTTTTTGGAAAACTAGACATGTGGCAATTTCTGAGAAATTCTTGCTAAAGCCCACAGCCCACTATATAGGACACTACCAAGCTACAGCCCCCACCATTTAGACACGTGGCCTTTTCATTTTTCTGGAAAGCTAGACATGTGGCATTTTCTGAAAATTTATTGCTAAAGCCTTAGTTCACTACCACCATTCAGACATGTGGTATCCTATTAATTCAAAAAATATGATTCAAAAAGTGGGTAATTTCACTCTTAAACATTCTCAATAGAAGTTATTTATTAGCTTAACACATGTTTCTCCATAATTTATTAAAAACAAATGGTGGAACCCATTAAAAGATTACCATAAACCCATGTTTGTTTTTAAATATTTTTTCAAAAAGAAATTACTTTATTAATTACAAACTTGATTTAACTTTTACGAAGCAATCTAATTTAACTTGTAAAAATAAATAACTCAAAATAGATTTATTAGATAAATAATAAATACCAAATAAAATGGGTTATTGTTTACTAATAAGATCTCATTTAATATCTTAAATTAAATTAAAAAAAACATAAATTAATAGTGGGTTTCAAAAAAATAGGTTAGAATAGATTGTCAATGACAAAGATATAAGACCCGCATTAGTTTTTTTAATTTAATTTTTGAAAACTAAATAGTAAACTTCACACTAAATTATACACACATTTAGTTACCCCGTACTTAGTATGGGGGTCATTCTCTAGTTTGTATTAATTTATACTCTTCCCAAAACCAAGTCTGTAAACTAGATTGCTAATGTAACTGGAAATTTTTCTTCTCTTCATTTTCTTTGTTTAGGTCACTTGATAGCAGCAGGTTCTCTTTGCTAATCTGTATTGATCGAGATGGAGGTGAGGATAAACAGATAGAAGCAGGTTTGTTCTTGTTTCAGTAACGTGGTTTTTGATTCCTCCAATATTTCATAGTTGCTCGTTTTTATTTGTTTTTGTGATTTGTGAGGACGTGCTATCTCCCATCTTGTGTAGGGAATAGGATCTGCTCCTCACACTTGGGCGCCTCACATGCATATCCACTGTACATTGGGAACATCTCCCATGAAAAATAACTTACAAGTACAGGAAATGTTCCCAATGCATGGTAGGATGTGTGTGTGAGGCGTGTGTGAGGCACCCTATGTAAGGAGCAAATCCAGTCTCCTTGTGTAGCACCCTCTTGATTTATCTAAAAACAATAATTAGACTGCTTTAAAAATATAGGGATTTTTATTGTTCAGTCCACCCCAACAAATCTTAGCCCCACCGTACAGGTAGGATGAATCCTGACCATGGATTGATGTCAAATCCACGGGTAGGATGTGGTTTATAGGGGGCACTACTAGTAGACTGGGAGGGGGCTGTAATTTCAGATTTCTGAGGTGGAATGCAATCTACTTATCCCTTAAATATAGTTTTCTGAATGTGACTAAGCCTCTTGTCTTGGGAAGTGAGACATCCCACATCCACTTTAGAGAGAGAGAGAGAGTAATGAAATTGTGGTCAGTCGTCTAGCGTGCAGATCAGAATTTGTATTCTTTCCATTCTTTTATTTTCTTTCTTTTCCCTTAGGCTTAGTTTTGAAAGAATACAAATACAAATATACACCATATAAATGCATGCAAAATAATACAAAATACAAGGTATTGCATTCTACATATTTGTATTTGTACTCCTTCCAAACTGAGCCTCTATTTTGTAGAGTTGGGGTTGGGCTGGAATTCAAACTGATTTAATTTCAGATTTGATTAGGGTTGAAACCTTGGGCTACCCGGTCCAAATACATGCAAAATAAAAATCTTTGCCTTCAAAAATTGTTATACATGTACATTCATACATACAAATACAAATATGTATGTATGCATCCATATGTATGAATAACTTTTGAAGGAAAAGATTTTTATTAATGAAACATTCGTATTTTGCCCTCCAATCTAATGCCAAAGCTAGTTAAGCCTAGAAAATAAAATTATATTTTTTACAAGCAAATAAAACAAGAAACTGGACCAAAATGATCGGATTGGATCAGGATACATTACATCTCACTGCGTTAGTGTTTCTGTCCATTCACAATTTGTTTTAGGGAAGAGACTTTCTAATTTAGATGAAACTGTTAACTCATAGGAGGTCTCCGACTCTCCATATGCCAAATGCCATGAAAACTCAAAAATGATATGATTCTGTTCTTGATGGTATCGAAAGTGCTAGGTTATGGACAAATAAAGTTGTTAGCCGACAACAGTCGGTTGGATTGGACCAACTTATAGACCGTGCCTTATTAGTAGGCTGAATGACCCAACCAATTAATGATGATCCATTGGACTATTGGAGTGGATGAAAGCTACCAGAGCTAGTCGGATGCATAAGTATTATCTAACTACGTACTCTTTCATCTGATCTAAATTATGCAGCAGTTGGCCTTTTTCCTGCCAAGTGAAAAACAACCCAGAAATCTTCTCTTGTGATCCAATCTTCTAAAATTAGCTATATGGATATGTTTTGAGCATTTAAATCTAATCTCATTAAGTCTTCATATTAGCTTTCCATTTATAGATCACTCATGTTCCAGTGTACATCCACAAACTGTAAAATCATAATTTGTCTCAAAGCTACCAATTTGTCGTTGCTGTAAGGTGGGCATATATTAATATAAAAGAATGACTCAGAAAAGTTGAAAGCAATATTATATGAAATAGGAAAAAAAAAGGTGCAATAATTAAATGGAATCTGAGTATCTAATGAAACCAAACTAGTCAAACTCATTTCACTATTATAGTTGAGAAGGATGTAAATGGTCGTGGAGATCCAAGAGGCCTCCAATCACTTTATCCTAATATGAAAAATAATTGAATGCATGTGCTTACAGCTGCTACACTAGAATCCACTATTGACTCGTTTCTACTTTAAGCTTGGTTTGTCTGTACTTCAGTTTCATCTATTTCATTTTTACTGATATATATAATTAAACGAATGCGAGTGCAAATGAGTTCAGAGCAAATTATGATTTGTTTCAAACTTTATTTTTTGTGTTATTTGTTTCCATTGCAAATGAGGTTAAGGCTCAGTTTGTATTTTACATATTTACATTTGTACTCCTTCCAAACTGAGCCTAGTTTGGAAGAAGTACAAATAAAAAGTACGGTACAAATATATAAAATAATACAAAATATAAAGTTTTACATTCTATATATTTGTATTTGTACTCCTTCCAAATGGAGCATAAAATTAAATTTAGAAAGAACACAAATACAAATATATATAGTATAAATACATATAAAATACAAGATTTTACACTCTACATATTTATATTTATACTCCTTCCAAACTGAACCTAAATTAAAGTTTGAAACAAAAGCAAACTAGATTTTGCATTTTTCTCATTTGCACTTTCATGCATTTTATAATGGTGCAAATGAATTTTCACTGCAAACAAATTAATTGCAACGGACCCTTCAATCCGTGGAAAAGAATGTATATGTTCCACTCCGCAATGCCAGTTTCATTTGGAAAGAGTATAAATACAAATATGTCAAGTGTAAATATAAATACACTCTTTTTATTTGTATTTTCACTCTTGTCAAACTATTGGAAGCAATATATTGCAACCCCCAAACAAAATGGACATGACAGAAAGTAGATCATTCCTAGGCCCAAAACAGACCAGACGTCAAGTATAAAACGGACATGTCAGCTATAAAATGGACACGTCAGCAATATCGAAATGTATTAGATCAGACGTCTTGTTTTTGTGTGAAACAAGGGTTAGCCCTTACATGAGTGAAAAGCCTTTTTAAGTGTTTAAAGTTTAATGGTTTCTTTTTTTAGACCCAGTGGGTTATTCTGGAGGTCTCTCGTTGTGGTGGAACAAAGACATGGGATTTGAAGAGTACAACTACAAATTTATGTAGGGTGCAAAACTATGTATTTGTACTGTTCATATTTGTAGTAGCAAATGATATATTAATCCATGTGCAATTGCATGATAAGTCCAATAACCTTTTTTTTTTTCTTTTGGCTATATTTGGAAACAATACAAATATGTAAAGTGTAAAACAGTCCATATAAATTGGGGGTGCAAGTTGGGCAGGTTGGACTGGGTTGGGCCAGGTTTATGATCTACTCGGGCCTGATCTTAAAATTTGGACTTAAGGCCCGATCCAGACCAAGCCCGAGGTCAAGCCCGATTTTCCCAACTTGAGCCTAGCCCACATTGTAATTTGAGAAATTCGGATTGGTCAATGAACCCACTCTAAAATTATACATATATATGTATTTATGTAAATATGTCTACAAATGTGTGTGTGTGTGTATATATATATATATATATATATATATATGTATGCAAAATTAACGTATATAGATATGGTGTATAGTTGGCCGGGCTCAAGTCGGGTTCGGGCTACCTAAGGGCTAGGCCTGGGCCCGGCCCAAAAAAGCCCGATTTCTTGGGCTTGTGCCAAGCAAGAAGATTGAAAATCCAAGCCCAGCCTGTGTACAATTTTGGGCTAAGTAGGTTCGGGCTCGGGTTGGGCCCGCCCAAGTTGCACCCCTAATATAAATTGTAAAGTTGGATTAGTTTTGCACTCACAAATTTACCTTCTTACCAAATAGACTTTTAGCTGTAATGGATGTAAACAAGCATTCCAATAAAACATATGCCTTTTTTTATCAAAAGCCCACTTGAATGCAAATT
This sequence comes from Nelumbo nucifera, assembly GCF_000365185.1. The sequence continues at coordinate 2,743,289 of NW_010729147.1, read as the reverse complement.
TACTTATATTTTATTGATGTACTTTTACATCTTATTATCAATGTAATTAGGCATTGGAAAATATTTTCTGTCATTTGTTAATGCATAAATATAATATTGCCAAACACAAGCAAAGTGAACCAGAGTGCAAATTTACCCTGAATTGGGATTTACACTCTATTTCCATCATTTCCAAACACAACCTTTATAACTTTTGTATATACCCCCAATATTAGCAATTAAGGATTGAACAATCCACGGTATATATAGAAATGGATCAAAGAAATTTATGATCAAACCCCTGACCCATGGGTTTTAAACTTTTAATTGGTGATTTTAACCTTATAAAACAAAAGAAGATCTTTCAATATTACTCAAACAAACTCATTCAGAAATACTTTAAAAAGTTGTAATTTGATTGAAATGGAGGCGAGGGGGTTTAAACTTTAAAAGTTTACCTGGAGAAGGGGTTAGGGGTGGTCTCCATGAAAAAATAGATTGGAAATATGATGATAAAGGACATAAATGAGGAAAAAGCCATTCAAAAAAGTGTTAAAGACTAAATAAAAGTTTAGGAAAAGAGGAGATCAAGAATAGCTTGGCTAGATATGGACACAAAATTTTTTCACATTAAATCAACGATAAGAAAGTCAAAGAATAAAAGAGAGAGATAGGCATGGTACCACCGAAGAAATCGACGAGTACCCGGAAGTAATTAACCCAATCATCACCGCGGAAGAAAATGAGGATGTAGGAAAGGAGGTTCAAGGCTTCAAGCTAGCCAGTGAAATCATGGAGGCTCTAAACTCGATGAAAGAGAATAAGGCCATGGGTCTAATTGACTTGATGTGAATTGTTTTATAAACATTGGTAGAGGTGTTAATTGGATTAGATTCAATTCAACTCAATGCAAGTTTTACTTATAAATAGATTGGACCCAATCCAATATAAATCAAATCTAATCCATTAAAATGTAAATAGACTGGATTGCATCTAATCCAAATCGAATGAAATATCAAAAACTATATATAAAAAACAGAATATATAAAGAATTACAAAAGTATATTAAAATGAAGAAAATCTGAAAATACATAAATATACTTTGGCATGAAAAAACACTTTTACAAAAGTATTCTATAAAAGTGCTTTCGTAAATATATTTTTATAAAAGTACTTCTGTTAAAATGCTTTTATAAAAGTATTTTTATATAAGTGCTTTTGTAAAAATACTTTCGTAAAAATTCTTTTGTAAAAGTGCTTTCGTAAAAGTTCTTTCATAAAAGTGTTTTAGTAAAAGTGCTTTTATAAAAATTCTTCGATAAAAATGCTTTTATAAAAGTGCTTTCATAGTTAATCTTTTGTTAATGGGTGATTTTGATCCACAATGGTGGCTTAAAATTGTGCCTATTAATTGCACAAATTCAATGATTATATGGATACATCCTAGGGGTGTATAAGTGTAATGATACTTTGAGCCTTGTGTTTTTTATTTCTTTTTTTTTTCAAAATTTCAGCTTGGCCTTATTTTATGTATTTTTATTATTAAAAAAAATCATAAAAGTGCCTTTAAATAGGTGTATTTGAATCTAAAAGATACAAATATGATGTGGGGCATATCATATCGAAAATTTGAATCTTGTATTCACCTTTCTTCTTGCTTATTAGTAAGATATGTGCCAAGACATGTTAATTTTGGTTGCAATGTGATTTTATTTGCACTAGTATAAATGCATTGGACTGAAAATGAAATAAATGCAAATTTTGGTTTAATTTTATTTTGAGGTTTATTTTATTTTGCTTCAGGACTTGTTTTACTTCATTTTCACTTCAATCAAACAAAATAAAGTGAAAATTGAAACAAGAATAAATCAATATTCTCACTCAAATCATATGCACTACAATAACATTATCAGTACAAATAAAATTTGCACTACAGCCAAACGCAACCTAAAATTTTCTTAATTTAAAAAAAAAAATGGTAATTAATTAACTAATTCATAACTCATTGCTTATAACAATCAATTTTATTAGCCCCATTTATTACTATTATACGTTTAGGGATGTCAGTGGTTTAGGGTTGGGTTAGCGTTGATTGAGTTTTAGGTCAGTTTCGGTTATTGATTTCAACCTATGATTGTTTAATCAGACTTATTGACATTGTTTGTTGCGTTAAAATATTTGTTTTTCTTTTTCTATTTTTAAAATATATTGTAATATTTACAAATATAAATTTAGTTGAGTGTAGATATATTATATATGAGATGAGATGGATCAGCGTTTGATATTCTTTATTTATTTAATTGGTTTGGATTCGAATCGAGACTGTACCAAACTCAACCCATTGAGCATTGACATCTCAAGACAAGATATTTGTAGAAAATATAGAATGTGGAAGGAAAAGTATGGACCAAATGTCTTATTCATATCTTTTCATATATATATATATATATATAGGTTTGAAGAGATCCTGCTAAATGTCTACTGGTCTACATATGAACCATGCATGAATGATTCTGGATAATTACAAGGGCCAAAGCAATTCAAATGAAAAGATGTTAAGGGAATCAAATATTAAGTACTGGACCCGATAAAACAATTTTTTTTATTTAATGAAATGAAAATCAGATCATGCACTGCACATATCGATTAATTGTTCATCATTTTAGCAGAGCTGGCAATTGGTATTGTGAAGTTGGCGAAATGACCCCCTAACTTAAATCAACCAATGCTACAATTGATTGTCTGCTGCTTTTTTTCTTTTTTCTTTTTTCTGAGCCTCACATTAGGATAGTGTTTGGCACCAGAGTTGTTTCTCCAAGGCATTTGTCATGTCAGCATTATATGGACGTTTTGTTCTTTCCCTCAACATGTTCAAGCCGTTTCAAACATCACTAAATGTCTCTGACTCGGTGAGAATTGGAGAAAGCATCATTTTGATGTTCAGTGTTTTCACCATTTTGCCTACGTGGCATCTAGGTGATAGAAAAATTTTGGCTGTTGGAGTTGGAGCCAACAGTATAGTATAGGGCCTATAGGCTGTTGAGAATGTTTTTGAGCTTGACACAGTAACCAATTGATGCCCACATCTAACCTTTTTTTTTTTTTTTTATCAAAAGAAAATAAGAGCAATTACTCTTTTACCCCACTCTAATGGTAACGTGGCGGCATTACGAAGGATCTTTTCAACAGTCAAAGTTATTTGTTAGCGGACACTAAATTATACATAGAAGTCGAGATTCCCTTATCCAAAAAACTGTTTTTTGGTGAATTAAAGATACGTATCTTGTACTTTGGGAGGAGTGACATTTAAAGAGCTGATTACCAAAAAAAGGAATTTTCAAATGCAATATTTTAGTAAAATCTAAACTTTCAGAAATATACACTTGAGTCCAGTTTTTTACAACTAACGTTACATTTCTTTTTGTTTTTCTGTTGTTTCATTCAAATGCTTTTATTCTTAGTATAGAATAGAGGTGGTTCCATATGGAAAGAAAGAGTAAAATAAAAGTTCAGTGAGCAAAAGAGAATCTAAATATGGGTATTTTTGCAATTTTCCCTCATTCAAATGTTAGTTTTAATACAGTTGGACTTAAGTGTGTATATTTATGAAAATTCAGGGTACTAAAATGTCCCACTTGAAAGTTTAGGTTTTTAAGTATCACTCCCTTAAAGTATAAGGTACCTATTTGTAATTTTTTCTTGGATTTTAGTGGTTAATTCTACACAAAATATAAAACAATATTTTATCGGTTCAGTCAGAATCAGAATCACAATTAGAATCGAAATCCTTCAAAGTCGGAATCAGAATGATCTATTCCCATAGTTTGTCTGATTCAAATAGGAATGAGAATGGAAATGGGAATAAGAATCAGCAGGAATGGCATTTCATTCTCAAGAAAGGAACAGGGAATGACCATTCCCTTAAATGGAGGAATGCCATCCCAACAAGAATGGGAATGAGATTCAGATTCCGTCCAACCAAACAGTTAGAATTTGAATAGTCCATTCCAATTTCAGACCTCTATTCTTGTGAACCAAATGAATCATTAGTATTTATTCCGATTTTAAGACACATATCGTCACAATAAATATCCAAAATGCCATATTTTAGAAAAATGGCTTTCATAGATATACAAACCTATATGGCTCTAAGCTGACATCATTTTTCCCAAAAAAAAGCAAAAAAAAAAAAATATTCCACACTAGTAATTAATTTATTTCTCTATAAATGATGCAGGTCCCATGCATTTTATTACTAGTGTGTAAAATTATAATTTCCACAGCCTAATTAACAGACATCCCGTTCAGCCTTTCTCACACTCACACTATATCCAATTCATCACTGCCATTGGTTATATCATGCTCTCCCTCATTCTGCATAAGAGAAAAATATGCCGTTAAATAGATCCAAATCGGACGTCACAAATAGCTCCTCCTTCATGTGATGGGCCCATTCTGAAGTAGATAATCCATTAGATAAACTCTATAATTGCCCCCCCTCCATTGCTATTATTCCATCAGATCATCATTATTTAAAGCTAAGCATCATTATTTATTGAAGAATGAAGATCCTCCGGAAATTGAAATGAAATAGAGGGGGCCAGTGAATATGATAGGGGATATTAATTATTAGTGATTGAAGGAGACTGATTTCTCCGTCCGGTCTACCGACTTCTTCAAACAAAATTAATTATTTTATTATAGAAAAATTAATGGGTCATGGGTCAAATGGTCCATCTCTCTCTATATATAACGTTTTATCTTGATATTAATAATGTTAGAGATGAATCATTTGTATTTATATAATCAACCATTAGCTAGTCTGGTCATTTGCACTGCGTTTGGTTCACTATAGATAACTGACATTTTTACGGATATCAACTGATTTGACTTTCTGGCATACAAAGAGGAAAACAAAACTGAACTTCACTAGAGTTTTTTTTTTTCTATCTACCAAAAAAACTGAATTTCACTAGAAAATTTGATTTACTTATTAAAGACTAAATAATTTGCATGATAAGTCACTTTTTGATAAATAAAATTATCATAAACATACCGACAAATCAAACACCATATTAGTGGGCTTCCTCAAGGCTATGTTTGGTTTGATAGAAAATAAGAGAGAAACATAAGTTAAGGAAAAACTCTTTTCTGTAAAAATTCTTTAAGTACTTTCTGTCTTATTTTCTGTCAAACCAACACCCAAAAGACTAACAATCTTTCAGTTAACTTATAGCTCAAAAACAATTCCAATTCTTCCAATCCTTAATTCAAGGATAAGTTTTCATTCCTAAAAAGCTTGCCAGGTAAACAAATAGAACCATGTTTTAATATGTAAAAATAAATAAATAAATTTTTTCACATTAATAAAAATAAAAACCAATAAGAAGAACTCACAGATTGAGTTTAGATGCAGACTGTGAGATTGAACCGAACATGCAGCCAATCCATTGGGTTCCGGGTCACAGATCCCTTCACATGGCATATTGATTAAGAGGGTGTTTGGTATGCTCACGATCCCTCCATGTTAGTAGTGTTTTTGGGGTAAACGGACAAGAATTGCCTTCATTGATGCCATGCAAACATACAAACACAAATTGCCTGGTTTTTCTTTTTCATGCCAGCCATTAAAGTAGAACTTTTGAGTTGTTACCTCCTATTTTCTAATTAGAGTGAAGTTTGTTTAATTTCAAAACTAAATTAATTTTAAACACCACATTAGCACAGATACCCAACGCCTTAACACCATCTTTGTTTGGCCCTAATTTTTCTTTTTCTCTAATGGACCACTCTCATGGGTTTTGATTTTCTTTTAACACTTTTTGACCATGAGATTCTAATCAGACGTTTGTAAAGCGACAAACCTCACATGTGGGAACTCTTTCTTCCTTTTATGGCAGAGAAATGATGTCACCCCATTAATCAAATATATCCATAGCTCTATTTTTCCTTCTAAAGTATCAATCTGAAAATGAAAAAAAAAAAAAGAAAAGAAGCAGACTGCATTTTTATATATTGAGAAACTTGAGAGTTACTTCTTAGAGGAAAACTACAGCTTACTGTCGTCCTCAGTCTTCACACTCACATCAAATGGGCAGGACCAGAGCTTGGGTTGGTTGGGTTTCTCGGTTCTGAGCTTTCTCCCTCTAATAATTATGAAGGGTATAATTGTATAAATGACTATGATTTTAGAACCAACTGAGACGAGAAGTTGATGTTCCAATTGTTTGTGGGCTTCTTTTTCTTCTCTTTGTATTTTAGGAAAGAATCAAATAAATGGGGAAATGAGTTTGTAATTTGTAGTTTTGTACTTTGTTTATGGATCAGGAGGGTTTTTGAACGGACAGATGGCCCAGAAAGCCAAACTTGATACCAACATTCCACCGCACGCCACCCTCCCGTCCATCCATGTTCCTGAGAGTGGTCAGTTGGATGTCCTCTCTTACTTGTTTTGGCACTTTCTTCCCTCTTAATCCTTCTAACACTAGCATTTTCATATAAAACCCCCGAAACTAGACAAGGAGCTACAAGATCCATTCTGATCCCTCATTTATACCTCGACTTCTCTCTCTCCCTCCCCCCAATCTCTCTCTCTCTCTCTCTCCTTCCTTGTTTTGATGGATGATAACTTGGAGTACACTTGTATCTCAGTTATCATAGGCATCTGGGTCACTTTGTCATAAGTGTCTGACTCTTTTTCATTGTGGATTTTTAACTTTGGCATCTCCCGGGTTCCAAGTTCTGAAATTTTCCAAGTACCGCACTTGGAGTGCTGAACAGTGAACACCCTCTTCACTTAGGAACAGAGCGAACCGTTTCCGTTTGTTTGGGTTCCCTAGTTTTGAGGGAATAAGGTATCTAGGAATCTAAAATTTTGATTTTTCTTGTTCTTTCTGGGGAATGATTTTACTTGTTCTGAATTACTTGGTGTAGAACTCAGGAGGGATAACGCCATCTGTTTGAATTTTGGGTTCGAGAGTATAGAGAGGATGGTGGCCGGAAATGGCTTGTTGTACCCTCTTCTTGGTTTTGCATCCTGTGTTGTTTTCATTTACATATCTTTGGGGGACTTGACTCTGTATCATTTTGAAGAACCCAAGATGGCTTTTGTGGAGAGGAATGGGACTCGATTCATGGTGGACGGGAGGGCGTTCTATGTGAACGGTTGGAACTCTTACTGGTTGATGGATCAGGCTGTGGAGGCCTTCAGCAGGCCTAGAGTCAAGGCAATGCTTCAAGCTGGTGCAAAAATGGGCCTGACTGTTTGTCGAACTTGGGCTTTTAACGATGGAGCGTACAATGCGCTCCAGACCTCCCCTGGACGATTTAATGAGCGCGTCTTCAAGGTATTGCAGAAATCCCTTCTCTTCCGTTCTTATATTTTTCATTTGTGTGTGTCTCGTCATAGGGATGCAAAAACTGTTGCGACTCAGTTATCATTTTCGATTTCTTTTCTCTTTTGGGTATCTGAAAGTTTAGTTTTGGTTTTCATTGGAAGGGTTTAAGTGATAATTTGTGTGTTATTGCTTTTATTTACTTAATTGTCTATTACCCATTGGGTATCGAGAAGAAGAATGATCAGCGATGAACTGTTTAAATGAAGAGAAAAATCAAAACTTGACACCACATTGAAAATAAGAGAAATTTTTTTGGGTGGAGTCTGTTTTCTTCGTTCTATTCTAATTTGTTTGTTCAAATGCAAGCTTAAAGGAAAAGAAAAGAATGTCTGATTAACCAAATTATTGATCAAATAACGCTTTACTACCAAATTTTAGAGATAAAAGGGCTGGTTCCCATTTTGAAGAGACAAAGGCTTAGTATGTAAAAGATAAGCTGGCTACTATTTTATATTACTTCCTCTGTTCCAGTGAGTTAACCTACTGCTCTGTTTTCCTGAGTTTTCTAGTTTGCACCATGCTTCAATAAAAAATGTAAGTTCTAGTTGTTCTCTTTCTAATTAATTCATATTCTAGAATTACTGTAGCGATGTCATGTAGTGTGCCATATTATAAGAACCCTGTGTTCTTTATTCATTTAATAACCAGTTAGACTGGCAGGCATTGGATGGTGTCATTGCAGAGGCCAGACAGCATGGGATCAGGTTGATTCTTAGCTTGGTCAATAATTTGCAAGCATATGGTGGGAAGACTCAGTATGTCAAATGGGCGTGGGAAGAGGGTGTTGCCTTGAGCTCTTCCAATGATTCGTTCTTCTTTGATCCATCCATTCGAAGTTATTTCAAGAATTATGTCAAGGTGGGTTGTAGTTGTTATTTGCCAATTAACATTATGATAGTGGAGTCATTTCTAGATAACTCATAACCAATATGGAATTTTCACCGGGATTCTCTTCTGAGAGAAGTTTATGGTCTTGGAATATTGATAAAAATAAAATATTAGTTTGGCCATTTGGGCTTCAGAGAAACACCAACTAGGTTAGCCCAGTAAACCAGGCTCCCACTGATGTGAGGTCTGGGGAGGGACAGATGTATGCAGCCTTACCCCTGCACATACAGAGTGGCTTCAGAGAAACACCAACTGCATACCCAAAATCAAGGACATCATTATTTTATTTTGGCACTTTGAATTGTTGATTATGGACCATAAAATCAGACCTGCTAAACCCACCTTGAATATCTGAAGTATCAAGATATCCATTGGCAGTTAAAGCAAAGGATGTGAGGAAAGCTACTAATGAGAGGAATTATCCGTTATAGATCATCTATCTCAGATAAGTTACTGAGGAAACTTTGCAGATATGTATAGGACAAAACTCAAACTTAAAATGACCTTTTCTTCTGTTGAAGTAGTGTAGGCTATGTAGCATAGCTAGTTTAATACTCAATTTTTGAACTCACATCATTGTTGAAATGCAAAGTAATACACTGATATTAGAGCTTTTATCGGTTCAATTTGACTTACCTTTTGCAGACTATATTGACAAGGAGGAACAGTCTCACTGGAATTGAATACAGGGACGATCCTACTATCTTTGCATGGGAGTTGATAAATGAACCCCGTTGTATGTCTGATCCTTCTGGTGACACCCTTCAAGTAAGTCCTCTGTGTGCATGTGTGCACGTGAGGGGTGGGTNGGTGGGTGGGTGGGTGTGTGTGAGTGAGAGAGAGAGAGAGAGATGATTGAATGGTAAATGGAAGAAGATTAGCAATTTAGATTACTGAATTTTTTTTCTTTTATTTTTTGAAGTCCTGAGTTTGATTACATTCTCTGGTGAAGAATTGCAGGATTGGATTGAAGAGATGAGTCGTTTTGTGAAATCAATTGATAAGAACCATTTGCTGACCGTGGGGCTTGAGGGGTTCTATGGTCCTAGCAGGAACCCAGAGAAACTGAGTGTGAACCCAGAAGCATGGGCAACTCTCCTAGGATCTGATTTTATCCAAAATTCAGAGATTTCAACCATTGATTTTGCCTCTATACATGTTTATCCTGATAACTGGTAAGCATTGAAAGACAATAACTTAATTGTTCTGAATTTCTTGTCTACAAAATCACATATAATATGGGAAGGTGCTTTGAAACCTAAATGGTTCAATTTGTAGAATTTACTCTTGTCTGAAGGGAAAACCTCTTTATGTTTTCTTTGTTGTTGTATTACCAATCTAAATCAAAACACAGATGGTATCTAATTGGTTTATTCTGTAGGTTTAAGGAGAAAGAACTGGAAGACAAACTGAAATTTGTCTCAAAATGGGTAATTTCTCACATAGAAGATGGTGACAAAGTGTTGAAGAAGCCTGTCATGGTTACTGAATTTGGGTTGTCAAATAAGAACAAGGACTTTGAGCCATCTCATCGAGATAAATTTTACAAAACTATTTATGACATCATTTACGAGTCAGCAAGGAAGAATGGAGCAGGCGCAGGTGCATTTCCCTGGCAGTTCCTAGTTGAAGGAATGGAGGAGTACAATGATGATTTTGGGATTGTGCCATGGGAGAGGTCTTCCACTTACAGAATGATATTGGACCAATCATGTAGACTGGCTGGAATTGGAGGGCAGGATCAATCAAAGGGAATATTGAAAGAAATATGTTAAAGTTTGATAATAAAATACTGAATTGGTAGCCTTTCCTTAATCCAAAATTCAGCCTTCTTTCCACAGAAAGGGGGCCTCTTTTCAGAATCTGAGAATGTAATTTTTTCCCTTCTTTTACGAGGCGTAAGATCAGGGTTTTTATCAGTACAGAACACACCTACTTTACAAGTGAAAAGAAACAGAAAAGAGTGAGATGCTTTCTATGCAGGGTTTCTTGAATGCTTTGCATTGTTACTGGTGATTTAAGAAGCTCAGTATGCAAGCTCGATAGGGTTCCTACAGCTACAAGGATCAAATATAAGGACTGGTATGGTTCAATAAATATAAATCTGCATATAATTTTTTTAAGTTATTTATTTTTAAAATTTAATTAAGATGTAGTACAAAAGTTAAATGTTAATACTTGTAAAAAATAAATATATTGCATGTAAAGTTAATTTGATTTGTAATTTTCTAGTTGCCATGTATAAATTATAAATTATAATATATCATTTAATACTCATTCATATTAATTTGTAATAGATTACCATCTAATTTGCCTCCGGTCAGTTTTGTACCAGTCTGCGGTGCAAGTCTGAACTGGATATAAATTTTGCACTCGTTTCTGATTTGCATTTGTTTGAAACAATTTGCACTCTTACCTTGTGCAAAACTTACAGTTGTTGCTGTTGGCAGTATAAAATTTGCATCTTAAAAACTAATGCAAATTTTGCACCACCATCTTCCTTTACTTCTCTCATACTAAACTGGGGTCACATCAATTTTACTCCAATTTTTTTTATCAATAACAACTTCATTAGATTTTAAGAAGCTTTAAGTACAATAAGGGGAGGTAAATTGTCTGAACTCCCCACAAGCAAATAACAAAAGAAAACAAAATTAGAATTGAGCCCAAAACAAAGAATCCCTATTCACCCTTTGCTTAGGAATTCAGCAAATAAGTTAGAAGTTCTCTTCAACCAATTGTATTTTATCTTAATGTCCTTGGTCAATTATTTAAATTTTGGGAGAATGACGGTTCAGCCAAAGGTCAGAATTTTTAGGCCCAAAGTACAGTTGGGGTGAGTTCCAGTTCAGAATTGATGTCAATGCATTGGTGTATAAAATGGGGGTTTTTGACATTTTGAATGTTTATAGCTCTACAGTGGAATTCAGAAATTTGTATTGAGTCTGTTCATATTTTTCTGTTAAATTTATTAACATTTTGGAAGAATGACAGATCAGCTCAGAGTCAGAATTTTTAGGCCCAATATACACTTGGGGTGGGTGCCAGTTGTTTGTTTATCGTAATTTCAACTTTCCAACACACAAGCGGTACTAGGCGCCACAGAGAAATTAGAAATACAGCTGAAAAGGAAACAGTCCAATATGGAAAAGTTCAAACGCCTACATTGTATTTGTACTTATGTGGAAGTAGATCTATCATCTATGCATGGGAGAAAGCAATTGTCCCAAACAGTATCCAAAAGGATGGGCGTAGGCAATAGAGTGTGGCTTGGGACCTTGGGTCAAGCGTCACTGGGTCTTGATCGCCGCCCAACAACAAATTTCAGTTGTTTGTTATGAGCTCCAGTTTTTTCTTTTTCTTTTTATCTTTTTTGGTGCCCTGTTCTAGGCTCTATCCTCGAAATTGACAGAATAGGGAAGTGGGGGGAGGACCGACCACCTTGCATGTGAGGATAAAAAGTGAGAGAAAGATAACAATAACGTAAGGCTACGGATTGTTTGACATGGATTTGAAAAGAAAGTAGGCTACAATGAGAAGCAACTTCTATTGCAAAGAAACAAAAACTATAGAGGTTCTGTTTGCTCCCACTGTTCCATTGCTATAAAAATTTAGGGGAAAAAAAAAAGAGAAACAAACCATAAAATCTAAATGGTTTGGCATATTTGGACTCCAATGTACTAAGGCCATTCATTCGATTTTCTCTGTTGAGTTTCTCAGTAACTTGGGCTCGATGCCATTCGTAGAACAGTGAAGGAACAACCAAACACTTGGGTGGTCACCCATGCACGAGCATATTTGCGGGCCATATTTTAGATCATGAGCGAACCATATTCCCATTGAAATGACTCAATTTCTTAGTTTTAATATATATAAAAATTAAGATCTTTTGTATGAACAAATTAAATAATTTTGTGTTACAGGTTTCAGTTGGGTGTGTGATTCAGTGATTGGTGAAGCCCATATAATGATGGACTAGAGAGGACGAAAGATTTTTCCACTGTTGCATTGACAACATCTTTTCGACCCTTTTTATTTTCTTCTTTTTTAATCATGACTGAAGGGGCCAAGTCATGATCAATTTTGAAGATATTTTTTTTTTTTATCAAAAACCAATAATCCGATTGAGCTAGTAAATTATTTCAGTGCAAGATTGAATCTTATTTTAATGGTAAAAGGATAAATGAATGATGCTATTCTTTGGAAAATCAATAAATATAGATAGCTGAGTCTAAGCATCTCGACTGTTGATGACTAGTAGTCTTAACCAAATCAAATCACCATTGTCTTTTACTAAATCAATCAGCATCATTAGCAGAATTTTTTTTTTTTTTTTTTAGATAAAACACACGAAAAGAAAACATTAGTGGAGATTACAGTGCGGACGTGCGTGCTAGTCTAGCATTTGTGTGAGGGAGAGATATGAAGTGAAGATGACATGAGAGGATCAGGACCAAAGGAGGCCACCCCACCATTATTGAGATTCCTTGGGATGCTTCCTTGAGTCGTGTGCTCCTCACAGGTCTCTCATATCACCATGGCCGTGCTGTCTATAAATACCAGAGCTGGACACGGTCTGGAGGCATAGCGAGTACGAGCGATCCCTTTTCTCACAGTTCATTAATCTCTGCTTTCTGTTTTCATCTTACGTGCAATCACTCACCATGTCGACCTGCGGCAACTGCGACTGCGCTGACAAGAGCCAGTGCGTGTAAGTCTTCTATACTCACACAACCCATCTGAAATCTGGTTATTGTTTTTCTATAGAACTTAATTACCTCCCCTCCTCTCTCTGACGAGCCAAATTATCTGCACTTGGTGATTCCAGGAAGAAGGGAAACGGTTACACCATCGAGATCATCGAGACTGAGAAAAGGTAATTAATCTCAGAACCACCTTTGTTTTGCATCTCCCGATATGAACTCGATCTCCCTGCCTATAATTCGTTGAGAGTGGGAGATGAATCATCGAATGGGTTCAAACTGCTCAGACTAAAACTAGAAAGATTTGTTGATTTATGATGATSGGTTTCTCTTGTTAATTTGCAGCYTCTACGAGAACACTGTGAGTGAGGTTCCAGCGGCCGAGCATGATGGCAAGTGCAAGTGCGGAAGCAGCTGCACTTGTGTGGATTGCACCTGTGGTGGTCACTAAGCACAGAACARTATTTTAAGGGGAGTGAAGATAAAAGAAAAGATGTAATAATTAATTAAGAAGTTGTGGTGTTCACAGTTCACTGTTCACTAGTCTGTGGTGAATAAGCTGGTTGGTGTCGTTCGTGCTTGTGCTTGTGTGCTAATGGTGGGAGTCAGTCATTGTGTTGGCTTTCCTACAGCACTTACTGCTTGTATTGCTTAATGAAATTTCAATTATTAGTATGCTACTGGCTTGATAAATCTTTTATAAATCTAGAATAATATAATTCATATTAGCAAAAACGAAAGAAATCGATTTGTCTGATATCTGACTGGTTTTGACAAGCTTTTGATATTGTAGATCTAAAGCTCGTCCACATACTGGTTTTGATAATCTGAGTTTGAGTGGTTTTCTTGCTTTGGTCATAAATAGTCTCTCTCAGATTTCAACAGGATGGGTCTCTATATACATGCTAAAAGCCAAATGCACAAAAGATAGTTGCCATAACTTTCTAATACTGATTGAATCGATGGGATGAACGATGACCTTATCTTGTCGTGATCTGAGATATTGTGAAAGTCGTGATCTCAAGGAAACTCAAATGTGAACGGCAACCTCTTCTGACAGATTTTTATTTTAGAACCTGAAGTTGGGTTGGATCAAAAGATTCAAGTGGACCTTAGGGTGAGAAAAAAAAACCGAAAAATTGAATCGATCGAAACCAAACCGAAAAATCGATTAATCGAATCAGTCAGTTCAGTTTCAGTTTCATGTTTTCAAAAAATTAACAGTTTCGGTTCGATTTTGATTAACTATTTAAAAAAAAACCAGTGGTTAATTGAACTGGCTGATATATATACAATAATATATATTTATATAATATTATATATATTATATTTTATTATTTTTGAAAATCTAATAAATGCCGAACTGAGACTTTTCAGTTCGTCTTTCCTTTTGGCTTTGCCCTTTCTTTACCTCTCTCTGAGCTCTCTCTCAGACTCCTACTCTCCCAGTCCCAGTTCTTCCCCAACGAACCGACAGGCGACGGCTTTCGGCGCTCCACCCTCTGACACTTGGGTCTAAAAATTCTGACCCTGGGCTGAACTGTCATTCTCCCAAAGTGTCAAAAAATTTAACGGAAAAGTACAGACAGGCTCAATGGAGATTTCTGAATTCCACTACAGTGCTATAAACATTCAAAATGTCAAAAACCCCCACTCCATACACCAACCGTTCATGAATTGGCACCAATTCTGAACTGACACCCACCCCAACTGTACTTTGGGCCTAAAAATTCGGACCCTGGGCTGAACCATCATTCTCCCAAAATTTAAATGATTGACCAAGGACATTGAGATAAAATACAATTGGTTGAAGAGAACTGCTAACTTATTTGCTGAAGGATTTCCTAAGCAAAGGGTGAATAGGGATTCTTTGTTTTGGGCTCAATTCTAATTTTGTTTTCTTTTGTTATTTGCTTGTGGGGGAGTTCAGACAATTTACCTCTCCTTATTGTACTTAAAGCTTCTTAAAATTTAATGAAGTTACTTGTTATTGATAAAAAGAATTGGAGTCAAATTGATGTGCCCCCAGTTTAGTATGAGAGAAGTAAAGGAAGATGGTGGTGCAAAATTTGCATTAGTTTTTAGATGCAAGTTTTCTACTGCCAACAGCAACAACTGTAAGTTTTGCACAAGGTAGGAGTGCAAATTGTTTCAAACAAATGCAAATCAGAAACGAGTGCAAAATTTATATCCAGTTCAGACTTGCACCGCAGACTGGTACAAAACTGACCGGAGGCAAATTAGATGGTGTTCTATTACAAATTAATATGAATAAGTATTAAATGATATATTATAATTTATAATTTATACATGGCAACTAGAAACTTACAAATCAAATTAACTTTACATGCAGTATATTTATTTTTTACAAATATTAACATTTAACTTTTGCATTACATCTTAATTAAATTTAAAAAAATAAATAACTTAAAAAAATTATATCCAGATTTATATTTATTGAACCATACCAGTCCTAATATTTGATCCTTGTAGCTGTAGGAACCATATCCAGCTTGCATACTGAGCTTAAATCACCAGTAACAATACAAAACATTCAAGAAACCCTGCATAGATAGCATCTCACTCTTTTCTGTTTCTTTTCATTTGTAAAGTAGGTGTGTTCTGTTCTGATAAAAACCCTGATCTTACCCCTGGTAGAAGAAGGGAAAAAATTACATTCTCAGATTCTGAAAAGAGGCTCCCTTTCTGTGGAAAGAAGGCTGGATTTTGGATTAAGGAAAGGCTACCAACAACTGCATGAACAGCCGCATCTGGCAATGTGGGCCTTCCTATGATAGTCTGAGTTTTTGATCCAAGCATGAGAACCCTGTTCAAAATCAACTGCAAGAGAAAATTGTGTCAGAAAAAAATGAACTGCAATCAAGTTTATGTCAAATCTTGAAAGGTGATCAGCAACAGAAGTGAATAAGATGATGTGACGCAATACATTTGACAATGTTGCCTTCGAAACCCAGGGCCCTCAGGGGTGGGAGGAGTTGTTAGAAACCATGAGGTCAGTATCATTTTAAGTTTCTCATGCCCGGTGGGACAAGGAAATTCCTCTAGAGCTGAACTTTTGGCCTTGGTTCAGGGATTAAAACTGTTGGTTAGGCAGGACCTAAGGAATGTGGAAGTTGAAGGTGACTGTCAAATGGTTATAGGTTGGATGACAAAGCAAAACCAAACTCCTTGGAAGTCCAGATCTTTAGTCAGAATGGCTCAAGCTCTGGGTGCTGACTTGAACACCTCATTCAAGTGAGTGCCTAGGAATGCCAATTTTTTTGGTTGATTCTCTGGCTAAGGCTGTGGTTGGGAAGTCTAGTTTAGATTAGGGATGCCCAGGACTGGCTACTAATGTATAATTTGTAATCAGTGCTCTTCTTTGTTGTATTTCGTTTTCTCTGTTGTCAGATGTGGATGGCTGTTAGGAGGCCCATCTTTGTATGCTTCTTTGGCTGTACTTTTGTGTGCAGCTTGTTTTTAATGAATTTTCTCCCCGTGTTGCTTATCAAAAAAAATGTTGCCATGTATGCCTTCATTAACAAAGGGACAACATCAATAAGGCTTTTTCTTGAGAAAGTAAAAAATTCATTAACTACAAAAATTGCTTCCTTAAATAAGGCTGAGAAAAATACTTAATGTAACAGTGAAGAAGCCATCATCAGAAGCAGAAAGGGATACGAAGGGTAAGGCCTTTCCAATCAGGAAAATACTTGGCAAATAAAGGACCCATAGAGTTTCTAATTGTGTTTAACCAATTTGGAACTAAGGCTGTCAACAGACTCCATAAATCTTATATCTGAATCAACCCTGAATCCAAGTATCCTGGAATTGGATGTCAGAAGTTGAATCCAATTAATGATCAAACTGGATGCAGATTTAACCCTGTCCAATCCGATTAAAATCCGAGTCCAAGAAAAATATTAGTTTATATATATGTAGTATAATTAAGTTATATATATGTAATTATGTTTGTATGTGTGTGCATGTGTGTGTCTACACACACACAAATATGAGTTTATAACTAATAAATTTAATATTTTATATTTACGTACATTTTTTGTGCAAGTTAAAAATAATTAGTCTTTTTATGAATAACATAAACTGAATTATTACATTAATAAAGAGAGTATAAAGGCGATAAAATAATTAGTATATTTTTTTAAAAACATATAAATTTTTTTGTCACTTTAAACATAATAGGTCTGATGCAGATTAAATCTTAATCTGATCCAAATCCTACATATCAGATTTCAGGTTGGATTTGAATCCATGGGTTTGCTGATCAGATTGGATCCAGATGTAGCTAGCCCAATATTCCAATTTGAATCCGATCTGTCTACAGCAATATTTGTAACTGCCCTCCTTCAAAAAGTTGGCTTGCACACTCAAGATTCATGAGAACAAATACAACAATAGTGCCAATTTTCCATCCAAAGGTAAGGGTAAGGTTCTTGATGAAGCTTTCATAAAATAGGTTCATTTAGGTGGAAGTGGTATTTATCCCAGTGTACCATCTCATTGGATCAGCTAGCCCAGAATCCATGTAAGCTTTTATTTGGCATATGCAACAAGGTAGTAAGTCAAATAAACCTGTCTAAATCTGTGGTTACCATCTCTCCTTAGCAACTTAGTAAACTAGTGTCTTGTACACTATAATACTAACCAACCTACTTGCCTGCAGCAACAATAACTAAAAGGGAAGATGTATTCTACAGGCATGACAATCATTATACTTTTTGTATAGGTGACTAGGTGTATGGGCCTATATACTTCTCTATTCTGTACATAGTTTAAGGGACTCTCACTAGGGGTTCTCATAAAAAACTGAAAAACTGGTAAACAAAACCGATTGGTGTATATATATATAATCTGCTTATAATATATAATATATTTATAGTGTTTATAATAAATATATTATATATTTATATGTTTATTTATAATATATATTATAAATATAAAAAACCGAAGAACCAAACTGGTCAAAAACCGATAGTACCGGTTCAGTTTCAAAAAATAGCCCACAGTTTGGTTAACCGAACCGTGAGCACCCCTAAGTGTCACCCTATTTTTTAGTATTATAGTGCATCAACTTACCTTTCAAAAAAATTATCCCTTTACAACCAAAAAATAAAAACTGCAGCCCAGATAAAAAAGACACCTTTTCTGATAAATAGTATAAAATTTGTATTACTGAAAAAAAAGAGGGGCAAGATACACCAATAATCATATACATGCTGCTAAATATCTGAGAACAAAAAACCATTTCAGCTCTATACATAAATCCACAAAAACTATAAAAAAATGATATTTATACACTGATTCATAAAAGTGTGGGTGAGGATATCAGCAAAAGTCTTCAGGACCCCCAACCACCTAATAAGAGACCATTCTACTTCTCTAATCACCACTTCAATGGGAGAGGATTTCACTTCAAAAATCCTATTGCTCCTCTCTTTCCACGTAGTCCAGCATAATGCAAGAGGGAGGGACTTCCAGAAAATTCCATTAACTGAAAAACAGGCTGATTCCAAGAGGCTAACAAAGATGGCATGTCAGGGGGTGTCACCCATGATCTCCCAAACAGAACAAAAAAATGAGACCAGATCTGTTGGGAGAAAGCAGAATGAATAGGGAGATGAGACACTGATTCCTGAAACATGCTATACAAACAGTAAGAATTCTCCACATGCACAAAGAAAGAAGGTGACCTTGGTATCTTGTGGGTATAAGTCCCCACATGATGGAAGCCCGAGGAGTAGGCTGAGCTGGTGGACCTGTGAGAGCCTTGTAGCCAGATTTGTAAGAAAAACAACCCGAATTGTCACCAAWCCATATCCTTCCATCACTAGCTTTTGGGTCGAAATCAAAATTGTGGAATMTCTCCAGTAGCAATCCAAGATTATCCATCTCCCGGTCATTCAAATTGCATCTGAAGGTGGGACTCAAAACTATGCTCGAACCCATCCTTTCAAAACAGTCTTAGACCAGGGCGTCATTGTTTGAAGCCAAAAGGAACAGCATCGGAAAGAGATTTTCAGAAGGGGTGATTGAAGCACCAGGCATCATTCCAGAAGAGAGTTCTATCACCYTGACCCGGTTTCAGCTTAGTGAAGGCTTCAAAATCTGATTTCAGTCTCATGATATCCTTCCAAACCCTGCAACCATAAGACTAGTYTGGGGGAAGAGAAACCAACCAGTGGGAGACAAACCATATGTGCTTGCTATTAACTTCCACCACAAAAAGTTGCTCTCCGCCCCAAAMCTTTGCAACCGTTTGCAAAGGAGAGATTTGTTCGTTGTGCGCAGCTTCCTTAAACCCAGGCCGCCAGCTGATATAGGTTCAAGCACTTTATTCCAAGCCACTAAATGAAATTTCTTCTCACNGGCCACGGAGGAGGGGATGCAAAATAAAGACATGTAATAATGGGCAGGTTTGAGAGCACACTTTGAATTAGAACAAGTTTTTCACCTTTTGAAAGGTAGGACCTTTTCCAGCCTGCYAGCTTCCTGCAGAATCTCTCGATGACAGGACCCCATATAGCAGAGGAATTATATTGTGCACCCAAGGGCAAGCCTAGTCATTTAGTAGGGAGGGAACCAACTCTACAACCCTGGGCCCTTGCCAATTCGGCTATTTGTGGGACTTCATCAATTGGGATAAGCTGGCTTTTTTGCAATTTTATCTTCAGCCCCTAAGCAGCTTCAAAGCAAATGAGAACACAACTTAAAAAAAGGTCTTTTTGGCTTGCTTTTGAGAAAATAATAGCATCATCAGAAAATTACAGCAAGGGCACTTGAGGTGCTTCCAGGCTTACCTGAAAACCTTCCAAATACCAACCATCCATTGTCTTTCTAATCAGTCTTCCAAGAGGTTCAACAATCAAAATAAAAAGGAAGGGGGGGCAAAGGTTCTCCTTGCCTTAGATCCTTCATCAAGTCTATATCAAACCGAAATTCATCTTTCTCGCATACTTCAGAATTAGAAGAAACTTCAACATCTGTTGATATCACTCTCTTCAATTCAATGCATACAACCTCAAATTCAGATCCTCTTCATGTCTCTGAAATTCCTTATCTATCATCTTGCCAACCTCAGCAAGAGAGGACTGAAGGCTGCTCCTCCTTAGAGGAAAACAATGCAGAGAACTCAGATCCTGAAGCATGCTTTGGAAATAATGGGTAGCTCCACTGATAGAACCTCAGAATCCTTAACTAAATTATGTTCTCCTATATATTCAAGTTTATCATTATAAGAACAAAATATGGGCTTGAGCATAGTTTTCAAGGCGCCACAGCAAGGCTCGGTGACAGGGGGGCGCCTTGTTGCCTAGTCGCCTAGGTGATGGATTTTTTCAAGTAAAAGTCACATATCCTAGGGTAGTTCCCTAGGTTCCATATCCAACTTTCTTTAATAACTATCCATAATTTTCATAAGAAAATTATAAACTTCATGTTTAAGTCTGGAAAATCAGCATATTTATGAGAAGAAAAAGAAGAAAAGAAAGAAAATTCAAAAAATATAGGGGCTGAACCAGGAAAGAAAATTCAACATATTAAAGAAAACCCAACTTTCTTTTTTTGATCAATATCCAACTTTCTTTAATAACCATTAATAATTACGTTTCTTATGATGCCCTTTCACCATCCTACTTTGCCTACATCTCGGCTATTTCTTCTGTGTCCATTCCCCACAATGTTACAGAGGCAATACAATCACCTCAGTGGAAGGATGCCATGAACCAGGAAATGGAAAATCTCATAAAGAACAAGACTTGGGAAATAGTTCCTCTTCCTAAGGACAAAGTTCCTGTGGGATGCAAGTGGGTTACACTATAAAACATAGGGTCGATGGTTCAATTGAGAGATATAAGGCTCAGCTAGTGGCAAAAGGATATATTCAAACTTAGGGCATTGGTTATCAGGAGACATTTTCTCTTGTGGCTAAAATGAACTCCATTCTAGTAATCTTCTCCCTTGTCGCTTACATCTCATGGCCTTTGTATCAAATGGATATGAAGAATGTTTTTCTTAACGGTGATCTTCAAGAAGAGGTTTACATGGACCTTCCTCCTAATGTGAGCTTCCTTAATAGTGAGGTAAAAGTATGTTGTTTGAAGAAATCTCTCTATGGCCTCAAGCAACCTCCTAGGGTTTGGTTTGATAGATTCAGGAAAGTCGTGGGGAAGATTCACATAATCTCAAGCTGATCATACTTTATTCATAAGAAGAGTTGATAACCGTGTGACTATGCTCATAGTACATGTTGATGATATTGTGGTCACTAGAGCTGACACC
>NW_010729147.1:2706013-2717150 GCF_000365185.1 Nelumbo nucifera | reverse complement strand
ATTTAGTTGTTTCAGTTGTTATTTATTTCACTTTTTTTGCTCTATTTGTTATGTAAAGACTAAGGGCAGATCTGTCCTTTCCATGTAATGAGCATTACCTATAAATATTAATTAAAGTGGCAGCGGCAGTACATTAAGCTTCTGCTCCTCCTTTTCAACTCTTGTGTTCTACTGCTTCTCCTCCCTCTTTCTCCTCTTTTCTCTTTACCTTTCTTCTTATTTTCGAACCTGAAATCCATTAGGATTCAAGACTGATAACAGTCCTGAACTTCTACTGTATCAAATGGATATGAAGAATGTTTTTCTTAACGGTGATCTTCAAGGAGAGGTTTACATGGATCTTCCTCTTAATGTGAGCTTCCTTAATAGTGAGATAAAAGTATGTTGTTTGAAGAAATCTCTCTATGGCCTCAAGCAACCTCCTAGGGTTTGGTTTGATAGATTCAAAAAAGTCGTGGTGAAGATTCACATAATCTCAAGCTGATCATATTTTATTCATAAGAAGGGTTGATAACCGTGTGACTATGCTAATAGTATATGTTGATGATATTGTGGTCACTAGAGCTGACACCTCTTGAATTTGAGATCAAGGATCTAGGTGATCTCAAGTATTTTCTTGGGATTGATRTTACAAGATCAAAGAAAGGAACATTTATATCACAAAGGAAATTTGTCCTTGACTTACTTCAAGAAGTGGGCAAATTGGGGTGTAAGCTAGCTAAAATTCCAATTGATCCCAATCATAAGTTAAGTGTTGATGATGGAGATATTCTTCCAGACAAAGGTGTTTATCAAAGATTGGTTGGTCGCCTTCTTTATCTATGTTTGACTAGGMTTGATATTTCATATGCAGTAAGTGTGGTGAGCCAATGCATGCACAAGCCTAGAACATCTCATATGTTGATTGTAAATAAGATACTTGCCTATTTGAAAGGTTGTCCTGGTAAAGGAATGCTATATACTAACCATGAACATCTACGGTTGAAGAGTTTGTTGGTAGATATTGGAATACAAGCAGAAGTTCTAATGCAGATATCTAGTGACAATCAAGCTGCCATAAACATTGCACATAATCTTGTCCAACATGATTGCACAAGGGCGGAGCTAGGAATTTTTTATGAGGGCCAAAACTTATGGATGGGGCTTATGGAGACCAACCATTAGGTGGAAACTGGGGAGAGGGAGGAAAATGCATGGGAAAATGCATTACATATGGTGTTTTGAGACCATAAGGGGGGCATGGCTCCCATAGACCCCCTAGCTTCGCCCCTGTGACCGCACAAAACATATTGAAGTGGATAGACACTTTATTAGAGAGAGAATTGCTAGTGGAGAGATTTGCCTACCTATTGTCAAGTTAGAAGATCAACTATTTGATTGTTTAACAAGGGGGTTCCCAAGCTGAAACTCGACAACAATCTTGGTAAGCTGGGCATGATAGATATCTATGCTCAGCTTAAGGGGGAGAGTTGAAAATATGTTTTATTTGTAAGGGCTTATTGGTCTTTCTTGGTCATTTTTTGTATTTAGGCGTGCTAAGGGCATATGTGTAATTTTCTCATAATATAAATCTTTCTTTGTGGGAGTGAACAGCAACACACACCCCCCCCCCACACACACACACACAAACACACACAATATATATATATATATATATATATATATTAGTAGCATATAATAAAATTTGCATGTTCCTATTCATACCAGGCTTTATATAAGGGGCCAGAGTCGGGCTCAAGATCTAGGCCTCATGGTCAGGCCAGGCTCGGGCCCAAGCCTGGACATTTTCTGTTAATAAAGAGGCAAAGCCCAGCCTGGCCCATGAACAGGTGTAATGCGAAGGAAACGTCCCAGAACCTGCAATCTACAACAACACATCCTCCACAGAGTGACTTCTACCCAAACCCTCATGTTATACCTATTTCCATGAATGGACTTCTCACAAACCAATTGAATCCTCATCCAGACCCCAAAGTATTAAGTATTAATTGAAAAATTATTTACAGCCCTGTGCACAGTGAGATTCTGTATAAACAACCACAGGGCGCTTAAAAGAACTCTATAAAAAAAAAAAAAAAAAAAAAAAAAAAAAAAAAAAAAACTCACAGCCAAGAAATGTAGGGCTAGTGTTATCCTCAAAAAACTTCTCTCTAACACTATTTATAAAGAATAACCTCTCTCTAACACTATTTCCTGGTAATGCCGCAACATTAGCCTCCATATAAGTTGTATCTTCATAATTACACCCGCTTCTTTCATTCAGAAAACTATTACACAATCCATTGGAGGTACTTCCAAATCCCAGTATCACCTGGCCATGAGAGAGCCTTTTGGAGCCTGCAAGTCTATCTACAGTAACAGCCTGCATCTTAAGGAGTAAATATGCAAGCTTGAATTAGAACTTCTGACGAGAGCCATTCTACTTACTTTTGAGATAGATATGCTATTACTCCCATCAACACAAGGGAATACAATAACCATGGTTGGTGAACACTTGTTATGGGCTACATCAAGCTAACTTTACCAACAAAAGCATTAAAACCTAGACACTTAGCTCCACAAGAACCACTTGATGCAATATGGGGTGCTAAATAGGGAAGTTACTTTTTCAGTTGACAATTTGTGGGAAAGCCATACGAGCGTGTGGACTATCAATATCCATGGTGTAATAAAAAGATAAACATTGAGATTGACATAAGAAAACATGAGGAATGAAATTTACAGTAAGGCTGACATAGTTCCGATAATTTGAAATTCAAAAATATTGTGCCTGTAAAACTAAAAGTAAATAAACCCATAAAAAACAAGAAAGCAAACCCACAGAAAACACAAGATTTAGCATGCTTTTAATGTACTCCAGCAATAGTTGCATAAGATGAATTCCCTGTGAAAATTCAATATAATCTAAATTACAGTTGCAAACCTAACTTCTCATTCTAGTTCCCTAATTCAACCCTCAATAAGAATATAAAATACCCCCTTACTGACCTCATACAGACATTTTCCACCTTTGGCTCCGGCCACCTGGCCACAGGTTCCATTCCTAGCTCCTACACTCAGTGCTCCCCAGCTGCAAGTCAAGTCATCTATAGGATCTGGAGGAGGTCTATGAGCCAGTAACTCCAGACACACTCTCTCTCTCCTAAGAGTGTACCTTTGAACCTTAGAACAAAAGGCATCTACATAACAATACTATGTATTCAAAAATTTACAATCAACTTCCTTAAGACTCCATTTTTTCCTCTGTAAAATGGACATAAAACTATTGATCAAGAAATGGCCATAACACTTTTCAGGCTGTACTATTTCAGTTGTCATTTTTTTATAAGTAACAGAAGTAAATTTTATTATTTAATGAACTTAGAACATGTACAATCATGGGTAGCCTCGGCTACTCCCCCCTGTAAACTCAAGACTGTCAAAAAAAAAAAGCTATAAACCTTGAGTTCTTTAATCCTACAACTGAGCCCAAAAACAATGTGCCTTGTTAACTCCTTGTTTTGCTAACTGGTCTGCTTGACTGTTAACCAATCTTGGAATCCACTGAATTACCAAATGCATCTCCCTTGAAAATCTTCTGAACGTTTTAATTTCAGTTGCCATTTCCACCCCTGCCCCTCTAATTTGGTTTCAAGTAAATGGCAACGGAAACAACGTCATCTTTGAATAAGAGATGAATATATTGTTAGAATATTACATGTGTTTGAGAATACCTTTCTTGGAGTTCCTTCCATATATCTGCTGCTGAATCAATGAAAGCAATGCTTTCGTAAACCTCTCCAGTTAGGGAGTTAAAAATCTCACCACAACCATCGCGTTGCATTTTATCCAAGCATTGAGATCGGGATCACTTGCAGTAGGGTCGTGGCAGAGATCCGTCGACGAAGCCGATTTTGTTCTTCGCTCTGAGTGCATTGATCATCCCTCGCTGCCACAACGAGAAGTTATCTCCGTTGAGTGGAGATGAGACCAGTATGGCACCTGGACTGTCGGACGGGTGAAGGAAGTATGGAGAGTTAACTCCGATCTCCATTCTTGAAAACCGGTATCGAATTCTTGAAGAAACAGGAAGAAACAGAGGAACGTCACGGCGCGAGAACAAGCCGATCACAGGGATTATCCTAGGGATGGAGGTAATAAGCTGTTGTCGGATCAAGATCTACAGCCACCAAGAGACTCTGTAAATTTTGTCAAGAAACATAGCAATCTTCAGCTCCATCAAGAACTTTGTAAGTTCTGTGAAGAAATATTCTACTGTAGCAAGAATAGGAATTGGAGATCAAGAAATCCTGATGACGACGAGAACCGTCTTGTCCGAAAGTGATCAGCAGCGATAACCGTCGGTCGCGCAGCGAATAGTAACGCAGGCTCTGATACCATGAAGACAGACATCGATTGAGAAAAAAATTCACTTTCTCTCTCTGTGTAGTCTAATCAGTCAAGTAAAACCACATAAAAGTTTAAGGTTATTGTTCATACGAGTCACTACAATAGCAGGGAAATTTTTTCAGATGTCAAGCAACCAAAAAAAGTAGTAAGACATACATCAAATGCTAAATTACTAATATGTTATCTAACTTTTAAAATTAAAACAGAAAAAAAATGAAGGAATTTGTACCTTCTCATTGACCTCGCAGAATTTCAGCCTCTCGGTATAAATGCAATCCCCATTGCTCACTTTGAACTGATGAGAATCAATCTATCCAAATAATAATATTAAAAAACAAAGCATCAAGAACATTAATAATGGGTGAATTCCATCATGTACAATATGGATAATCACAGTTATGCTACTGCATAAGTCTAAATCAACCAAATAAATGGAAAATGCACAAAACCTGAACAACGGCAAAAACTGGCTCCCATGGTTTAAAAGGCCTCTCCGAAGGATCAAGAGGCCCGACCACTTTATACCCTCATATGCTTTTCTTCTCAGTCTCCTCTAATGAATAAGATCTGTTGGATACACAATTTGACATCGGAATATGGTCTCCTTCTCCGTCGCTCCCATTTCTTCTTCGTTTTCGTCTTCGTCTTCGTCTATATCATCATCTTCGTCGGCCTCGTTGTCATCGTCGTCGTTCTGGGGTTTACTAGAATTTCTCCTTCCAGATGAGTAAGGGCGAACGGTTTGGTACTTAATGCAGGAGGCAAATTCGAATGTATGACCGATACGATAGGTGATTGAGGTGGGATTTTCAAGCAAGAGAGGATCAGATGCAACAAGGGTGAGAAGGTGATGAAGAGCTCTAAGGCTTTGAAACGATGAGTTTAAGGAGGCTAGAGATCGAAGCTGATGAGTGAGAGCGTTGAGGCATCGTCTGCTCTCCATGATTTCTGCTTCAATGCGCGTACTGGCTTTTCAGGCTTTCAGCTGATAGGCAATAGAGGATCGAACGAGCACGGGGGGTTTTAGTTAGGGGTTAACGTACACGGTGCGTAAAATGGGCTATTGGGCTTTGGAATTAGTTATCCAATGAGTAACGCTAGGCCTAGCCCGCTAGCCGACCGCTCAGGGCCCGTTTGAGAGGACTGAAACGCATCGAGCGGCTGAGAGGTGCTCACAGTTCGGTTCGGTTAACCGAAGTACCGAACCATGGGCAACTTTTTTAAATCGAATCGGTCCTATCGGCTTTTGCAACTCTTCGACGGAAATCAAATCGTAACCGGTTAATTGATTTCGGTTTTTGACCGATTTGGTTGTTTAGTTTTTCAAATATATTATAAATCAATATATAATATAATGTCTTATAAAAAATAATTGATATGTAATATATTATAAATGTGTATATTATATTATAAATACTATAAATATATACAATATATTATATATTATATATTATAAATAGAATATATGTATAGATTTATATATAATATATAAATAATATGTGGCACATATTAAATATATAATCGATCAACTTGGTTAACCACCAGTTTTTTTTAGATTAACCAAAACGGTAACAACTGAACTGGTCCTTCGGTTTTTTAGAAATATCGAATCAAAACTAAATCAAACAATTTGGTTAACAATAGGTTTTTTGGTTTTTTTATGAACACTCCATATGGATAGCTTATAAGTTTATTTGGGTAAAATTCCAAACACCGACAAGCCTAATCGGATGTCAGTCGGTCATTAGAAGGGTTATCCATTTAAGCATCTTTCAATGGTTTTACCAAGAACACTTCAAAGCAACGGAATCTTCAGTTTAACTAATCTAGTTCAGTTGGTTTGAAGAGGCTGCTTTGGTTCAACTAGGGTGTTCACGGTCTAGTTGGGTGCGGTTTAGAAAATATCTCAAACCAAATCATTAAATTATGGTTTCAAAAATTTATAAATTAAACCAAACCGTTTTGGCATAGAAACCAAATCAGACCAAATCATTCTATTACGATTTGGTGTGGTTTCTAATACGGTTTAGGGAACTTTGGACCATTCTTTGGTTCTATTAGGTTTAACCCAATTAGATGCCGAAATAGCACCCTTAAAATTAAAACTTAAAATTTTTATTTATTATTTATTATTTTATTATAAAACAAAAGAGTTTGTTATATATTTATAACTTTAAAAATTTGGTTTAGATATATTATATTATTATATATAATATTTATACACCATTTATATATATATACACACACGCAAATACATGTGCGCGCACACACACACATATAACGAAACTATAACTGCAATTTAGCAAAATATGAAACTGGGCCAAACTATTTTCACATACAAACCGAAGCAAACTACAAATTTAGTTTGATTCAGTTAAATTTTGCAATTGAACCAAACAATGAACAGCCCTTGATTCAACTAATTTGAAGCACTTCGGATAAATTATTTAAAAAGGCTAAGGCTGCATATTGCATTCCTTATTTTAAGGACATATATCATTTTTCTTTTTAAAATGCCCTTATGAACACTAAGTTTTTAAATGCAAAAAAGGAGACAAGTCTTAAAATAAGAAATGCCAAATGGAAATACCTTATAATGACTGGTTATAATCATTTTGGGCTCTCTTCATTTTTCAACTAACATAGCTTACAGATGTAGGTGGTCTGTGTGGGGCCCAATTTAAAAACGAAGATGCCATTGTGCTTAAACTCAAGTTAGGATTTCCTTCTAATGAAAAAATTGTTATTTTACATTTTCATTTATTACTACTTATTTAATAAAATGACACAAAATTACCTTTTTTGTTCTATAATTGAAAAACAAGCTATAGCAAAATGTCAATTTACATTTTTCTGTTCAATGCATATTTATACTATCTATTTCAATGTTGCTATTAAAAGTGTGAAAGAAGTCTACATTCTGGATTTTTTTACTAAAATATCCTTATTCTTTGAACTTGGTCTCCCAATATTTATGAGGGTCAAAATCATAGCTTGGAACTATTACTTTTATTAAATTCATGAACTACTACTTTTGTTAAATTCATTATACTCATCATCATTAAGTCCTATATTTAAGATATTAAGTCTTTATTTCCTTTCATTAAATATTATGTCTAAGACACATTAAAAAAAATGAGTTTTGTGGACTTTCTTGACTAAAACACCCCTATTTATGAATTTAATACATCTCTAACTATGCTAGCAAAAAATGTAATTTAAAGTACTATTACTTTCCACTTCATTAAATTTCCTCTCATTAAGGTATTAACTCTCATTCCTTCTCCTTAGATACTTTATTTGAAATATTTATGTCACCAATAAATTCTACAAAGTAAATTTATATCTAATATTTTTAATAATGTAAAACCTATGTCCAAAACCAACATGAAAAATAATTAAATAAACCACCATCTTTAACTGAATTATAAGTAAATAGTTCAGCCATTGGCATCAAATGGGTCAACCAATGTTATCATAGTTAAATAATAAAATTTTAAAAATAAATATAAATATAAATATTACAAAAATTATAAAAAATTGTAAAAAATTAGGCACGTCTCTAATATTATCTATCTATCATATCAAATAACATTAAGCATGCAAAATAAAAGTATTTTTATTATATGAAAATTAAATGCAATATTTAAAACTAACCCAAAAACGAAACTATTTCCTGTTCAAGTGGTGACTCAATGATTCAACCTTTTACATCAAATGGATCAACCCATGATATCATACAAAATAATAAATATTTAAAAAGATAGAGACACAAAAGTTATTAAAAACATAGAAATTTTGTAAAAACATTTGGGGGCATCCTTAATATTAGGGCAAATTTCTTAAACGATCCCTACTATTTAGCTAATTGACAAATTGTATCCTTACTGTTTAATTATTGTCTTAAATTATCCCTATTGTTTCTAACAATTGATTATCTCTACCCCTACCGTTAGTGTCCATTAATGTTCCGTAAAAATCTGTACAAATGTGACACCACGTGACGTATAATTTTTTTTAAATCCCAATGTTACCCTTGTCCCTGTCAAAGTTTCAACATTTCAGAGACTACAGCTTCGACCCCCAAATCAATTATTCCCTCCTTTTTTCTTCTTCTCTCTCCCTTCTCTCCATTGTCACAATAGACCTCCCACATTTACCTTCCTGAACCACTGAACAGACAATCTCGAAATTTGAAATGGAGCTTGTTGATTCAAAGAAGAAACTGTTGCATCTTCCCTTAGATTGGAAAATGGGAAGAAAAGAAGAAGAAACCTTAAAATAACAACCCTCAGTGCCATTGGTGGTTTCTTGTTCATCAACAAAGCGTGTTGGTGTGCTTCGAGGCATTGAACCTTGTTTAAAAAGGTAGCAACATCACCAGCGGTTCTAGCAACCCACCCAAGCCCAAAACCCCAAATTTGGTATTCTAGTCAAGGTGCTTGAATGGCTTGATTGCAATGAGTCTGACTATTTGAGCGAACCCAAATTGAAACTCCGTCAAGGCTTCTTGTAAATTGGACAATTCTGGGGCTTCTGATAAGTTGAATTCTTTTCTGAATGTTAAGGAATTGTTGGAGATTAATAATGGTCAAGCTAGTCTACTACAGGTGCGAATTAGGCCCCATGACAAATGGGAGATTAATCCTCAATGAACTGAAGCTATCATGGAGATAGATTTCTCATCCACTATAGAAGGAAAAACTTTTGGTTCTCTTTGTTTGCAGCTTGCAACGTTCTTCAATGGATAGGCTTGATACATTGATTGTTCCTATTGAAACAGAAATGCATGGGAAAGTAGCGTACAATGGACTAACAAGTTTGGTTTAAATGTTTCTTGAGGCTCTTGTCCCATGTGATTCCTTAGAAGCAATCGATGTTTCTCTCTCTTTAAGAAATGGGGCTCCAATATGTTAAGGATTGTCAGTATTAGTGGAATTTCAGAAAGTGTGAATCTTTTTAAGATCAAATACATGGAAGGATTAATACTCTTCCTTCGCACTATTGCAAAAATTGTAGTGACTAATCCTTTTGTTGATATATCCAATATGTATTTGGATTGTAAATTACTTATAGTTACAAATAATTTAGTAAGTCCACAAATTGGGCTCTCAGGAGTCGAGCTTAGCTTGAGGTCCTTTCAGGTTGGGCTCTCAATCTAAATGCCAGAAATCCTAGCAAGAGCGGCATTGAAGAGAGTGGGAATAATTTCTTGTCGAGGTTTACACATGGAAGGAGGGGTTCTCTCTCCATTTGGGGTTGTCGGGAAACTGCTTCCCATTAACTAGAGATAGAAACAGACATAGACTAGTGATCTACTTCCTGAAACTTGGGTTTTATTTTGAAAATTGGAAGAATAGTGAAGGGAAAATTTAACATTTTGCTTTTTCCATTAGCACTTAATAATGATATTAATTGTCAGAAACAATAGGAGTAGTTTAAGACAATAGTTAAACAGTAAGGGTATAATTTGTCAATTAGCTAAACAATAGGGGTAGTTTAAGAAATTAGCCCTTAATATTAATGTATTCATCATATTAAACAAAAATAAGTGTGATAGATAAGAGTTATTTTTATTAATGATAAAAATATAATTAAAAACTAAACTAACTTAAAAAGAAAACTATTTTGCACACATACACATATATTAATCATATTAAAGAAATATAAGTGTGATGAATAATAATTTCTTTATTGATGTTGCAAATAAAATATAAAGTTTAAAGCCAACCCAAAAGTGAAATTGTTTTCTTGGTGACAGGTGAACAACTCAACCTTTCGAGTCATATGTGTCAACCATTAACTTCATAATTAAATAATAGGTAAATTTCTTAAACTAACCATATGGTTTAGCTAACTGACTAAGTGCACCCTTACTATTTGAAAATTGACTCACACTACCCCTACTGTTTCTGACAATTGACTAATACTTTCCTTACCGTTAGGTCCCCTTAATATTCGTTAACAAAAAGACAAAAAAGACTACTTTACCCTATATTCTTCTTCAAATTTTTGCCTCTCCATTGCTCACCGGACAGTTAAGTGATTGTCACCAGTGATGGTCTTGGATCATCATCACAAAAAGAATCATTCGATCGAAAAACAGTACCTAGAATTTGGATTGGTAGTGGCAATTACCGGTATCCTCCCACGCCCGGAAAATCTTCGTCTTATAGAGGTTGTTCCCCAATGACAAGGAGTTGGAATCTGGCCCTGACCTCATACGTCCACCTGGCGCTGAACCGACCAGAATCTCGTCCATCATTAGCACGTCCTCTTCAATTTTAGTCGGCGTGGCGAAGAATCAGCGGCAACCTCAAGGGCGGGGTCTCCAAGTTTTCTATTGACGATAGAGGGGAAGGACAAGAGACATGAAGCGATATGTTGGAGCGAAGAGAGAAATGCAACCTAATGGAGTTGATTTGTTATTTATTTGGTGTTTTCTGGGAAGCTATTATTTTGATGGGGATTTTTGTGTTTCTTAGTTTTTCTTTCATGGTGGAGAATTATGTAGGCAGTATTGGCAGGTTACAATGTGATCGATGGGTTGAACAGAAATAAGAAAAAGATTTGATACTTTTTCATACGTCTTCACCATCTCTAGTTGTCATGGACAACGACGAATTGAATATCCAAAATTGGGGTTATTATGAACCCCAACACTGTTATGAGCACCCGCACCACACGGTAGCAGTGGAGGCAGCAGCGCGCACACGATCGGCAACGCACGGCAGCGGCACCATGAGCC
>NW_010729147.1:2689773-2705689 GCF_000365185.1 Nelumbo nucifera | reverse complement strand
AAATCATCGAATTTTTCAGTCAAGCAAGGGAGTAAAGGAGAGTTCGGTGATCTCTTGGACAAATCACCCCACAAGATAGACAAAATAGGGCCGCTACGCAAGGCCAAGGGCAAGGAAAGGTCTGAGGCTCCGAAGGCGGAACGACCCGTGACACGATCCTACGCTCGGGCCCATAACAAACACCTTAAAGGGCACCTTGGTCTGCAACTCATGTCGACTATAGTAAGCCCTTCTTCGCTTTACGTGATTCTGCGGCAATTATGATTAGTCCAAATGGAGCTTTTCACCCTAGGGATTGTGGGGTCTCAGAAACACCTGTTCACCCAGGGAACCCGAATTTTGTTGTTTTATCAGAAGCATCAGCAGATCAACATCCCTTACAGATTCTACAATTGCTTGGCTCATCAAAGGATGAAAGGGTGGCTCGAATGGAAGATTCAGGACAAACGATTGGAAATGGGGGAGAAACGCAATCCTAGTGGAGAGGTGTGGCGAAGGATTGAGTTTGAATAGGGTTGGAAATTATAACAAGGGTATATTGGGTATTTTTGGAAGTTATAACAGTCATGTGAATGATTTATGATGGTACATTAACAATAAGGAAGTATTAGTCAATTGCAAGAAATAGTAGGGGTAGTGTTAGTCAATTTTCAAATAGTAAGGGTACACTTAGTCAATTAGCTAATCATAAGGGTAGTTTAAAAAATTTACCCTTAAATAATAAAAATTAAAAAAAGATAGAAATTATGTAGAAAACATTTGGACACATCTCTAATATTTTATATTAATCACATTAAAAATTAGACACGATAAACAATAATTGTTTTTAACTTTTTATTGATGATATAAATAAAACACATAATTCAAAACTAACCCAAAAGTGAAATTGTTTTTCTATTTGGTGGTAGATCAATTGATCATTTCATGTCAAATGTGTCAACCCATAAAGTTAAAATTAAATAATAAAATTTTAAAAAGATGAAAACACAAAAATATATAAATTATATAGAAAACATTTAAGCATATCTCTATATTAATGAAACATAAGAAGTGTGACACATAAGAGTAATTTTCATTGACACAAAAATATAAAAAAATTGTAGAAAACTTTGAAAACTATTATATACTATTATCATCATCACAAAATTTATCATGTGTAAAGTGCATACAAACATACTAGTAATTATTTAGAGAGAATGAAAGCTAGCTAAGAGCCCTTCAACTAGCATATGAAGTGATAAACAACCAATTTGTATCTCTTGGGTTTTTCACAAAGATTATAAGTTGTCCATGTGGGCCTCACTCAACCACACATAGATAGCCAAAGCCCCACCCATTTTTAAAAAATCATGTTACTCAACATTCATGCATTATATATTTATCCAAATAATTAGAATATTTTCAACTCAAAAAAAAGCATATTTTTCATATTTTTATAAGTATGAAATTATGTATATTTATATATATTTATCCAAATAATTAGCATATTTTTAACCCCAAAAAGCATATTTTTCATATTTTTATAAGCATGAAATTATGTATATTTTCTTTAAAACAAAGGGATGCCAATGTAGATTTTCTTTAAAACAACTAGGGTCAAGCATATTTGGCTTTAGGGTCGGGTTAGGGTTTTGATTCTTTGACCCAAATCGGGTTCAGTTTTAGCTAACCCACTCCATTGCATACCTATTCAAGGGTTGAGCTTGAGGCCTAATTTTACACCATGTTAGTCTTGGGCTTTGAATCGGGCCCATTTAATTTATGGCAATAGTCAAGTTTGAGCCCGACCCATGAACAAGTCTACCCTACCAAGTTATGAGAGCCTACATATATACAATGTATTCTTGTAATTTTTTGACTTCTAACTCTATAGTCTTAAAGTTTGAGGTTTATTTACATGTTGATCTTCTTGTTTTAAATGGGAAAAGTGACACCTTAAAATCTATAAATCAATTTCCTAACTTAAATTAATGGATTCCAGGTCTTCAAAACGTGTTAAAAAGTACAATTGAAATGTTATGGGTCGGGTCATGGTTGGCATCGGGTTATATCTTATAGGGCTGGATCGGGTTTGGAAATTATGCATTTTAAAGGTGGGTTAGGTTGGGTTTGGGTTGGGGCACTAGAGGGTCAGGTTAAGGTTGAGAAAAACCCATGCCGAATTCGACCCATTAACATCAATAGAAACAATTCCATTAAACAAACTATATGTTTTCTTACTAAAAATGATATTTGATAACTTATGGTATAAGAAATAAAATCATAATAATAAAAGCATTCAAAATTAAGGGGGTGATTGCCAATGTGAATCATTTTGTTTCTCGAGATCTTTTATCACTATTTTTTGTTTTCCTAACCACATTGTTGGAGGAAGATCAATGTGAATGTATCTACAACACACTCAAAGGTGAAGATGAGGATTGTTGTGAGGGATCATGCAAGTTAATACTTGTGTAGCAAATGAAGCCAAGGCTAAAGCATTTTTTGAAAGTTGAAGCTACATTTTCTCTCTCTCTCCAAAGTTGAAGCCAAGGCTATAAAAAGGAGATTTTTGTAACAATAACCGGAGTTAATACTATCAACTTAATTTGTGAAATCATTCCAAATTAAGAAATTGTTTGGCATGACTTTTGCATTATATGTGAGTTACGATGCCAGAACAATAGTGGTTGAACACTTGCATTCTAAAGAATGTACCTAGAGTAGCTTTGTATTACAGTCGTGTTTTTCGTGCTTAGAATGTAGTGGCATGCTTTCCGGATTTTCACAAAACGTAGCTTCTGGCATTCCCTGGTGGGCTTACCTCAAAACTAGAAGTTGCATCCCGAAAGCCTTCCCAAATGGGTCTATATGTCTTTTTTCCAATTATTTATTTAGTAGAAAAGTAGAAAAAAAAAAGATTCATTAATGCACTAGGAACAAGAATAGATACAAAGACCAAATATACCATAAGCAAACAAAAGAGACTCACACAAACTGAGAAACAATAGTTCACTTTTCAAAGTCGAAATACTTTAGATAACTAAGATGAGACATCCCCATTAAACATTAAAAAGATACCTAAGAACAAGAATAGATACAAAGACCAAATATACCATAAGCAAACAAAAGAGACTCACCACAAACTGAAAAACAATAATTCACTTTTCAAAGTCGAAATACTTTAGATAACTAAGATGAGACATCCCCATTAAACATTAAAAAGATAGCCAAAACCATGCCAAGCTAAAACGCAAGTTATCATAATTAAGTTTCAACCATCTTGGGTTTGGAGGCTTTCAACTAGCTTGCTTAGCGGGGAGCTAGTTCCAACCACCATCGGAACTCATAATAATTATCCCAAAAAGTACACCCTATGAACTTAAGCCCCCATCAAAATTCAATTTGCTTATGGGGCATCTAGCTTGACCAAGATGTTATTATAATAAGTCATAGCTACGAAGTCTTGGACTACAATTTGATCAAGTCTTTTCTAAAGTTGTTTGGAGATTTTGCCTTGACCTATCAACATTACACATAATAAATTTAATAGATTGATCGGTATCATGAAACAAATGCACATTTTTATTAAGCCATATGTGTCATAGGGTGCTTGCCAAATATGCAAAGAAATCATCAAAAGAGTTATTTCCATCAAAAGAAAATTCATAGTATTCAAAACTCAATTACTAAAGCATTGATTGGCATCTATTAAATTGGTCAACCCAAGTTTGCTCACAACCCAAATCCATTTTATTTTTATCATATTTAACCAAGGCATGTAAAATAGTTTTTTTTCCTACCTTGCACATGTGGCAGTTTCGTTAAGGCTAACACCTCGTATTAAGAGATTATCATTAATAGAAATAATATTATTACATCTTCAAAGAAACATTTAATTTTAGGCTTAATATTAATATTCCAATTTCTTCAAGGGAGATTTCTATCTACTAATTGGTTAATGGGAAGTTAATATGATTATATGCAACATAATAAGTTGGCTACAATGGAAAACAACTTTGTGGATCAAGGTCCCTAATGAGAATATATTTCATTTGAGTTTTTGCAAGATTAGTCATGAAAATGCTTTTTACAACTTGAGGCACCAAAAAAAAGAATGTAGAACTTCATTATTCCAGCTCCTACAACTACAATTTATAAGGTCATTCACTTTTATTTTACCTGGTAACACACTTTTCTACCCCCAATAACCTTTTATTGGCAATGAGTCTCTTAAGAAATCCTTATTTTCAAGGTTTCTCATCTTAAGAACTTAGACACAAACTTTTTTAGAATTCTTATAAAACTTCCAATAAAGCCAAATTAAAAGAATAGGGGTCCCTAAACCCAACACTACCCTCGACATTATTCTTACAAATCAATTCCCATCTAACCCAACTAATTTTGTGTTCATCTAAAATCCCCTTCTGCCAGAAGGATCTTTGGTTCTTGACCATTTCATTATAACCTGGTTTCAAAAGGAGACAACAAGACATGGTATAAATTAAAATTAAGTTGATTATAACTTTTTAACATATTTTCCTTTCGAATAAGGGAAAAATAATTCACCCCATCCTTTAGTCTTGCTTTTGATTATGTCATTAAGATACTACAAATACCTTCCTTGTTTGATTAGTCTAGATTAATTGGGATGCTTGAGTATTTATTAGGGCTTTAGACAAATTTGAAATCCAAACTTTTGGCAAAGTTTTTTTTTTATTCTATGATGCATATGTATTATTATTAAAGAAATTCTTGGACTTTTTGAAATTAATTTTCTACCCAAAAACTCTTTAGTATTCCTTCAACACCTTCAGGATATCTTCTACCTCATTGAAAATATTCTTAAAAAAATGTATATACCATGTGCAAAGAAGACATGATAGACAAAAGGGCTTCTTTTTTTATAAATTCAGATTCCCAAAAAACCCTTATTTTGGGCTAGATTGTTCAAATTTTCAGAAAATCACATTAGAGCAAGGCAAAAACATATAAGGTGAGAGGGGTCCCCTTGTTTGAGCTCTCTCAATAAAATGATTAATTTGTTGCATTACCCATTGATTAACACTGTCAATCACAATGGATACACACCATGATCTACTAGTTAATGCTTATTCTAATTACATGAGGTAATGAGGGAGTCTACATTAATGTAATTTGGCCATTCCACTATATTTAATGTCACATATAATATTAAATTGTGGTATGCCAAATCATGTCTTCTAGCCCCAATCCAAGTCCTTTTTGGTTTGCCCTTATCTCTTTTAGGGCCTGTTCATTTTCTCTAAAGTCTAACATCTGAAAGTCAATAATTACATTAAGAGGTATATTGGTATTGGTGAACTTTTCTTTCCTCTAAACTCTGAATGCAAAGAATGTTGTTCTGAATTCTGAAAATTATCAAATATCCATTTTGACCCCATATATAAGAGTTTTTGTGTCTTTTTGGGGGTATCATTGGAAAACAAAAAATTGTATCATTGCACTTTAAGAGATAAGAGATAAGAAGAAACGAACAACCATTTTTCTCTTAAATTTAAAAGATTCCTCTTAAGAGATAAGAGTTAAGAGGAAACGAACAGGCCCTTAAACCCTTCTACTGGAAATAGATGATTTCTTAAAGGTGTTATAGATGACATTTTTTACACAATCAATTATCATAGTCCTTTTTGTTCTCATTTCACAACGTATTGAGACTACTAATAAGTTCATACAAATATGCTTATTTCTCTTTTTCTTTTTCAAGTTTTCCCACAAATCAATACATTAGCAGTATTTATATCACACACATTTTTATGGGGCATACTACTTGTTAGTTGACACTACATAATAGTGATGGCCACCATGGTCTTATTATAGTCATTTTATAAAATTTTACTTTTATCATGGAGGGCATTCTTCCATAACATAATACTCCAAATGTTTTGTTATCTTTTGTTCAATATTCTTTAATCATATTCTTTTAATCCTTACCAATATTTCCCCTGTGATGGATTACTAAACCAAGGCAACAAAAGAAGTTTGATAGTTCATAGTCTTCATTTTTTGTTGTACTTTGATATTCACTTGTATTGTTATCAAATTAACATTGCATACATTATGTTATAATTCTACTCATTTTAAAACCTCTTGTTTTCAAGGTTTCTATCTATACATCCATTTTTTATGTTTTGATTTAATCTAACTCTAATTCATCATTTAATATTGTCATTAGCAAACAACATACACCATGGACATCCTATTAAATATGCTTAGTAATTGAAGAGAATTATTCATTTTTGAATTTCACACCACTATAAACTGTAATAATGAAACCGGAGGTATAACGTATGTATTTAAGTTTTCATTTCGAGTTTGAAACTGCATTTAAGTTCTCTAGCTATGTTCTCTCTCAGCCCCTCTATATTCTATAATTGTGTTTCTT
Organism: Nelumbo nucifera; assembly: GCF_000365185.1. Next base: position 2,699,286 of record NW_010729147.1, on the reverse strand, counting down.
GTTATCTTGTATAAATAAAATTCCTACATGTTGTTGTCTTGTTAATCGATGGTTTTGAAATATGTAGAAAAATAAAAAGAAAACATGAAATAGGGAGATGAGAGAAATTTAATAGAGAAGAAAAGAGTATCCATAATCAGCCTATCAAATTTAAAAAGAAAATGTTGAACTATTAATTTGTTTGGACAAAGCATTAATAAAAGAACAAGATTATAGAGATTATAAAGATTGTTTTGTATAGAGGGAGAGACTTTGTAATATCATTCATGTAGCTAATCCTATGGGTGATTGAACCCGTTAAGTAATGGGTGAGTCACATGGATTGGGTCAGAAATTTCCACCCCCTATACTCAAATTAAGATAAAGGCATTAGGTTAGGCATTCACCTGGTTGTATCGGCTCAGGATTTAAATGAATTGATTGGATGGCAGTAACCTAACTAATTAACATCTTCTTCTATTGCATAAACATTTATTACAATGTTACCAGCCTCATTAAAATCTTTAAAGTTTGATATATTATAACATCATAAATTTTATTTAGCTATTATTTAATTTCCTAGGTTGGCATTGGATATTCCTACAATCTTTAGGTGGAAAATTTTAAGATTTTTTTTCTACTTTTCTATGAAATCAGAGACTTTAATTGCTAAATCTAACTAGTAAGAACTGTTAAAATCATCTATGTCTACCTATTTTATTTTTGTTTTAGAATTAATGAAAGGTTTGAAAATATTAAGAGATGAATACAAAATACATGAAAATATGAGTCAATCAAATTGCTCAAATGACCTAGTGAATCTAACTAAATCTAAATGCATTAACAATTGTTAATGTCCAATCTCTCTAGTATTTATAAGAACCTAGCTATCTTATCACTATTTTCTAATTTGTTCTTTTATTTGTCTAACATTTTTAATTATTTATAAAATATTTTTTTTTTCTTTAAGGTTAGTCTTGATGTCTGGATAAGGAGATAATTCAGACTCTCTACTAATATCGGTTAACCAAAGTACTATCACGTTTCTTGCTTCAACCCCAAATGATACAATTACAATAATTTCTCTATCTTCAAGCTCTAGGAATGATGTTGGAAAAAAAGTTTAAGTACCACAACTTCAGAATCACCATCTAAAAAGAGTCATTTATATTGTATGGGCACATTTTAAAAAAGTAACTATTGATGGACAAGTTGAGGAAATTTGTAACTATTATAATAATAAGCTTTGTGCGGATTCAATAAATGGAACTAAAGATTTGCACGAGCATTTTCATAGGTGCCCAAGGTGTAATTAACATAATATAAGGCAATAATGTTTGGGGGCAAACCAAAATAAGAATGATGGAAGGTTTAAAGTCACATATAACACCTTTGATAAAAAAAAAATCAAGGGGAGAACTTGCTAATATGACCATTCTACACGAGTGTTCTCTCTCCATGGTCGAACGCATTAGATTTAAGAGGTACTCATATAGTCTACAACCTGCATTTACAGTGGTTTTAAAAAAAATAATTAAAAAATATATTCTGAGGATTTTTTAGCAAGAAAAGAAATTGATAAATAAGTTGTTGAAGAATAAGAGAGCAGAGTAGCCATCACAACTAACACGTGGACTACTAATAATCAAAAGAAAGGGTTCATGGCCGTCAAAACATATTTTATTAATGTAGATTGGGTTTTACAAAGTCGAATTATAAGGTATGCCTTTTTAATATAAAAATTCATTAATAGTATTTAGTATTCTTAAGTAAGTTTTTTCATTTTTTTTATTTACTTTTATTGCTTAGTTTTTTTCCCGTTTTATCTATTGTTATAGGTTTGTTTATGTGTCTTATCCATACACATAAGAGGTTCTTGCAGATATGTTAATGGAATGTTTTTTAGATTGAAATATTGATAAAAAATTATCTACAATTACCGTTGATAATTGCACTACCATTTTCAATGATATTATAGATAATCTTTGTATGAATTCACTTATGTTGGATGGAAGATTCTTGCATATGTGTTGTTATGCACATATACTTAACTTGATTGTACAAGATATGCTAATGTAATGTTTCTTAGATTGAAATATTGATAGAAAATTATCTACAATTACTGTTGATAATTGCACTATCATTTTCAATGATATTATGGATAATCTTTGTATGAATTCACTTATGTTGGATGGAAGATTCTTGCATATGTGTTGTTGTGCACATATACTTAACTTGATTGTACAAGATATGCTAATGGAATATTTTTTAGATTGAAATATTGATAGAAAATTTTCTACAATTACTGTTGATAATTGCACTACCATTTTCCATGATATTATGGATAATCTTTGTATGAATTCAATTATGTTGAATGGAAGATTCTTGCATATGTGTTGTTTTGCACATATACTTAACTTGATTGTACAAGATCGATTATATGTAATTGGAGATGCCATTGAGAAAATTCGTGACAATATTGTGTCTTACAAAATAACCCCCAAAGAGAATACAAAAATTTGAGGAAATATCCCAACAATTGCAAATTCAAAGTAGTAAGAAATTATCTCTTGATTGTAAAACTATATGAAATACAATATATGAGATGCTTCACACTGCTTTGATTTATAAGGATGTTTTCTCTCGCTTAAGACAAATGAATCGCAATATAAATGTTTTCCAAGTAAGGAAGAGTATGAGTTGGCAAAGGAAATTTGTGGGAGGTTAAAGTTGTTTTATAATGTGACTGAGTTATTCCCAGAGACTAAGTATCCCACAAAAAATTTATATTTTCCCAAAGTTCGTGAGATCAAAATAGCATTATCTCAATGGATTAAATGTTCATGTGAGGTTATAAGGAAGATGACATTGAAAATGTTGAAAAAAATTAACAAGTATTGGTGTGCGATTAATGGCATTTTGAGTGTGGCAGGAGTATTGGATCCAAGATATAACATGAAGTTGATGGAGTATAATTTTCCTATGATATATGCGGATGGTGCATCGGATGAGATTGAGAGAATTCATCAATTGTTTTATAACTTGCTTCATGATTATCAATGCAAATCCAAGAATAAAAAAATTGGACATGGTAGTGAAACTTTAATTAATTTAGTTTGCACATTTGAAAATATTGATATGGATTTACAAGATCTACTTTCCAATTATGACTTATTTGTTAATAGGACTTAAAATAATTTGATTATGAAATCAGAGTTGGACTATTATTTGGAAGAAAATGTGCTGCCTATTTCTACAATTGCTTTAAAGTCTGCCTTTAGCACTAAGGGAAGGATAATAAGTCCACATCGTAATAAACTTCATGCCAAGACATTGGATGCATTGATGTGTGCTCAAAATTGAATGGCGTATTAAATTCAAGGTAATGTTATTTAAATTGAATCTTTATATATTGAAAAATTGAATGTTCATCATTTCACCTATATAACTAACTTTCTTCTTTTATGTAAATGCTCCTATTGGTGAGGATCCTTGCACTTATAACACCATCAAGAGTGATGGTTTGGATATAGAGGATGAGGTATTTAAACAGTGATGATTCTGATATAGTTTTCACTTAATCTCCATATATTAATTCTTGTTTTTTTTTAAATGTTTCAGGAAAGTGGGGTTGTGGATGAAAGTAGAAAATTGTTTGAGTGAGATGGAGCCTAGAGGGCAGTTCTATCAAGTTAGTTTTAACTTAATCTCCATATACTAACTCTTGAAGTGTTGCTCTAGGAACTTTGATGAAGCCTTTTGTCATTCTTGTACATAAGTTCTAATGGTGTTTTTCTAATTTTATGGTTCAAGTTTAGGGTTTGCTTTGGCTCAACATTGTAAATTTGTTAGAGGTTGCGCTCAGAGTGAAGCCTTTGAAATTCCTGGGATCATCCAAGCCCTCCTCAACCACCCATGATCATTTGAGAGCTACCCCACAACTTTGTTTTGAAAATCAATGTAAAATTGTAAACCATCTAAATCCCATCCCCTATCATAAATCGGATGATTTGATCAAAAAAAGCCTATCCCCTATCATGCCCAACTTATTTGGTGCTAGAAATTAGAAAAAACATATTAGGAAAAAGACTTTATATCTTTAAAGCATTAACAACTTTTTTGGTGTTAGAAAAGCAATATTATAGAAAAGGAGTCTTGTCCATATTTCCTGTATCTACATCCATGAGAGTACCCTTATGTAGGCAACATATCAGGCATAGACACCAATGAATGTTAATAGAGGCATATGCTCAAGGCAAAATCACAGTAGTTAAAGAGGTGGTTAACTTACCTTACGCCAAGCACAAGATGCATATGAGCAGAGAAGCTTATTGTTCTTGCATTTCTGATGGAACACATTTTAGCAGTTGACCATCATATGAGCATGAAAGGTTATTGTTTAAATTTAGCTTGGGAGCAAATTATGGTGGCATAAGCATGGACATCAATAATCTAGAAGGAAGGAGTAAGAAAATAATATTTGAAAATAGTTAGACGATTTCCCTACCTCAGAAATTTCAGAAAATGCAATTAAAAAAGAGAAAGTCACATAATCAACCTATTTTGGGTTGCATATTTATGCATGGAATGTAAGCATTCCATGTAAATGAGCATAGCTAGTTTACAGTAGTTAGAAGATTTACATGCTATTGTATAATGGATTGAAATATGAAACTTTGTATCCGTGTATCATTATGAAGGGATGAGAGATTCATCATATGGATAGTCGAACTCTACAGGTAGGTTGGGCGAAATTTCAAAAATTTCTCTCTCTCCCATGTGAGAATCACATTCCCTATTTTAGAAAACTGCATTTTCAATGATCAATCTTGAACCCTAAACCAGACCAAATGTGAAACCAAAAGGTAAGAGAGGGATATACCTGATACAGAGTAACAGTAACTCCCAACGAAGGTGTTCACGTCCAAGGAAAACGCCAAAGACTGCTCCCACTGAAGATGACACAGCGTAGTGTGGAGCAGAATCAGCAGGTGGTTCTTCAGCAAGATCCAAACTCTTCAGCAAGAATTCGATGGAGGGTGAGTGAGCACGACTTCAGATCAGTTTTTCACCAAAAACTAATATCAAGAATCTTTCTTGATCGCTCCTACAGGTGGAGAACGAACTACCAATGGCAACAGCAACAGGATGAGGCAAGAGCAGAAGATGGCATTACTCTAACTGTAGTTGTCTTCTCTCTTGTATCAGTAAGACCGAGGATGAACTGGGGTTTGCCCTCCTCCTCTATTTATAGCCTTAAAGAGAGGTTCTCCTAATCCCATTAGGAGTTTCCTAATCCGAATCTTGGTTTTGGATCTGGACTCTCTTTAAGAGATAAGGATAATCCCTTATCTTATCTACAGATAAAGATTAACCCTCCTAATCTAATTAGGAGTTTCCTAATCCAAATCTTTACTTGGATCTGGACTCTCTGAATGGATAAGGACAATCCCTGATCCTATTTGCTTATCAAAATCCCAGAACCGCCCATCTTTAATTAATCTAATTAAACCAGTTCGAATTGGGCTTTAGGCCCATTAAGTCCATGTACCCACATATCCTCCAAACTTCTGCCCAATTGGGTATCCTTGTATGGCATGGGACCCAAACATTAATCTACACATCAGCCACATGGGTTCAGCCTAGCCTCTRTTACAAGGCCTRGCCAAATTCACTGTWAYRRACAGTGAACCCCTGAGCCCATCACCATGGGCTCTTAATGGGCCCAACACTTACACTAAGTGGTCCTCGGGTCAAGCACCTTATAAAAACCCAAGGACTGTGGGCAGATACAAGATTATCCCATCAGGTATTACCCTCAATGGTCTTACACTTAACCTCTCAGCTCATAATGATCAAACACTGCTCGACAAGAGAGGATATCTCCCTCGGCTGCAAACATTTTGCAAACCGAGATTTAAAACCTTTTGCAAACATTTTGAAACCATAATATATATGCAAACTGGGATTTAAAACCTTTTGCAAATATTTTGAAACCATAATATATATATATATATATATATATATATGTGTGTGTGTGTGTGTGTGTGTGTGTGTATCTCTATATAAATATATTTTGCAAAACAAATTTCAACAAATGAAATCGGTTGCCAGCAGCTTTGGTTTCCATCAGAGAGAATGCATCCCTGATCATTCACTTTGCCCGACAAAGGGGTTGATCCTGTCACTATGATCACCCACTCAGATGAATTCTCGGACTGCCCGAACATACCCAGGTTTTGACCCCCTCTAAGGATCTCACTTATTGGCATATCAAAAATAACCCAATCCAACACGTAGTGCAATATCAGAATCGAGTATAGGGGTCAGGTGTAACATTTCAGTTTTGCCCATCTATCTCCAAGGTCTAGGGCAATACTGGAATTCTGGTCTGCTTCAAGGTTTCAAAAAAACCCACACTGCATATACCTCAGGGCTTACCCTGGCAGCTGAGACAATCCACCCAACCAACTTGGCAGCACATCAGTGTAAGCCTTAACAGGATAAATCTCTCCAATCTATCCAACGACTGTGAAGATTCTAAACTAGCGAGTCTCATATGTGTCCAGTTTAAGGGTATTACACAGAAACACACCATAATAACATGAATCGGTTATGTACTTTATTCATTTACGTTAAATGTCATAAAGTACATCATTCTGATTGGAGCTAAGGGCATACACTGTCTAACACATTAGAGCAACTATGATTACCTCTTGAAACTTTTCTATGATTACCTCTTTTGTAGGGTCAAGAAGTCTACAACATCTAAGGTTTTTTTTTGAGTTCTTTTAAGCACCCTATGGTTTATACAGAATCTCAGTGTGCAAAGGACTGTAAATAATTTTTCAAAATTAATATAATACTTTACCTTCTCAAAATAAAAGTAATAAACCAGTCGTGTCAAGGACTTAGAAAGAGGCCAAGTGGTTTAAATTACAACTTTAGGGTTTGGATGAGGATTCATTTGGTTTGTGAAAAGTCCACAAATGGAAATAGGTATAATATGAGGGTTTGGGTAGAAGTCACTCTGTGGAGGATGTGTTGTTGTAGATTACAAAAAATGACCAAGAAAGACAAATAAGCCCTTACAAATAAAACATATTTTCAACACTCCCCCTTAAACTGAGCATAGATATCTATCATGCCCAGCTTGACAAGATTGTTGTCGAGTTTCAGTTTGGGAACCCCCTTGGTTAAACAATCAAATAATTGATCTTCTAACTTGACAAAAGGTAGGCAAATCTCTCCACTAGCAATTCTCTCTCTAATAAAGTGTCTGTCCACTTCAATATGTTTTGTGCGGTCACAGGGGCGAAGCTAGGGGGCCTATGGGAGCCATGCCCCCCTTATGGTCCAAAAACACCATATGTAATGCATTTTCCCATGCATGTTTCCTCCCACTCCCCAGTTTCCACCTAATGGTTGGTCCCCCTATAGCTCATCCATAACTTTTGTCCCTCATAAAAAATTCCTAGCCCGGCCCATGTACGGTTATGTTGGACAGGATTATGTGCAATGTTTATGGCAGCTTGATTGTCACTACATATTCGCAATAGAACTTCTGCTTGTATTCCAATATCTACCAACAAACTCTTCAACCGTAGCAATTCTGATACACCATGAGCCATTGCTCTATATTCAACATCAGCATTGGGTCAAGCTACAACAAGTTGTTTCTTACTTCTCCATGACACTACATTGCCACCAACGAATGTCCAATAACCTGAAATAGATTTCCTATCATCCAAAACCCTACTCAATTAGCGTCAGTATAAGCCTCAACCTTAAGATGTTCATGGTTAGTATATACCATTCCTTTACTAGGACAACCTTTCAAATAGGCAAGTATCCTATTTACAATCAACATATGAGATGTTCTAGGCTTGTGCATGCATTGTCTCACCACACTTAATGCATATGAAATATCAAGCCTAGTCAAACATAGATAAAGAAGGCTACCAACCAATCTTTGATAAACACCTTTGTCTGGAAGAATATCTCCATCATCAACACTTAACTTATGATTGGGATCAATTGGAATATTAGCTAGCTTTCACCCCAATTTGCCCACTTCTTGAAATAAGTCAAGGACAGATTTCCTTTGTGATATAATTGTTCCTTTCTTTGATCTTGTAACATCAACCCCAAGAAAATACTTGATATCACCAAGATCCTTGATCTCAAATTCAAGAGGTGTCAACTCTAATGACCACAATATCATCAACATATACTATTAGCATAGTCACACGGTTATCAACTCTTCTTATGAATAAAGTATGATCAGCTTGAGATTATGTGAATCTTCACCACAACTTTCTTGAATCTATCAAACCAAACCCTAGGAGGTTGCTTGAGGCCATAGAGGGATTTCTTCAAACAACATACTTTTACCTCACTATTAAGGATGCTTGCATTAGGAGGAAGGTCCATGTAAACCTCTTCTTGAAGATCACCGTTAAGAAAAACATTCTTCAAATCCATTTGATACAAAGGCTATGAGATGTAAGCGACAAGGGAGAAAATTACTCGAATGGAGTTCATTTTAGCCACAAGAGAAAATGTCTCCTGATAACCAATGCCCTAAGTTTGAGTATATCCTTTTGCCACTAGCCGAGCCTTATATCTCTCAATTGAACCATCGACCCTATGTTTTATAGTGTACACCCACATGCATCCCACAGGAACTTTGTCCTTAGGAACATGAACTATTTCCCAAGTCTTGTTCTTTATGAAATTTTCCATTTCCTGGTTCATGGCATCCTTCCACTGAGGTGATTGTATTGCCTCTCTAACATTATGAGGAATGGACACAAAAGAAATAGCAGAGATGTAGGCAAAGTAGGATGGTGAAAGGGCATCATAAGAACCGTAATTATTAATGGTTAGTAAAGAAAGTTGGATTTTCTTTAATATGTTGAATTTTCTTTCCTAGTTCAGCCCCTATGTTTTTTTAATTTTCTTTCCTTTCTTATTTTTCTTCTCATAAATATGTTGATTTTCTAGACTTAAACATGAATTTTATAATTTTCTTATGAAAATTATGGATAGTTATTAAAGAAAGTTGGATATGGAACCTAGGGAACTACCCTAGCATATGTGACTTTTACTTAAAAAAATCCATCACCTATGCGACTAGGCAACAAGGCGCCCCCCTGTCACCGAGCCTTGCCGTGGCGCCTTGAAAACCATGCTCAAACACATATTTTGTTCTTATAATGATAAACTTGAATATAGAGGAGAACATAATTCAGTTAAGGATTCTGAGGTTCTATCAGTAGAGCTACCCATTATTTCCAAAGCATGCTTCAGGATCTGATTTCTCTGCATTGTTTTCCTCTAAGGAGGAGCAGCCTTCAGTCCTCTCTTGCTGAGGTTGGCAAGATGATAGATAAGGAATTTCAGAGACATGAAGAGGATCTGAAATTTGAGGTTGTAGGCATTGAATTGAAGAGAGTGATATCAACATATGTTGAAGTTTCTTCTAATTCTGAAGTATGCAAGAAATATGAATTTTGGTTTGATATAGACTTG
>NW_010729147.1:2671393-2687416 GCF_000365185.1 Nelumbo nucifera | reverse complement strand
AGGTCGACATGGTGAGTGATTGCACGTAAGATGAAAACAGAAAACAGAGATTAATGAACTGTGAGAAAAAGGATCGCTCGTACTCGCTATGCCTCCAGACCGTGTCCAGCTCTGGTATTTATAGACAGCACGGCCATGGTGATATGAGAGACCTGTGAGGAGCACACAATTCAAGGAAGCCATCCCAAGGAATTTCAATAATGGTGGGGTGGCCTCCTTTGGTCCTGATCCTCTCATGTCATCTTCACTTCATATCTCTCCCTCACACAAATGCTAGACTAGCACGCACGTCCGCACTGTAATCTCCACTAATGTTTTCTTTTCGTGTGTTTTATCTAAAAAAAAAAAAAAAATTCTGCTAATGATGCTGATTGATTTAGTAAAAGACAATGGTAATTTGATTTGGTTAAGACTTAAGACTAGTAGTCATCAACAGTCGAGATGCTTAGACTCAGCCTTCTATATTTATTGATTTTCCAAAGAATAGCATCATTCATTCATCCTTTCACCATTAAAATAAGATTCAATCATGCAGTGAAATAATTTACTAGCTCAATCGGATTTTTGGTTTTTGATAAAAAAAAAAAAATCTTCAAAATTGATCATGACTTGGCCCCTTCAGTCATGATTAAAAAAGAAAAAAATAAAAAGGGTCGAGAAGATGTTGTCAATGCAACAGTGGAAAAATCTTTCGTTCTCTCTCGTCCATCATTATATGGGCTTCACCAATCACTGAATCGCACACCCAACTGAAAGCTGTAACACAAAATTATTTAATTTGTTCATACAAAAGATCTTAATTTTTATATATATTAAAACTAAGAAATTTAGTCATTTCAATGGGAATATGGTTCGCTCATGATCTAAAGTAAGGCCCGCAAATATGCTCGTGCATGGGTGACCACCCAAGTGTTTGGTTGTTCCTTCACTGTTCTACGAATGGCATCAAGCCCAAAGTTACTGAGAAACTCAACAGAGAAAATCGAATGAATGGCCTTAGCACATTGGAGTCCAAGTATGCCAAACCATTTAAATTTTATGGTTTGTTTCCTTTTTTTTTCCCTAAATTTTTTAGCAATGGAACAGTGAGAGCAAACAGAACCTATATAGTTTTTGTTTCTTTGCAATAGAAGTTGCTTCTCATTGTAGCCTACTTTCTTTTCAAATCCATGTCAAACAATCCGTAGCCTTACGTTATTGTTATCTTTCTCTCACTTTTTATCCTCACATGCAAGGTTGTCGGTCCTCCCCCCACTTCCCTATTCTCTCAATTTCAAGGATAGAGCTTAGAACAGGGCACCAAAAAAGGAAAAAAGAAAAAGAAAAAACTGGAGCTCATAACAAGCAACTGAAATTTGTTGTTGGGCGGCGATCAAGACCCAGTGACGCTTGACCCAAGGTCCCAAGCCACACTCTATTGGGTACTGTTTGGGACAATTGCTTTCTCCCATGCATATAGATGATAGATCTACTTCCACATAAGTACAAATACAATGTAGGCGTTTGAACTTTTCCATATTGGACTGTTTCCTTTTCGGCTGTATTTCTAATTTCTCTGTGGCGCCTAATAACGCTTTATGCGTTGGGAAGTTGAAATTACGAGAAACAAACAACTGTACATCACTACATTGAGTTATGTGCAGAAAGTCTTGCTTTTTCAATTTCCAATGTCACAAATCAAACACAAACATTGAAACTTCAACCCACCATTGTGAATCCGGATTTGCTACTCCACACAGCGTCTCACACCAATCTCAAAAGCCGTGTATTGGAAATGGAAAGTGGAAACACATATACCATAATTGTATATTACTAGGAAAATATTCCCAATTTGATTTGTACCGTACATCAAGCACTTTCTGTATCTTTTGTTCGGCAAATTGTTGCATTTTTGAGTATCAAATTCTTCTATAATTAAAAAAGTTGTTTAAGTTTAACCAAATCAGGTGAAAGAATTCTGGGTATGTTATAGTGCAATAACTGAATCGTGAAGCTGTTGCTAAAAAACGCAACCTCTCAAGTCTCAGCAATAACCGAAGCAAAGAAATAAAAAGAGAAGTGGAAAATGGAACACAGTGTGTTGAAGTATGCGGATAGTCCACGTGGCTAAACCTTCATATCGCTACTTGCGATGCTTGCATTTGGATTGGATTGCGAATTTGCCATGTGTCATATCAGGAGAAAAAAAGTGGCATTGTGATGTGGGACCAGCTTTGGCAGCTTTTAAGATTGTGATGAATGTGGCATCCTTTTTATACTTTATTTTGCTTTGTTTATCTATAAAAGAAATTATAATTTATTTTGATGAACATGACGTCCATTCATCATCGTCTATACTCTATATAATGAGCCTTGTACCCTTCGTGAACGGTAAAAAGTGAGGCACCGTGTGGTGGGTCACTCGCCAGTCGCCACCCATTTGAACGACCCACAAAGTCGCAACTGCCCTTTGCAAAAATATAGAATTAAGCTAAATACCACAAGTGATAAGATAACCATCTCTTTGTTAGGGAAATAGATGGAAGATATGTCCTTTCATCATCATGTGAAGTTCCACATTTTCCAATGTCCAAATCGCGCTTCTGAACAATTATACCGGAAACAGGGAAATCTATACGAATATAAAATTTAAGTTTAGGTTTATCCATACGAATATAAAACAGGGAAATTTATGATATCTGAAATACATGGAGGCCGAACCATTTTTGCCTCCAGGTTGTGGGTCACCAGTTCGAACAGTTGGATCAAATGGTTCAGACCATGCCACATCAATGCATACATACATATATATATATATATGATGTGTATAAATATATATGTATATTTTAACAATAAATAATATATAAATATGTTTTAGATATGTTATATGTTTTTTAATTCAGTTTTTTATATTTTATATTTTTTATTTATAAAAAATATTAAAAATTACAATTTAAAGCAAAAAAAAAAAAATTGTGAAAATAACAGGGAGGCACCTTGGGACACATAGATCTCCAAAAAGTTACCCAAAATAAATAAAAAAAAATACCCGAATCGAACATCGGAGTGCAAAGTTATGGCCTCTGAAAGTTTGCATACATTGAATGTGCAACCCACAACCCAATCACCAAGTCGAACGATTCTTGACCAAGTCAACAGTTTTTTACCGTCTGATGTGTCTTGACTGAACTGGAACTGAAATCCTGACCGGGTGATGGTTCAAATGGTCCAACCCACCGGGTCAATGGCAGGTTGAAAACACTGGTTTAAACCCTGTAAAGTGAAAATTTGCTTTGATTTTTTGTGCAAATCATAAAATTTTAATCTGATTATATAATGTCAACTTATATTTTTACCATTTACTTACACTAGTGTAGTTAAAGTGAAACACACTTACACTAGTGTAGTTAAAGTGAAACACACCCAATAGTATAAAAGAGTATATGGAGTTTAGCCATAAAATTAATACGAGACATTAGAACCCTCTTATGAATCATTAATCACGTTTCATGGCCATCCAAATTATAGATTCAAGTTCACATGCTAAGACTACCCAGTCAATATAATTTTTTTTTCCAAAATCCGGACCCAACCCCAGATTCTCTGCATGGAATTTGAAACATATGAATTATGCATTTTTTTGGTAAACAAACATATAAACTAGATTGAGCTGATAGAATGCAGGGTCCATAGAGAATGATGGATTACCAGACCGTGAGAGCATACAAAATTAAATGGAATCTTCCTTTAAATCCTCGTTAAAACCACCAAGTAAATATACCCAACTTAATTACATTTCATATCTCCTGGAAAAAAGGGATCAAACCCAAGAAGTTGTACAGTGCAGAACAAGTAAAAGCTACACGCGAATGACATCCCCAAGGCAATCAAAAAAATGAGAAATGTCAATCTTTGCTTTACCAGAATAAATGGCCTCTGCACCTCCACCTCGTGCCCCCTGGGCAGCCATTTCGATTAGCACGTAGAGCTTCTTGATTGGCATCTGAGAAAACATATCATAATACAAAGTAACCATATGAGAAGTGAGAATCACTACCATCTATCATAAAAAAGAAAGTGAGAATCACTACCTTGCTTTTAAACAAACCCATGTGTCAGTCTGTAAAATCATTACCCTATTCAAAAGAGCACTATGGATGTCTTATACAAGTGAGAGTTCTAAAATGCAACAAGAATTTTTCCAATGTTAACTCCACCGGTCTAACTCAGTCGTGAATGACCTGAAAGTTGCAGTAGCTTGGTGATCGGAGGAAAAGGTTCTTGGATCTGAAAAAGAGAATGTCCCCAAATTCCCCAGAACTACGCAATTTATAGGCAGTTAGGGGGGCTCCCTGAGTCCCCTCCTGGAAAATGCTCTACTCTTTCTGGGATCTCGAGTCTCTTCTGGAAAATTCGACACTCTAGAATCTCGAGTCTTTCCTGTCGTGCAAAGACCAGACACAAGACACGTCACCATGACTCCCCCACTCAGCTGACCTTACTGGGCATAATACAAGGTCATGCTGTTCTTACACCCCCTAAGCACGTTTCTCAAATGCCCTAAAGCACCATTCTTTTAATACCACGTGACACCAGCCTTCCTTCCATCTTTACTCTCATGTGTTATTTAGTTGCTCTTTAATTTATGCTCTTACAGCTTCATAAAACTTGAATTTGGGGGTCTAGGCATTGGCAATATTAGAATAAGAAATGTAGCATTGTTAGGGAAGTGGTTGTGGAGGTTTCCCCTAGAGCAGGACAGTTAGTGGTTTTTTGTGGTGGAAAGTATTCACAGGATGGCAGCAAATGGATGGGATGCTGGTGTCAACCCTAGGGCCTCTCATTTCTCCCATTGGAAAGCCATTGTTGGAGTCCCTTTCATCAGATTTGGTGTGCTCAGGTAACAAAATTCTGTGTTGGGAAGACATTTGGATTGGAACACTCCCCTTAAGGATAGGTTCCTGGTAATGTATTCTCTTTCCATAAATAAATTCAAGCCTATTTCCTTGTTTCGTGTGTCTAAGGGGTCCTAGGATTTGGGCTTCAAAAGAGGGTTAAAGGATTTAGAAATGGTTTGTAAAGATGAACTTTTCACTCTTTTGAGTTCAGTTTTCCTAGATCTTTCTTGCCCAGACAGAAGAATCTGGATAGAGTCCTCTTCAGGGTTCTTGCTCTTCTTTCTTCAATGCCCTAATTCAGCCGACTGTTGCACCTATCCCTTTTCCTGTTAAAGAAGTATGGTGTACTCCTGTTCCACCAAAGGTTAAGGCATTTTGTTGGGAAGTATCTCTCCAAAAGATCAATACTATGGACGTACTTCAAAGAAAAAGGCCAGATTGGTGCCTTTCCCCACGTCTGTTGCCTTTGCTTAAGGAGTAGTGAGACAGTGACTCATCTTTTGATCTCTTGTCCTTTTGCTTCTTACCTTTGGGTTTATTTCTCCTCTCTGTTTGGTTGCAGGTGGAGTCCCCCCCCCCCCCGTGTGTTGAACATTTTTTACTCTAGTTTCTTCCAACAACCAAAAAACAGGGTAGGGTAATGTAGAGAATAACAAGAGCAGCCATCCTATGGTCGATTTAGGAAGAGAGAAATAATAAGATTCTCCAAGGGCAAGAAAAATCCAATGAAACACTTGCTGAGGGCATTACCATTAAGATTCTACATTGGCTGAAAGCTCTACAACTTTTCAAGGACTTTTCCTTAATTGATTTAATTAGAAGTTGGAATACTAGTATCCTCTTCCTCTTCTCCTATAGTTCAAGTGAGTTGGTCCCCACCGCCACAGTTCAGGGTGAAATTGAATTTTGATGGAAGGTCCTTATGTAATCCAAGTCTGTCGGGAGTTGAGGGTGTCTTCAAAGATGAGGAAGGAAGAGTGTTGGACCTATACTCGGGGTGGGAGACTCTTTAAGGGTAGAAGCCAAGGCCTTACTCCAAGGCCTGAGATTGGAAAAACAATGGGGAATGCAACACTTAGAGGTGGAAGGAGACTCCAAGCTGGTAATAGGGTGGATGCAAGCTAGAAACCTGGGAGTGTGGTCATTCAAACAGCCACTAAGAGAAATTGTAAGCATAGCAAGGGAGCTTGGGGTGCAATTTAGATGGGTGACACTTTAGCTAAGCAAGGAGTTAATAGGGAGGCTTTGTTTTGGGCTTGTTTGTAAGGCTAATATTGTTTTGGCTTCTCCAACCATCCTTTGGGTGCTGATACTTGTACTCTTTATTTAACTTCATCAATGAAAGTTAACATTTCCTATCAAAAAAAAAAAAAGAGAGAGAGAGAAAAATTGAATCTGTTTTATTTTTGATAAATAAATTGAATCTGTTTTTCATCACTTCCATAACTTGATGCCAGATGGAGGCAGGCGTATCAATGTCACCAAGTTTTACAAATGCAAGCACTACTATAAAAAACTAAATGGATGAAAACTTCATCTCAGCAGAAATATTTGGTCATAAGAAAAAAAGATTGACATCTCCAAACCAAGCGGTGTTTTATTTTAAGTAGGTTTAGTTTTGCCCCATATGAATCTACCAAGTATTAACCACCGTTGGTTTCCAGCAATGACCAGTACCATGACAAAATCCCTTTATTCCACAACTATTACTGAATGGGAACCTCATGGGCTGGAGACAATCATCCACAGTGGGCTGGGCAACCTATCATGAATGAACATTCCAGTGTTCCGTACACGTGGGGCCCACATGGGATCCACACTTTATGCATATGGAACAATGGTGAACACTCATGATAGGTTGCCCAGCCCACTGTGATGATTTTGTCTCCAGCCAATCAGCACAGTCAACTTCATGGACATACTGGTAAATTGTAATGACCATATTTCATCAGCAAGTGTCAAAATAAGCAGGAAGATAGATAGTACCCAATCTTATATCTAGGTTTTGCAGTGTAATATTCAATGCCGGAAAGATTACTGAAGAGGGGAAAGAGTTGGGGTAGAATGATATATCTCATGAAGAATTAATGGAATTAAACTTACATTATTGAGGGCCTCTGCAGCTGCATCTATATCATCTTCAGTGAACACCTTTAATTGTTCCAAAACCTGCATAGAAGAAAATGCCAACAACACTCAGATTCACAAACATTATCTTTCTGATAAGTGAAACAGATGCAACTGAACTTACATCTGACAATATCTTAAACTGAAGTATAGAAGCATTATCACTAACAGTTTTGTGTAAAAAAATAACCAATGGATGCCAAAAAAAACATGGAGATTCTAGTCATTTTTAATAGAATATGATGTTCCTTGTCTAATAATATGAGAAAATGGAGACAACAAACTCAGACGTAGAAACACAACATGTTTGCTCTACAGGCACTGAGGCACATCGATAGAGATTTTAAGCATCTAACCCCAAATGTGAGGAAGGCAAAGGATTGCCCTCAAGATTATGAATTTATCGGTCATCAGTTATGGTAATGCAATCCAACTCTATCCTAATATCAAATGTAATGAATAATCTTTCACTAGACTATAGATACATCATACATGATGAGCTTATTCCAAAATGTCAAAATAAGACCAACTCTGAAGAAGAGCACTAATCTCCTCATTTAGAAGACAAATATATTTACATAGCATTCATATCAGTGTATAGTTAGCCACCTACATATGTTTAAAAAACAAATTATGCAACATCCAAAAAACAATTATGAAAGACTGTTAGTTGAAGGTGACTTTAAACTGGTAATAGGGTGGATGAAGGAACCTGAAACTGTAATTTGGAAATACAAAGAATATATGAAAAGATTTAAGTGGCTGGTCAGAGATATGACAATTTCAGTCCAATGGGAAAGGCTGACGGTCAGCTAAGGTGATAACTAATTTCTTTGCAAAACAAGGGGTGCATAGGTCTGAATTATTCTGGGCTAAGTTGTAATCTGTCTTTCTGGCTGGGGCTGCATCTCCCGTCTCTGCTGGATGTACTCTGTAATCATGTGATATTTAGTTCTGTTCTAATAAAATTTCTATCATTTTCCAGAAAAAAAAAAAACATCCAGAAAACTATTACTTCCCCTAGTGTGTGTGTGTTGTTAAGATTGCGCGTTGAATTCCAGGGCAAGTTGTATTTGCCCTTTTTAGAAGATTTCCTATTTGAAATGTAATACTACCTTTTTGAGGGTTTTCTTGTTGTACAAGAAAAGAAGGGTTCTTGTACCTCTATAAAGGTATACATTAGGATATTTTCTGGTGAGGATTTGTCCTCAATGAGGGTATTGGGTCCTCCACGAGAAATGTGTGCTCTCCAAAGGAAATGTTTGTACCCTCCACGAGAGATTTGGATCCTCCAAATGTAAGAAGGCGAGTCATTTGGTGGAGTCTCCTGGAAAATATGTTTGGTGAGATAAAAACGTGTTTACTTGTAATTTTGGATCCTCTATTACCCAGTTGTAATTTTGCTTTGTTTCTGAGGCAGAATCTCATGCCTCTCTATGGGAACTCTATCATGTACCTTATGCTGGCTCATATTAATTATTCTTAATAAATCACTTTATTACTTATCAAAAAACAGCATGTAAAACTCTCAACCTCTTTATTTTTCCCCCAATGTCATTACTTCAAATAGTTAATGTGATGTTGAACATTATGCATTCTTGATTCTATGAGCAGCCTTTGTACCCAAGTCCCTCAAGGCAAGACCAAACCAGTCCACGGTGCAGGATGGGCTGAAGTGCAAGACACACCAGGCATGTGCCTTTTGAAAGTGCTGCACCTAGGACCTAGACGAGGTGCATACCCTAAAATGCACCCTACCTGTAGGCGCGCCTTTTAAATCACTGGTTACGATAAGTGCAGCTAATGTTAACTCTGGGAAGTCTGGCATCAAGGGTTTAGACACTAGATGGCATAATAAATTCTCAGGACTTATTGGTGTTGGAGACTCGATAAGAGAAGAATTACAAGCAGTCATTCAAGGATTAAGAATGACAAGGGATCAACATTTCAATAGCCTGGTAGTAGGATGGGATTCAAGGATTGTTGTTGGTTGGCTTAATAATGCCTTGAACTAAGGCATAAGCTAACCAACAAAAATTCACCAGGGCGGTCTGATGGTCAAAATTCTCCCTGTGTCATACCCATCTACTCTCATGTTTGAGAGTTGAAATTAAGTGAGCACAAATGCCTTCTTTTTTTTTTTGAAGAATAAAGATAAAAAATTTATCAAAAATATAAGAGATACATCAAGGAGGTGATAAGATATCACCAAAAGAAGAAAAGCAAGACTCATAGACCCTTTGAGACCCCAAACCCGCATAACTTGATAACAAAAAGGAATGCCCAAACAATTCCAAACTAAGAGCCAGGAAAAAACCCCAAAAAACATAGCCCAACAACCCATCAAGAAAATAGAAAAACATAAGCCCTGGCTAGCCGCAACCTTGACTTCAGAAAACCTCTGTGGACATGTCTTCTCGGATTGACTTGTCTTCATCCCATATCTTGTCTATTTTCGGACGGGCATCTTTCTTGGACTTCTCTTCCTTTCTTTTCCTTTCAAACTCCTTAAAATCCATTCTAGCAAACTCCTCACCACCCCAATAAAACAGACCTAGGCCTTTCACAATTGTAACCTCTCTGTCCACTATTTTTTGGAGGGCCCCCCCACCTGATTCCCCTACATAACTGTTATCATTTTGAATCATCTGTCTCATCACAGATTCAGAATAGCCTCCGCTTGAATTATTTTCCTATTGCTCTTTCGGCATCAGGGAGGAAGAAGACTGAGACTGGTTTGTTCCCCCTCCTCTTTAGTGTTGCCCCTTCTACCCAAATTGACACCCAACTTTCCGATCTTCACCTCCTCAAAGCGAGAAGCATTGCTTTCAACTTGTTCTTTGGTGGTCTCCTCATCACCTGAACCATTTTTCCCTTCCTCCTTACATTCAATTTCCGACTGAACATCAGCATAAAGATTCCTATCCGAGCCCGTCTCCTCTTCCCCTTTTGGCCTCTCAGTTTCAACAGGTACTAGCAGGGTTAAAAATATATTAATACAACCTAATATGCCAGTAGGGGTGTATCAGACTGTGTCGAGGCTCCCTCCCCTATTTTATTTTTAGTTTTTTTTAACCTGGTTCAAAGGGGTCGGTTTCCTGTAGGGGCATACCGGGAAGCCCCCAATATGATACGTATCAAAATTTTGAACCTTGGGTACTAGCACCTCCGAAGGCTGAGACAAAGAAGATTCGTCAAGAACCTTCCCTAAACCATCAAAGATTCTTTTCCAACCATTTTTATCAAAGTTTGCAATCACCCAAATCCACTTCTCTTCCTTCCTTTTTCTAGCCTCAGTCGAAAAACTCCTTACCCATTCACTTCTTTTCAGCTTTGATTTAATCAATCCTAGCACCTTTCTCTTGCCACCTTCCCTTTTTCTGGAACAACCTCCCTTCCTCCCGATATGCAGATCGACCTTAAATTCCTATTCACTGCACTCCTTTCCTAATGCATGAGGTGAGGACTTTATGCAAGAGCCCTTCTCTACAAAAGTCATCGGAGCATTTGCACCACACACCTTAATACCACCCTCCGGAAAACGAAGAAAATCTTCTACGACTGCGAGCTTAACGCCATCAATTCTCTTACCTAAAGAAGAATGAAGGGGGTTAATTTCTCCTGTCGAGACAAGTGAAGGCTCCCACGCACAGATTGCTTGATAATCTCTTGGGCTGACTCCACCAGCTCAACCAAGACCCAAAATCGATTCATCTTCCAAGGCCATAGCCAGATCAGGCCTCATTTGATTAAATATGAAATGTGGGCCCATCGTAATAGATGGTGTGGCTTCGTCCTTAATGGCCTCTGCACAAGTCTGATTACCCCTCACACGAACTCCAATTCCCGATACTATTAAGCTAGGACTATCAACGGGTCGGGTCTAGGTCGGAACCGACCCAACATGAAATGTTGAGGACACAGACCCAGAACTCGACCCGATAGGGTCTGTAATTTTTGAACCCGGAACTGAATGGATCGATTCTTGGGACAATTGGATTGGCCCGACAGACCCGATTATAATAAATAATAAACAAATATTTATGTTTAATATATATTAAATGTTATATAATATTATGTATATATATAATTTATTTATTTTATATATATATAGGGTCAGATCTGAATCGATTCGGGACTAGGGCTGCAAATATCCGATCCAATCCGTTAAGAAAATTCAATTGATCCGAATCCAATAAGGATCCGTTGGATTTTCAAAAGCATGATCGAATATATTATTGGATATCCAATTCGATTAGAATTATATTTATTTTTTGTAATGTAAATAATATAAATAATATATTATATTATTTATATAATACAATAATATAGTAAATATAAAATATATAATATGTAATTATATAAATAATATATAGAACATACATATATTATATATGCAAATAATATATAGTATATAATATTTCATAACTAACGGATCGGATCGGGTCTCAACGGCCCGGATCCGTCAATATCCGAATTCGATCCATTAACTTAATGGATCGGCTTTTCCAATCCAATCCGTTTTGTTATGGATCAGGAGAGATCCGAATCCGCCTCTTAACGAAACGGTATCAGATTCGGATCGGATCGGATCCGACTTATTTGCAGCCCTATTTGGGACTAGGTGGAACCGGTTCCGAACCGATAGTAATCGGGACACAAAACTGCCCGTCGGTTCCAATTCCCAGAACCAGAACCGACCCAATTGGTTCGGGTCCATCGGGTCGGACCCAGCCCATTGACAGCCCTATATTGAGCTGTTAACTTTCGTAATCAGGAACCTTCCAGCTAGCATCGTCTTCTTCCTTGGAGTAACTTCTCCATCGTGACGATTCAACTCCTAGAAGAACCCAAACCTTCAGCCAGACATCATCGGTTCTTTTCAATGGTTAATATACGCCTTAGTGCAAGGCGTAAGTGTAAAAGATCCAAATTAGTGAGGAACCATGTTAATATAGACACATAATGAGAGAAATCAAGCATTTTGTTACAGAACTGAGAGCAACATTCATGTGGATTTGAACATCAAGCAACTGTATTGCTGATGGACCAGCTAAACAGTGGACTAGCAGAGCTCAAATGTACTTTGGGAATTATTCCTGTCCTGAGTTGGATGATTGAGTTGTAATTTGAATTAAGTGGGTTGAGGGTTAGGTAGTGATTTACCTTTCTGGCATCTTCAGTTTTCAATTGTGGGACATGATAAGTAACAGAGAAAGCATCACAGATACCAAGTGAATCCAGGAAAGCTGACTCACTAGTTGTACCAATCACCAACAAGTTTTTTCCCTGACAGAAAAACAAGAATTAAAAAAAATCAGACACTTGTTCCAAAATTGAATTTACCTTTTTTAACAGTTTTGGAAGATAAGGCCATAGATAGCATAGAATGGGAAACATGATTTTCAGAAAAATAAGAATGAATTAAAGCTTCCAGGGAATTGGACCAGATATTATGTCATCCAACTCAATAAACAAAAGCACCCAAACTAGCACCTATTCCCAAACAAAGTATAGGTATCCTGATCAAGTGCGGCTTTATTGGGTAATATGACATACAAGATCAAATTAGAACTTGATATCCTTCTACAAGCAAAAGATTTTATTGGTTTCTGATTTTCATTCAGAGATCAACAATGGGTAGATGGATCTAGCTCTGCACTCAGAACTACATGAATAATTTTGAACATTTAGAGTTAATAAGCTAAATGAATGAAATAAACAAGAACAAAATTCACAAAGATTTTTTCATTTTCTTTGCAAAAGAGAGAAGAAAAAAAATTCAAAAATGTATCTGCCAAGTGCAACCATGGTCAACACTGGTTTGAACCAATTAGCATCCACAACAGAAATTTGCACTTCACTAAAATATCATCATAATCATAAACCTGTGGAAGTGAGAAAAGTATTTTACCCTTCTAAAAAAAATGATAGAATTTACCTTTTCTCAACAATAAAAAAAAACTTCCTCCCCTTTCTATGTTGTTTTTATTGTTGTTATTGTTGTGTATACATTTTGCCTTTTCCTTTTATCTTGGGTGGGGGATAACTGTATTGTAAATGGCCCCTTTATTTGTACACAGTCCATTTCCAGTGTTTACAAGGTGCATGCATTAGAGGAATCTTCACTGCCACCTGGACTTCCCAGAGTGTTCCTAAGGTGTTGGAACCAAGGGACACTGTGCACTACTATAGCATAGTAGCACTTGCCAGTTGACACCCACACCACCATGAACCTTGGAGTTTGGACCAATTCATATAATTATTTTTTTAATTATCTCTAGGATTGAAAACAAAGAAAGGAGACATAAAGAAAAACCTTTGGAGGGAGTCGTTTGAGGAGGACCAACAATGTCTGAGAAATCAAATTTGAAAAACGGGGTCCAATTGGAACGTACTCCAGTAACCTGCATCAGTTATTGAAACAACCATTGAACACAAAAGAAATAACACAGAATAAAAAAAAAAAAAGAATGAAAAGAAAAACAGAAGTTTATGAAAAGTCAAAAGAATTTAAATCATCAGGAGTTACCTTTCAATGTCATCAAGGATGATGATGCTCAATGGTGATTTGTATGCATCCTCAAATACCTGGGAAGGATATGTGATCAGAGATGAGTTTTAGGCTTCTTTCATACAAGTTTAAAGGCCAACCACTGAGACAGATAAATCCAAGATAACATAACCAAGCAGACTACATAAAATCTCTTCTGAAATTACAAGAATAAATTGATCCAAGAAGATCAGCACAAATCATTCTTTTTGTTTAGATGACTCAGAAATTTCCAATAGATCATTGAAGAAGGTATGGAAAATCAAGGATCAATGTTACAGACCTTGACAATCTGTGCACATTTACTGCTTTCACTAAGACCAATCATTGTTTCTGCTGAGATCTGCCCTCATACAGAGATATCAAGTAAGGAAAAAAAAGAATGGAAAAAGAGTGGGCATCAAGGAAATTAAATAAATATTCAAAACAAGAAAGAGCTTACTATCTTGACATAGGGAAAATCACTTGTAATGCCGATAGTTGCTGCCATTGCAGTCTTGCCACTGTTCAAATAAAAGTATTAGAATAGTGGCAACAAACAAAGTTAAATAAAGCAGGAAGATTTACCTGCCACTTGGACCTTCCAGAAGGCAGGTAACCAGTGGGCTTCCTTTGCTCACTTTAACTTGCTCCACTAGTAGCATAGCTCTTTCCTGGATGTGCTTATGCCGTTCACCACAGTCCACCATACCATATAGTCTGCATGTCACAGGTACTTGAAATTAGGTGGTTGACATTTTTATGATTCATAAGAAATCAGGTAGTTGGTGAAGGAAGCTGATATGTACAGAAAATGAAAGCTTATACTAAAATGTATTCCTATGAACAAGCTGACAGCAATTTACCTTGACTTGCTGCTTAGCCTAACAGTGGGTGATGCACAAGGAATAGAGTCTCTAGCAGAAATTCTAGGTTGTAAAGTAGGTAAGTTGCCTGTAAAATATTTGCTTGCCCTTAGGTTAAAGAAATATCTCCAAGGCTATGAGGGGTCCTATATTGGAAAGGTTTGATAAGAGATTGACATCATAGAAATTGAGATACCTATCAAATGACGGAAAAATCACATTGTTGAATAGTGTTCCCTTTGCACTCCCTACTACTTATTTTTTATCCCTCTTCCCACTTCCATCTCAAGTGGCAACATAGCTAGAAAGGAAGATAGATTTTTCTGTGGAAAATCTGGAGGAAGATAAAATACATCTGGTAAATTGGAACAAGGTGTGCTCTCCTGAAAAGTTGGGATGGACTATGTGTGAGAGATTGGTAAATGAAGCCCTATTAGGGAAATAGTTTTGGCACTTCAATGAACAACCAGACAGTTTATGGAAACAAACCATAGTAACCAAATACAGGTCAAGAATTGGCATTGTGGCAGGCTAGGAAGTCATATGGCTGTGACCTTTGGAAAAAAGTGGAGAGAAGCTATAACAATTTCTGAACAGATGCCTGGTCTGCTGATAGATTTTAGTTATGGAATTGTTTCCAGCCCTTTTCTTGGCTGCTAGGGACAGAAACTCTTTGGTAGCATATTTTGTTTTCAGATGTTAAATGATCAATTGGTATAGAATCATGTTCTTAGAAGAAATTTAAACAACTGGGAGATGGAAGAAATCATGGTACTCTGTGATTAAAAAAGAAAAACCTAATGTAAGTCAAGAGAACAAGAGGATCTTCTCCCAAGTTCAAAGGTTTGGCTTCCTCAAATTCCGTCAAAGGTGGTTTGTATGGTAACATAGGATGTCTTTGACAAGTGTTTGACAAGGAGCAGGCTGTGCAGGATGAAGATTAATTTGGATTCAATAGACTTTTTTTCTTTATTGATAATTGATTCGGCAGACTGTGTTCACTGTCAGCAAGAAGTGGAAACTGCTGATTACCTACTTCAGCATTGTAATTTCTCATATGCACTGTGAATCAGATTTACAAGACATTTTGGGATCAATGGGTGGAATGTTTCAGGATGAAGAAGGTCAGATTATTGCCATGTTCTCAGCACCTATAGGCTGGGGGGATGAAAGAATGGTAGGATCCATCTAATGGACGCCAAAAAGATTGCGGAATGGGTGGGCGAATTTCAAAAATTTCCCTACCTTCTTCCAACTGGGAATCACATTCCCCAAATTTAGAATACAATATTCAAGAATCCTACTTGAACCATAATCGAACCAGATCTGAACCAAAAAGAAAAAGGGAGGATTATACCTGATCCAGAGAAGCAGTATCTCCCAAAGTTGGTGTTCACGCCCAAAGAGGACACCAAGATCCGCTCCTGTTGAAGATGACACAATTGTATGTGGAACGGAACCAGCAGAGTGCGTCCTACACATTGGATCCTTCTCAAGAATCCTCTGGAAACTCTGAGCACCAAATCTTTTTCAGTCTTTTCTGCAAGACTGATGTCAAGAACTGATTTCTTGACTTCTTTCTTCTTCAAAGATCGAATCTTGTCAGAAAGAGTGGTGGTGG
>NW_010729147.1:2572285-2659458 GCF_000365185.1 Nelumbo nucifera | reverse complement strand
TGGTGTTTACATCATAACACTTAACAATATAAAAAACTGAAACGTAAATAACAGAACTAGAATAACAGAATAACATAACAGATAGACTAGGTATATTCTACCCTACGGACAGAGTGGCCCCACAGTAAATAACAGAATAACATAACAGATAGACTAGGTATATTCTACCCTACGGACAGAGTGGCCCCACAGCTGTGGGGCCCACATCAGTTTCTCTACAAGTACCATATCCATTGTTAAATTGTGAACATTTAAATCATTTCTTACAACTTCAAACAAGGGTTCCAAAATACCAATATAGTCCAATACATCGAATGGGGCATATCAAACTTTTGAAGAGAGTGCTTTTATTTTTTTAGTTTTTTCTTTTTTTCAAACACGTTCAGGGGGGGGGGTCGGTATAAGGCCTGGCTACCCCCTGAAACTCTTTGTATTTCACATATCGATGACCCACCGATACAAATACGCATTGGCCAATATGGGCCAAAATTTTGATCCTTGCTTCAAACCATGCCCTTTTTGTTCTGACCCTAGCCCTTCTAGCATCTTCAACTTGTAACAAATCACTTAGTTTTATAGGTGCTGTTGATGATGGTCTTATATACTGATGATCAAAAAAAAATGATGGTCTTATATACACGTGCTGAACTATCTTCATCCGCTTTCTCTCATTTTATTGCCTATTGGAGCTAGTCCTAGGTTCCATCGAACGACTTCATTTCTGTTTCTTGACTGCCCAACATTCACACTCTCCTCCATACAGCATTGTTGGCCTTACAACTTTTTCATAGAATTTTCTTTTTATCCAAGTGGTATTCACATATCTTATAAGACTCCATCCAGATGCACCCTTCCATTTTGCCCATCCTATAAATTATAGAACCAAGGTAATTGAAGAGGTCCATGGATACTGACATTATAGTTGTCAAGGCGTTGCCGAGGCAAGCTTGGCTGGTCACCTTGCCCAAATGCCTCAACTTATGGCAGCCACCCGCCTAGGCAACAAAAATGACAAGGCGGACACCTTATTATAGTATCATTTATATTGATGCATCTTATTAATATGCGTGTGAATACATTCTATTATATACTATATATCATTTATACTTTGTTTTAATGTTTTACTATTGAAATTCAAAAGATCAAAAAAGCTTTTTTTTCTATCCCCCCCCCCCTCTTCAATTAGATAAAACAGCAACTGCATCCTTTTTGACTATTTTACTTTCCATCTTGAATTTTTATTATATAACGTTAATAGCCTTCTTTAGTTACTAATTGATATGAAATAGTTCTATAAAATTCCTATTATAGTAGTGTTTTTTTTAAATAATGAAATCAATATATTTAAAAGATTTTTTAGCTTTTAGATATGATGATTTACCACATTTTTTAGAAGAAATTTAATGTTTTTAATAAAGAGAATTTCTATTTTTCAATTAATATGCATGCTGAATGGTATACAAAACTAGGAAACTAACAAAAAGTTACTTCTTTATATTATAAAATTCTTATCACCTAGGCAACTAGGCACCCCAGTGTCACCCAGAATCACCTATATGTCTTGACAACTAAAAATATTACTAGAATTGACATTATTCCCAAGTGAAAACTACTAATGCTATGTGGAGTACACAAATGGTATTACAACATAAGTTGGCAACAAATATTACTAGAATTGACATTCTTTGTATGGTTCTGATTTCAGTCAATAAATTTACCTTACCTTTTTCAAAAAAAAAAAAAAAACATAAGTTGGCAACAAATATTGTAGATGCCTGCCTAATGGACATAATTGCCACTTTGAGCTAGCTTGAAATTCTTCTTAGATATGTTAAATCTTAGTTTTGTTTGTGTAATAAATCATTTGGTTGATATGTTAGAATTACTTACACTTTCTATGAGTTTAACTTTTGCTTGAATGTAGTTATGACTCTTCAAGTTTATAGTACAACTTTGTAATGTATTCTTTTTTCTGTTAACCTTAAGTTCTTAGCTTTTCTTGATGATTTGGAACAAGATAATAATTTAATGAGTGAACCTATACTTCTTTTATCATTTCATAAAATGTTGTCACATTTTTCTTTTCCAGCATATATATATATATATATATTGATGAATCACCATGTCTATAATTTTTACAATATTTCCAACATGTTTCCTGTATTTGGATGACCAATATTTCCACCAACACTGACATTTTAAACCTGCTTGTACAAACCTAGGAGTAGCCTTGATAGGTGATAAAATGATGAAGAATAGACTAAGATGGTTTAGTCCTGTGCATAGAAAACCATCTACAACACTATTAAGAAGTTATCTATTGGAAATTGAAGGACCTAGAAGAGCTAGAGACAGGCCTAAAGGAACATACATTGAAGTAGTTAGAGAGGGCTTATAATTTAACAATAGAAATAGCACTGAACAAAGTGGAATGGCAGGATTCACATAGATAAGCCCATATTGTTAGGACAAGGCTTTGTTGGGTTATATTGATTTGATGCTAGTGAACAAATAAAACCTGAAAAACTGAGCACAGGATATATCCAACCATCCACAACTAAAGAAAACTTAAAGGGATGATAGAGAGACGATGCTCAACTATTTAATGGATAGAGTGATAAACATTGTGTAAGGCCAATATATAACAGAAAATCGTACAGACCTGCTTGATCTGACATCTTGTGAGCCCATCTAGTTTAAAAGATGAATATAAATGTTCCCATTTGTAAAAGAATGTGCATTTCTATGATATAAAAAAGGTCATAGATGAAATTCACCTGCAGCGTTCAAGGTCGTCAGTGGATGCTCCAAATGCAGGAATAATTTCCTGGAGTGCATGAAGAAAATCATCCATGGTAACTTTTATGTTCTCCTCATCTATGGGCTTTGTAAGATCATCTAAGCTTAGCTGCCGATTCAAGGCAAATGATACTGCACTTTTTACAACACCTTCAAGTTCTGCACCACTGTAGTTCTTTGTCCGCGCAGCTGCATCCAGAAATATAATCTTCTCTCAGTCGTTGAACTAATAGAATTAAATTTCAAGATGCAATTTCAGGCCTTCTTTTTTGTGCTTAGCACTCTATTGTAGCTCACAAGTCCTTTTAAAAGACCTTCAATAAGATTACTGTGTCACCAATGCAGGAGAGAGAGAGAGAGAGAGAGAGAGAGTTACTGCACATAAAACTTACCCACTTAATTTACACATGGTTGGCATTTATTAAGTGAAAACTGTTAAGTCTGTACCAGGAAACTCAATAAAACATGCATTGGTGCCATTGCAGAGTACCTAGTGTTGGTCCCAGCTATATGGGGTCTTGGGAGGGATAGACTGGATACAGTCCTAACCTTTGGCATTTGTTTGCACAAAGTTTCCACTCTCAGATTCAAACCCCTGTTATTACACATTGCCTTAGATTTTACCATTGCACCAAGTAATGGCCACTAGACAGTACCATTCAAATAATGAAAAAATAAATAAAATCAAAATCTGAGTTATGTTTCAACTAAACAACCTAAGTTCAAATTCTTTTTAGGGTAACCCTGGACCTTCAGGGATTGATAGAGTTTATAGATTGGAGGAAGGTCCAGCCATAGCTATGTTTTCTTGCCCAATTGGTGTTGGATACTCATTGAGAGAAGAAATGTTATCTTTGATGGAGGGTGTGAAAAGGGCTGAGGAACTAAATGTTAACAGGCTGATTATTGAAGGAGACTCTAAAGTTGCAATAGGATGACTAAGGAAGGAAGATGATAGCATGTCAACTTACATCAATGAACAAAGAATTTTCAAGAGGCTGACTCAGGGCATGGAGGTGAGACTGCAGTTGGTAAAAATATGTGCAATTCCTTTGTAGATGCACTTGCAAAACAAGGGGTGGGAAGAAATCAGTTGCTTTGGGCTATGTTGTAATCTTGTATGTTGTATCTTCATGGGGGAGAGTTAAGAGAGTTTACTTCTCCCCACCTTTCTACTTGATTCATATCTTTTAATGAAAATTTTCTGCTACTGGTCAAAAAATCATAAATTGAGCAAAAAAATAAGAAATAAGAAATAAAACCGTAAAATAACTTTTCCAAAGAGAGTTTATTGATACACATACCAAGTTCTTGAACGCTCACATCTGGAGCAAGGAAAGAATTTTCCTTCATCTTGCTTGTATGAATTTGAAGAATTTGCAAACGACCATTTTCATCAGGAAGGCTAATCTCAACTTGAACCTCTAAGCGTCCTGGTCTACAAACCAAGCAATCAAAAAAAAAATTTATAAGACAGATTTTCTAAGGATCATTGATGCACCAAGAAGACCATACTAGATTAACCGGCTCAGTAACAGCAAGTAGAATATCCAAATTTTACTTCTTCCAATGTAAAAGAATCAAAATACCAACCAATCAAAAAAATACCTACTCCAAACAAATTGCAGCACAAGCCAAAAAACTGCCCTAAATACTGATTAACTCCAGAAATTATGTATGTTTTACATAATTGCCAGTAGAATGTCACTAAAACATTCTTTATTGTAAAGTATCATTATGCGATTCAACAAATTTATCACAAGATTGATTTTTTCCATGAACTATAATTCATTTTGAGCAATACAAGTCAGTGGAAATTTTGTTTTACAATTAAGTTCTTTGTGTTTTTAGGGGTGATCTACAATGCCTGGTTACATGCACATGCCAAGCATACTTGTGATGGATGAGATCTAGTGCCAGCTTCTTGCTTGATAACTTGATTTGGAATATCAGGTATTCAGGTCACTCCAAAGAATGCTTTATGGTGATTGAGAGGCAATGTTAGAGATACAATGGCTGTCCAAAAAGGACATTTTGGAGGATGAACCCTTTTTATAATTATTTTCACTTGAAAACAGAAGAGATTCCAGAATAGGTCTACACAACAGGAAGAATTATGATGAGGGCTTGAAGCACAATTTCTATTGGCTTCATTCTTCAACGAGTCCAAAGGACAGATACCTTAATGCATTGCAAATTTTTGAGTTTTCATCATATGGTTTGTTCCTGAGATATTAATCTCTATATTTTTTTATTTTTCATTTTTCTGAGGTATTTCCACCATAGAAACAATAGCATCATTATCACCAAAATAAAAGGTCCTGTTAATAGAAGCAGTTAACACAAAAGCTCCCCCTCTATACAGTATTCAAACCCTGTGGTTTAACTACCTCAAAAAACACCTATGTTAATCACTAGACACCAGCTTTGTTACTCACTGACTATTTATAAGTCAAGAAATTTGGTTCCTCTAAAATCAACTAGAATTGTCGAAATTATCCTACATAGCAAGGGGTTTTGGAGGCTGCAGAGCCTTGGATGTAAGATGCTGGTTTGATCATACAATTCTTCAATTCTTATCCTATATAGCATAAGATACAACTTTACATGCACACACACATGGGGGTAGGGGGAGAGAGAGAGAGAGAGAGAGAGAGAGAGAGACCTCAGGAGGGCTTCATCCAGCAAATCCCTTCTGTTGGTCATTCCAATAAGCAAAACATTATTCAAAGACTCCACACCATCAATCTGAGAAACAATTACTTTATTAGAATTGGTAACATATATTGACAGGAGCATTGTTAAATGATCAGAACATCAAAATGATTCTACCAGTTGAAAAGTAAATAAATAAATAAAACTGACCTTCGTAAGAAGCTGGTTCACAATGCTATCATGAACTCCAGTACCATCTCTTGTTGATCCTCTTGACTACAAATTCAAAGCAGAACCATCTATTAGAACTGAATAAGCAAATTAAAGGGGTAAATGGATATTTGGAAAGAACAAAATATGCATTCGTAGGTGGAGACTCCAAATCCCTATACACATAAAGCATTGGATACTTCAAGTGATCACTAATAACATCCATGAATAACCATACACATAAATCTCATGACAAGAAATTATACATGAATAGATTCAGAAAAAGGAGCATTTTTTACCCTAGGACATTAATATCCATTTAACAGTTATCAAGTACATGGGCTCATGGCACACTTGGTCTATTATCAGGTTTTCCTTCTTAAAAGACCTTGATGTATCCCCTATTTTCTCACCTTTGTGTCCAGTGAGAGAAATTTAGATGGGCCTTGCTCCCCCAAAAGTTAAAAGCCTTTTCTTCAGCATCCTCCTTGAAGATTATCAACACAGGTGACATGCTTAAGAAAGGAAAACTAAGTAGTTCTTTTCTCCTTTGTGCAGCTCATCTTTTTCTCAAGTGCCACTTCACTACTAAGGTGTGGAGCTATTTTCTTCATCTGTTCAAAGTTTCTTGGGCTTCTTTGGATGTTGTAGATTAATTTTCTAGTCAATTCTGCCCCATTTCCACCAAAAGAGGAAAATTACTATGGCATTGTGCGATAGCAGCAATCTTGTGGAGTATATGGTGCAAATAAAACACAGGAATTTTGTAGAACAATTATAATGACACAAATAGCATCATTTACATATGTACAATCCAGATTGTATATTGGGAGAAGACCAGGGTGAGACTAAAGGAGTACCAAATCAATTTAGTCCTATGAGGGAGGACCTCAGTGCCTAGCTTTTCTCCTCGAAAACATGTAATTTCTGTACCTTTGTCAGCACCCGCACAAGGCTGAATTCTATACTTTGATGGTAATTTTCTTGGGAACCCAGGTCAATCAGAAAATAGGATAGCTGATATCATCCTATTTGCTGATCTTCTTCATTTTACAGTTATCTTGCATGGATATCTGCTGTGGAGTTTGTAGAGAAACCCAAAGGAATGAATTCACCTTAAATATCTACTCCAATAGCCTAGTCATTAATATATAGCCCTCTCAACCTACCTGTCCCTCTTCTAACCAATCAAAACCTATCAACCCCCCTCAATATTCAACCTCTCATGGCCCGTAGATGCTGATAACTCCAGCCCCTTTGTCCATGATACAAAAGCCGTTTTTTGCTGAATCCCAAAGCCAACCAGTCCCAAGTACTCTAGAATGACCACACTCATTATTGTTTCTGAATGCCATCCTATTACCAAAGTTCT
Source organism: Nelumbo nucifera (assembly GCF_000365185.1). Next base: position 2,652,422 of record NW_010729147.1, on the reverse strand, counting down.
TGGGTTGTTAGGAAATAATCAGCTTAGTTTGATAATGTTCACAAAGGGGTGCATATACCATCACATTATGTCTCTGTAGATCAAATAAATATGGCTTTCTCAAGATTGAATATACCATAGTCCCCCCAAGTACTCCAGCATCTGTACCTGATGAATGACTGGTCATTCTTGAAGAATTTAGCATTCTTTCTCCCTGAAAGCTCCCACAATATACATACTATCTTAGTAGTGTGGATCTCCCAGGGGTGCATATACCATCACATTATGTCTCTGTAGATCAAATAAATATGGCTTTCTCAAGATTGAATATACCATAGTCCCCCCAAGTACTCCAGCATCTGTACCTGATGAATGACTGGTCATTCTTGAAGAATTTAGCATTCTTTCTCCCTGAAAGCTCCCACAATATACATACTATCTTAGTAGTGTGGATCTCCCMCCCCCCCCACACACACACACACCACCAACAGCCTTCTCTCTAGCACAAAGCACTACCAAATTCTAAGCCCCATGCATCCCAAAAACTATCAAATCAACTACTTGACATAATAGCAAAGTGGTTCCAGATTATAGAGAGATGACTACACAGGTAAAAAGAAAGTTCATAGTGTCATGCTAAGCACAAATTACAAGTATGAGGTTCAAAAAAATCATGTCCAACTTTTCCTCTAGAACATCTCATGAGTATTGATTTTCCTGTGAGGCTGCGAGTAGAAAGATTATAATGAAGGCTACAAGCCAATAATGCCTAGATCATATTGATGGAGTGGAAAGCAGCATGCACTTAACAAAATGAATAGTGCATAAGTAAAATAAATGGAAAAGTACGGGCAGGCCTAATGCAGATTTCTGAATTCCTCAGCAAATCTATAAACACTCAAAAGGTAAAAAACCCACACTCAATGCACCCATACCCGCCCGTGAATTGGCATCAATTCCGAGCTGGCACCTATCCCAACTGTACTTTGGGCCTATGAATTCTGACCCTGGGCTGAACAGTCATTCTCCCTAAAATAAATAGCAAGTTCTAGCTGGACTGAACAAGGTCAGATACAAATTTTATACTAAAACCTTTAAGTATCCAACAAAATATGGCACCCTTATACAGGTACCCAGGGTATCATAGATCATATCTACTGCACCATCATCTTTGTCAAATTACAGCAAGAAGCAATGAACATCAGATTGGAATTATGCAACCACCCACCTTACAAATAGCATCAATTTCATCAAAGATAATAACATGCAAGTCACTCTCATCCCCTGAAAACAATAAACAAAAAAAAAATTATATAATGGAAAAGTAAGCACTAAACAAATTTGGAATATTAACATTTTACTGACCACGGGCCCTTTGGTCATTCTCAGCATCAGCAAATAGATCCCTGACATTCTTTTCAGTTTCTCCAACAAACTTGCTCAATACTTCAGGTCCATTAACAATCTAAAAGTTAAAAAGGAAAATGTTACAGCTAGATAAGAGTATGAAAATAAGCAATAATCTAAAGACTGGCACCAAGGCAATGAAAAAGGAAATGTCAAAAACTGAGGAAGGCATTTATAGGATAATAAAAAACATAACCACAAGTAGGCCACTTCCTCCACCAAGAATAGGTACAAGTAGGAGTAGGATAATGATGATCCAACCCCACAAAACCTATAAATAACATTTAAATCAGGACCTCCTTTTTTTCTTTCCCATTTTCTTTTCTCCATGATTGAACTTAAAGTGACCATGAAACCAGAGGCAGCATGCATCATTTTTTACCTAAGTTTGAAAAGTATTATTGTGCAAAATCAGAACCTCATTTGGCAGGGGGTGGCTCATTCTTTCTGTCGACGCTTGCTCCAATTGGTGGCAATACATAGTTTTGTCTTCTTTTTTCCATTTTTGCTTGGGCTGGAATTCTTGTGTACTTCTAAATTTTTATTTTTAAAAGATCTTCTTTTTACTAATGATCAAAAAAATATATTTTCCTTTTACTATCAAAAAGTTAAATATATATTCTACTCCCTACTGATACCCAAAAGCAGAAATGCTAAGGCCTTGAATGCAAAAATGTATAAACAAGCCTCAAATTCTTCACCACTTGACATAAAACATAATTGATTGCCTTTCTTTATCTGGCATATATAACAAATTCCATCTACTGGTATAAAAAATCAAACAAGATAGCAGCATTGACACTTGACTCCAAACTTATTATACATTAACAAATAGGAAAGCAAGCAGACATCGAAGTAGTAACAAGATCAAGAAACTTATTCATATCATTTTCTGGGTACAGCTTATTTAATACCTTTGGTTCCTTCCCATTTAACATCTTGCCAATCTGGCGAGCCATAAGAGTCTTCCCAGTACCAGGAGGACCATAAAGCAGCATTCCCTTGACATGCTTGATGCCCAATCTGGATTATCAAAAGCCTTTCTATTTAGGATCACAAGTAGAAAAAATATATCAAAGAAGAAATGCATGGGGCTTAAAAAAGAGCGTAATTACTTATTTGTTACATGAGGGGGGTAAACTCGAGAAGCAAATGCTCTTCGAAAAATATTTTCAAATTCTTTATCTAGACCACCAATACCCAGTGACTGAAAATTAAACTCCTTGTGCTTAAATATGTTGCTGCTGGCTGCTGCACGTTGGTTGACAATCTGTACAGCTCAAGTACAATGAGTCAGTATAACTTGTCAGTGTCCAAGATTATAATAATTGATAGACAGTATATAACAAAAGAAAAGAAGAGATTTAGCTATTTGCCTGATTCCATTTGAAAATGAAGACCCCGTAATTTTACATGATTCAGAGATTATTTTAACTATCACAGTAAATCAATAAAATGAAGTAGAGAAGCATATGAGGAAAAATAAATATAAGCTAACCTTTATCCCACTGGCATTTGATGCTTCAAACACAAAGTATGTATCATTTGATATCATTCCCTGCTCAAGGGTCTTGGATTTTTCTTGCCCCTCTACAGCTGCCTGTGTGACTGTAAATATATAGTTGTTACCATGATATTCAAAAGATACTCTTTGTCCTGCCGTCATAACCTGCAGACGGGGTATTTTTCATGAGAAGACTCAATTGAAGTATATATTACTCTGACTTAAACTGAGCTTTACAGTTTAGCTAATGCTATGGCCAAGCAAGAAACTAACAGAATCCAATTATATTGGGGGATACTTTCCTAGGAAAACAATTTTGTAACTTGCAAGCAATAGTGGAAAGGGAGAGTTAGGCAGCAGGAACTAACCTAAATATGAAGGGGTACTTGGCACAATTCCAAATTGCAATAATACTCCATTTATAAAATTAATAGAAAACTAATTAGTCACAGATATATATGTATATATATATATATACATATATATATATACATATATATATATATATATATATAGAGAGAGAGAGAGAGAGCGTTATAGACACGCACACACACAAGGAAAAAGTGACTCGTACCTGATCAATAAATCTCTTCCGCAGTTGCTGAGACAGAAGAATAGCATCGATCTGCAATGGATTATATACATCTAAGTCCTACTAACCTCCATAAAGCACAAGTAGACTAAAAAATGATTGTGGACAAGTGGGCATGTCTATCCAGAATAAACTAAGTGGACAACTCATTTGAGACACATCCTGTGGAACTATATCATATTGCACCAGAGAGGTCTAAGGTAAGGCTTACCTGTTCACTTTTAGTCCCTTTTTTGACAAACTCCAGCTCCAGTGTGAGCAATGCCAAGTTGAAATTGTCAGGTGGAACAAATCTAGGTACAGTGGCACCAGTGAACAATTAAAAAGAAGGTCAAGAAACACACAAAATACGTCTAAATGGAAAAGTTAGGAATCAATCATCTAACCTGCTTGCAGATATTGTGTCTCCAGTAGAAACTCTTGCATGCCGACGTTGAATGGCATTCAGAGCAATATAACCATCACGTATACTTTCGTGAGCAGTGAGTATTGGTTAAGGCCCCCCTCCCAAAAAAACAACCACCAACCATCATTAAATTTCTTAAAACTTCTTTATTACACAAAATTTCCTGCCGCACCAGATACTTGCAGTAACAAATATATATACACCATTGAATGGCAAGAGAGGGGATTTTGTTTTTTATAGTATGACTGTATGAGAGAATTTTTTTTCCATTTATCATCAAAGACATGAGGTGAGGCATGGGACCCTGGGATATGAGACTTGCAACTCAATACATATAAATATCAATAATCTATGAGTAAAATACAGTAACATAGTCTAATTTCAAAATATTCACATAGCCTTTTATTAGCAACTGTTGCATTAATGGTGAAAGTGCATGTAGTTAAAAAACTCTTTTCTATGCCACTGAAGATTATGTCAGCCTTGGTGGTTTTTTCCTTGATAGAAAATGAGAGAAAGTATTAAATAGAAAAAAATGAAAATCTATCCAGGCTTGCAACCCAAGGAAGGGAAGATAAAAAAGAAAATCACCATTATGGTTTGCAATATCGACAATATATCCCCATTTGCTAGATGGTGATACGAAATTTAAAGTTTCAAATTTTAGAATATTATTAAAAACTTTTCAACATTTCATTAAAATCATCATAATTTTTTAAAAATGTTTTCCTAAAAGAACTACTTTGATATGATTCGCTTACTAAGTCACTATAATTCAAAAGGAAAAAGAAAAATGCATATAACTACAAAAGAGTATTCTCAATCTAATCAAAACATATAGTAAAAATAAAGACAAAAGTTAAAATGGCAAACAATTGACATATAAAGAAGAGAAGATGGCTAAAGACCAGAAGGGAGACAAAGAGAAACATACCCATTACAACCACTTAATTTTTCCTATTTAATTTATATAGTTCTTTCGGAAGTAATGAGCTATGGAGAGGAATGATTATAGTCTATTCACTTCATAGTCTGGAAAAGGTTTTAGTAAGAGGGGGGTCCATTTGTGGTTGTTAGTACCATTTGCACTTTACTGGCTATGGACAGAGACAAAGCAGGGTTTTTGAAGGTAAGGCCTCCCTGACAGAAGTAGTAAGTGGTTGCCATTTCTCTCTTCTCACAATGCTCCCAGGTTGATCCATCTTGGGTTGTAGTTAGGATTTGTGGTTGGAATCTCTGTTTCACATCAAATGTGGCTTTCTGTTATTGTTTGAAATAGTTTGCAAGGAATGAAGACCAGTGGAAGTGAACAGAAGCAGATTACAGAGGTTGGAACCCTGAAGGGAGGAGGTGGAGACCCCCCAAACTGCTGGAATGATCATTACAGTGAGGTTAGATGTTTTCAACTATCTAGAATGGGCACAACCAGTGTAGATTAGGATCAGGGACATGGGAAATTAGGTTACATCACAAGGAGTGAGAAGGAGCCTGGTTCCAAAGACCCCAATCATACCAAATGGACTCAAGAAAATCACATGCTGATGTCTTGGTTGCTCAACTCAATGCAACCACTAGCAGAAATTTTATGTTTAAAAGGACTGAAAAATATGTGTGGAGTACTGCATCTGAGACTTATTCACAGCCTCTCAATGGTGCTAGGGCGTATGAGCTGAAGATGCAGGTGATGCTTTAAAGTAGGGGGAGATGTCACTCACTTCAGTTACTTATCATGTCTTTGTGGACACAATGATATCACTTTTCTTCCATTCTAATGTTCGGGATCCAAAATTTGTCTATGTTATTTTAGGGGTTGGAATCCATATTTGAGTGTCTTATGGATTATCTTAGTTTTAATGCAATTAGTGGTCAACTTCCGACTTGGAATTGTAGTTAGTCAATTATTTCTCTTCTATGTTCTTTTATAAATTTTTTACAATCAAAAAAACAAAAAAAAAGCAAAGGGAGATCTGAGCACTTGTGTTGAGTATATAAATAGAGTCATTGTAATTGAAAATTAGAAGAGTGACTTTGATGTATAAAAGTTCGGTCTAGTGAATTATGATTATAGCCATCAAACGGACGGATCTCTCATGAGCAAAGGGAGATCTGAGGCCCTTCAGAGGATAGTGTTTGAAGAAAAAACACTACCACCACTTACTGGAGAAACACATAGGCAAAGCATTCCCACTATCAAATGCATAATTCCCATATGTAAAAGAAGGCATTCATACTGGTAATAAATTCAATGAGGGATCAAAAGCAGTGAACATAAACCTATAATCGGAAAAGAAAAAGATCATATAGGTAAAAAAATAGGACTGATTCAGCCAACAGACAACACCAATCCAGCCTCCCTCCAAAAGAACGTACAGGCATTGAACATCTCTGCTATTACTACTAATAATAACGATCACTTTACTTGCTTTCAATGTTTTACTTCACTCTAATTGCTAGTTTACCACAAACTTACTTCACTGATTTAAATGTATAACCTTGAAGGTGGAAATGAAGCTAAAAGTTCAACAATTAACCGATCATCAACTCAACCAACAAAAGGATAATAAAAAGCAATTTATCGCCCAAAGAAACACAAATTAGTGATCAAAGCAAGTATGAAGCATAAGAATCAACAAAAATGAAAAGAAAAAAGGATATCGAAGAGATAGGACGAATGAATCGGCCACCAATGCCAGAAAGAGGTTCAACCCAGGAACAGCGAACTTTCGAAGATCCGAAGCCGAGCAATAAGCGAAATTGGTGAGAGCTAGATCCGAAGCTGGTGTGTTCGTGACGATCATGGTTGTGGGGGCATTCGCTGAAAAACCAAATCCTCTCCCGGCCATTGAAGATATTTTCCGTTAGACTTGCAGCAAGTGCGGATGTGGTAACTGATAACCAAAGGGGGAAATGGTTTTGCTTCGATCTTAAGGAACGAAAACGAAGGGGGATCTAGATTCCGGTCCTTATTTCCTAATGACTTCCGTCTACTAACCCATTAAAATTAGGATAAATTTCTTAAATTACCTTATGATTTGGTTAATTGACTAACTCTACCTTACTGTTTATACTTACTAATCGATACTTTTTTCAAATATTATGATTATACCCTTTTGGCCTTTTTATAGTTTTTATAGTGATATTTGGGAGAAAGTCTCCCTACCCGAAGTTAATGATACTCTTCATCTCTCCCTCTATTTCTATCCATCTCATCTCTCCAACTGCTTCTAAGTTTGTTTTCCGTTCTTAAATCGTTGAAAAATATAATTTTTTTTGTGGGAAAGATGTTAAAAAAAGGTAAAAGGTCCGATTACATCCTCGGCTCTGAACGCCAAAATGGATAAGAAGAAACATGTCTTTCACTCTTCTAGAGCAGGCTTATAGTTCCCTGTTGACTGTAGCATCGTCTCCTGAAGTCCAGGCCGGATTGCAACTAATGGAAGAGGAGGGGCAACAATCTTGTAGTATCTTACTGGAGAAGTCTTGGAACTAGAACTAGCAGGCAATGCCAGCAAGGATCTGAAGGTTAAACGTATTACACCAAGGCAACTGCAGCTTGCAATTTGAGGGGGTGAAGAACTTGATATACTGATCAAAGGAATTATAGCTGGTGGAGGTGTGATTCCTCACATCCACAAGTCCTTTATCAAAACATCCTCCAAAGACTATACATTTGCAGATTGGCTGAACTCCTTTTCTGCTGTTGAGGCTTTTCATTCCTGGGAACCATTCACTACTGACCCTCCCATGTATAAGTGTAATACGAGTTGTACCTCCCAATCATAAATAAACACGTCAACCATCCTTTGTACACGGGCTTGGAGCTTACAATCACAATAGCTCCATACATCAGCTATGACACCACCTTTTGTCAGCCTCGTCCAATGATCAGAATCAGACAGTGTGATCTGCATCTACAGTTGATGATTCTGTATACCTCCCAATCAGCATTGCAACTGATGATTCAGAAGTTATATAAACAAATTAGAGACAATATTGATTGACAGGGCAGCAAAGGAGGAAGAGGACAAGGAGGCAACGAGGGATTTCTGACAGCGATCTTAGTGGAGGAAACTTGTTCCTAGCTCCTTGAGGCAAAGATTTCAGCGTCATTGACCCAAAATCAATAGCCCTCTTCAACTCCTTCAAACTCTCCGCATCTCTCCAATACATTACAGGTAACTGTAAATAAGAAGAAAAACAGAGCCTACAGAGGGTAACAAAGGCCACCCATCTCACTACAGTTTTATTTATGTGGTATAAAATTGCTTGTGAAGATGACTTCCTACCTGATAAACCCTGAGGTGGTATATGGCCTTGGGAATTAACTCTCTCATAGAAGGATATTGAGTTGCCACAGTACAAGTTGTCCCCCTAGTCCATAATAGAGTCTGTTTAATGGCAGCGGTTCCATTCAGACTCAGGGACGCAATTCCATTTTCTGCTTTGATGAATGTAACCAACAGCAGTTGCAGCGAAGATTCCGTCAATTGATGTTGTAAAACTACATTAAACAGAGGCTTGAAAGTTTGAAAGATAATAATGGGTAAAATAGTCTTTTTCTTCTTTCCATTAACGGACCTCAATGGTAGGGAGGACTTGGTCAATTATCAGAATACTTAGGGGTACTGTAAGACAATATCTAAATAGTAAAGGTAAAATTAGTCAATTAACTAAACGATAAGGGTAGTTTAAGAAATTTGCCCTTAAAATTATGGGAAAAAATGACTACAACCCATGTTAGAAATTAAATTTTCAACCCCCTCCTAGTCTCTTAATAGCCCCCCAATAAACCACATCCTACCCGTGAATTTGACATCAATCCATGAGTTGGATTCAGTCCACCCCCTCCACCTAGGGGTGGACTGAATGGTAAAAACCCCTAAAATTATTCCAACTGTCACTAAGCCTTATCTAGTGTAACAATTGACTAATGCCTTAATTAATTCCTCCATTAGATACTATTTTAAATAAATACTTATTTTTATGCATTAATTAAATATTTATAAAAATAAAAGTATAATCATTTTGGGTGGTATGTAACTAGGGGTGCTCACGGTTCAGGTAATCGAACCGTGGGCCTTTTTTATAAACCAAATCGGTAGTACTGGTTTATGGAAAATCGGTAACTAGAACCAAACCAATACTAGTCGGTTAACTGGTTTGGTTAACCAACGATTCGGCTCATCGGTTTTTCAGTTTTTTTTACTTTTTAATATTTATTATAAATAAATAAATATATATATAACAAAAAAATTATAAATATATATAAAATATTATATTTTAAATAATAAATAATATATAATATATTACAAATATATATTTATATATAATGCATATTTATTAATTTATAATATATAAAATATATAATATACATAAATGTATAGAAAATATATAGAAAACCATGTATACCGGTCGGTTTGGTTAACCACCAGTTTTTTAAATTGGTTAACCGAAACCAAACTGATACCTTTGATTTTTTAAAAACACTGAACTAATCAGTTCGGTTAACCGGTTTGTTGGTTCGATTTTGGTCGGTTTTTTCTGTCAGTTCGGTTTTTCAGTTTTTTTCATGGTTTTCAAAACCGGACTAGACTGGACAGCTGGACTGGGAAAATCCGGGAATTGGTCACCTGACCTGACCTGATCGTTCTGTTTTTCTCCAAAACTGTTGATTTTGCTCAGCAAACCGCTGAACCAGCCAATTAACCGTTTGAACGGTTTTGACTGTTTTTAAATTATTTTTTGTGAGAGCGGGCCAATCGTTCGGGTCGAACTGTTGTTTGAACGGTCATTCAACCTGGTAATAAGACCCCTATCCGGTTCGGTCATCGGGTTGATTTTAAAAACCATGGTTTTTTTTCTCACCCCTATCTATAACTCTTTTTTCATGGATGAATTTGCTTTACTAGGCTTATAAAAGAAATAAAAGTATATATTTTAATTATATACAAATTTCCCATTCTCTCTTTAATTATATGCAAAATTCTCTAAGCCTAGTAAAGCAAATTGATGCATCGGAAAAAGAGTTATAGATCACCCACAATTATTATATTTTTATTTTTAAAAATATTAGTTAATGCATAAAATAGGTATTTCTTTAAAACAGTATCTAACGGAGAGATTAATTAAGGCATTAGTCAATCGTTACACTAGATAGGACTTAGTGACAGCTGGAATAAATTTAATAGGTTAGTAGAGAGGGGAATAGAGGGAAGTTAGTAGGAAATCCGGACTCTCTAGATTCTAGAGTCGTTGGGTGTCTTTTGACAGTTGAAGGGCTCTATTTATACAAGCGAATGGTCCGTCTGAGTGAGTCGCGAGAGAGAGGTAGCGGCCGAGTAGGGGTGAATGGGCGATTTGTTTTGAGTCAAAATGGTTGGACCAAGAGTCCAATCGTTCATTTGCACTAGACTTTTATTACGGGATATTTTTCACTGTTTTGGCACATTTCACCGGCTTACCAAAAAAGCGTTATTTAATCACTAGGGAGGTGGGATATTATAAGTTGATGTCATATGATCACCAAAACAAGGCAAGGGATTTATTTTTTTCTTTTGCTTCATGGGCTACACAATGGGGTAGCCCATCCCCCATCCCCCATCCCCCATCCCATGGGCCATGGTGCATGTTGGGTTCTACGAAACCCCCATCATCTGTTATCATCCAATTCTCTCCATTGGCATGGGGGTTTCTTGAATCATTAGAGTGATGTAGGAATGGCAATCAGACGGATTCAGGTTAAGATACGAGTTCAAATCAGCCCCCCATATCACAATGTCCCACAGCATATCCCTGTCGTGTATTGGGAATATCTCTCGATGATGACATCATCATTTATGGGATTATCATCGGGAGATGTTCCCAATACACGACGGGGATGTGCTGTGGGACGTTGTGGGGGGTTGGTTTGGTCTCCTAAGATGCCCCTCTCCATTCTCGCCCAGTCCTAGGTGGTAGAGCGGGTTCGGGGCAATACCCAATTCCTGAATTTTCTCCCACAAGTCCACCACCTAAAAATACATTATATATGAGGGTATTTTAAAAATGTGATTATGAGGATTTGGGGTATTTCAAAATCTGGATAATAAGAATCTGGAGGTATTTTAAAAATTGGATTATGGGATGATCATAAAGGTTCTAGAGATTTGGGAGAAATTTAGGAATGTTTTAGAAATTAAATTAAACTTACACATACTTTAATAATTTACCATTGAATTTGGGGAATTATATGTAAATTCCATCCTCATTTAGGATTGGGGAAAACCTGTCAAATTACTCAATTAGGGGTGAGGTGGAACAAGGGCTAGATCTATGGAGAAAGTTGTCATCCCAAAAATGATGTATTTATTGACTTGCTAATCTTGATGATCTTGAATCACTACAGTACTAAAGCAAGAAGTCAAGGTCTTTGATTTATTGTTGCACCTTACCAATATGTCAGCTCATTTAATTCAAGGTAGGGCCACATCAATAAATCAAAGGCTTTGATTTTATTGTTTCAATGCAGAGCTACCATACTATGGTAGCAAATTTGATTTGAACACACACACACAAACAAAAAAAAAGTGATGTGATACACTGAAATTTGAAAAACTGATAGCTTTAAACACCCAAATGGCATTCATTTCCAGCAAATTGGTTTTTTATGTCTCTTTGAGGAAAAATAAAGGAGATGGTGTTCTTGATTCTTGGTAGAAAGGAACACATATGATACATCAGTGCCAAACACCCTCTTTATTACCTAAATCTCCCCTATAATTTCTAACATCTGCTTAAACCTCCCTTGAATATTGACCTTTAAGAAAATCTATCACATTTCACGTAAATTTAAACAAATTGATCCATATGATTAGTTTGACATTGAGTTGTAAACACAAAAAAAGCCGATATCGCAGTTTTAAATATAAATAAAATTCCAATTATACTCGAAGATTCATTTGTTGTGACTGAATTGCCCAACACTATTTTATATGTTTTGTATTTTTTACTTGCATGAATTCACAACAGAAATTTCTACCAAAACAAGTGATCAATTAAAACATTGAAGGTTTGAGTAGATTTGATTATAGCGCCATCACCATGACCATGGCCAAATGAACAACACAGAGGAGGTTCGAGCAGGTTACTTGCAGCAACATAACCATGGCTTGAACTAGAATTTTACACTACTTCAAGCTTGGGCCCATTCAAAATTTTGGCAAAAATCCAACTCGACTACTCGATCCCGCCAGAATTGCACCTCTCACTTTCATTTCATGCATAACCCAAGATGTGGGTTCTTTTTGCAGTGACAACACTTGCTATTGGACGTGTTAAAGTAAGCACCCTCCACCACCAGCAATGTTTCTTCTTGGCTTATGCCAAGGCATTCAGGCTACAATCATATTACATAGAAAATCAAGGCTAAGTATGGAAGTGATCAACTTGTCTAATTTACCCTTAGTATGGAGGGAGGTTTTTTTATAGGTCAAAGTTTATGAGAGACTTAAGTAGTTGTCAAAAACTAAGGACATCATAACTTGTTAGGCATTGCAATTGGGTGAATTTTCAGGTTGGGTTGGCAAAATGCTAGACCATAACCCTAAATATTTTGGTTAGGGTTGCCTCATGGGTCAGATGGGTCAATGGTTCAACCACCTAAGCCATTAGGTTTTTGATCAAATCAACGCTTTTTACCAAAAAAACATGGGTTTAACCATTCAATTGATCAAATGGTTCAACCATATGGATCAACTAATAGTTTGAAAACATTGGTTTGAAAAGAGGTGACCAAAACTTGACCCAAATTCTTTTGGGGTCACCAGGTTGGATCAGTTTGCCTTCTAGTTCGGGTTGCTAGCTAGATAGGGGACCCTGACCCACTTTTCAGGTCATAGCGGGTCAAGATCGTGGATTGGGTCAAATTTTTTCCAGGTCTACAACTTGTTGATGCTTGACGGCTTTCCTTTCTTACATGCAACTTTGTTTTAGGTACAAAGAATTTAATCATTTTTATCCAAATGATGTATTTAAATCAATACTTTTTATCCATTAGCTCATTTTCTATTGTCCTCCTTTTTAGTTTTGTAATTTTAGTTACATGATGGCATTAAGAATTGGAGAAAACATATGAGGCTCCATGAAAAGATGATGTGGTAGATTTTAGAAGAGAATGGATTGAGTTCCAAATAGGTATATTTACTGAATATAGAAAAGGTATATTTACTTGATTATGAGTTCATAAGGTGTAAAACAGGTCGTGCCTCCCTCCCGTGGGATATTTTGGGGGGTCGGCCTGGCCCGGCCCGGCCTGGCCCATGGCCCAAGGCAATGCGGTCCCATGCTGGGCCGAGCTGGTCCGTGGACCGACCCTTGGGCCAGGCCAGACCGTGTAAATCGGCAGCACAACCCGATTTACACCTCTAGACTATGATTAGGAATGGCAGCGGGGTGGGTATGGGGCAGGGCACTCCCTCCCCATCCCCGCCTCGTGGCAAAAATCCCCCAACTCATCCCTGCCCCGTCCCTGATATCGGGGTAAAGATTCAACCCCCATCTTCGGCCCCGTCGGGTATGGGGAATCCTCGACATGTCCCCGCCCCGTAATCATTAAACTTGGGGACGCGTAATTCCTGACATATCCCCGCTCTAATGATTGTATTATTCCAAAAGAAATGTATCTCTTCTTTTATGCTATCAATTTCTCACTGAGCTTTTCTGCAATCAATCCTATAACTTATCCAATCTTGAGTTGGCTCCAAGATGAGCCTAAGATGTATGAACTTTTCAAGCTCCAACTCCTCAACATTGATCCCATGCAGCCTACACTTTTTTGCATTGTTACTATAATGACTTAACATTTATCAAATAGGCATATTACCGCCTCTTTTTTGTGAGACTAAAAGTATATTCCATTACCAAGTAGAAAAAAATAGAAATGAACAAGATTCCTTAGGACTAATTATAATATTCTTTTCCTGAAAAAAAAAGAATAGATAATACAACGAACTTCAAGCAACATTCACACATAAAGCTATGGATAAGGCAAGAGTACCAGGAAGAAGCATAACCATTACTTTGCTTAAGATAAATCATTATGTACATTCTAACTTCAACTAGAAACAACAAGGACAACTGTATTACTCCAATAGGAAACTTTAGTTGAAAACATCAAACAACATTCAAAAGATTCTTCTGAAATAGGTCCATTTGGAGAAAATGACTGTGGATTGACATTTCCTTTGTCATAAACCACTTAGATGTTGTAGACATCTTGGCCCTGCAAAAGAGGTAATCATAGAAAAGTTTCAAGAGGTAATCATAGCTGCTCTAATGATACAATTATACAAAGTTTTAGATTTTCAATCCATTATGCAGTAGCATATAAATCTTCTAAATATTGTAACTAGCTATGCTCATTTACATGGAACGCTTACATACCATGCATAAATATGTAATCCAAAATAGGCAGATTATGTGACGTGCACTTTTTTTAATTGCATTTTCTAAAATTTCTGAGGCAAGAAAATCTTCTAATTATTTTCAAATATTATTTTCTTGATCCTTTCTTATAAATTATTGATGTCCATGCTTATGCCCCTAGAATTTGCTTCCAAGATGAACTTGAACAATAAGCTTCCATGCTATGGTTGGTTGATAAAATGTGTTTCATAAAAAATGCAAGAACAATAAGATTCCCTGCTCATATGCATCTTGTGCTTGGCATAAGGTAAGTTAACCACCTCTTTAACTACTATGATTTTGCTATGAGCATATGCCTCTATTAGCATTCATTGGTGTGTATGCGTGAGTATGATGCCTAAATAATGGTACTATCATGGATGTAGATATAGGAAATATGGACAAAACTCCTTTTCCATAATATGGTTTTTCTAAAACCAAAAAAGTTGTCAATGCTTTAAAAATATAAAGTTCATTTCCTAATATCTTATTACCCTCAAATCAAACCATTTATGATAGGGGATGGGTTTTAGATGGTTTACAATTTTACATCGATTTTCAAAACAAAGTTGTGGAGTGGCTCTCAAGTGATCATGGGTGGTTAAAGGGGGGTTGGTTAATCTTAGGAATTTCAAAGGCTTCACTTTGGATGCAACCTTTAACAAATTTACAAAGTTGAACTCAAACAAACCCTAAACTTGAACCAGAAAACTGGAAGAACACCAACAGAGCTGATGTACAAGAAGAATAACAAAAAGCTTCGTCAAAGTTCCTAGAGCAACACTTTAAGAGTTAGTGCATGGAGATTAAGTTAAAACTAACCTGATAGAACTGTCATCCAGGCTCCATCTCACTCAAACAATTTTCTACTTTAATCCACAACCCCATTTCCTTGAAACAATTAAAAAAAAAACAAGAGAGTATATGGAGATTAAGTTAAAATTATATCAGAATCATCACTATTTAAATACTTCATCTATATTCAAATCATCACTATTAATTGTGTTATAAGTGTAAGGATCCTTACCAATAGGAGCATCTACATAAAAGAAAAAAGTTAATTATAAAGGTGAAATGATGAACATTCAATTTTTTCAATATGAATATTCAATTTAAATAACATTACTTGGAATTTCATACACCATCCAATTTTAAGCACACATCAATGCCTCCAATGTCTTGGCATGAATTCTACTATGGTATAGACCTATTAGCCTTCCCCCAGTGCTAAAGGCAAACTTTGAAGCAATTGTGAAAATAGGAATTGCTAGCATATCCCTAGCAATTGTTTGTAAGGTAGGATACTTCCATTTAACTACTATAAAGCTAAAATATCAAAGTTTTGAATTCTAGGCAGTACATTTTCTTCCAAATAATGGTCCAACTATAACTTTACAATCAAAATTACTTGAATTCTTATTAATAAAAAAGTAATAATTGGAAAGTGGATCTTGTTCTTCCATATCAATATTTTCAGATGTGCAAACCGGATTAACTAAAGTTTCACTATCATGTCCAACTTCTTTATTATTGGATTTGGATTGGTACTCATGAAGCAAATCATAATACAATTGAAGAATCTTCTCAATCTCATTTAATGTACCATCCACATATATTATAGGAAAATAATACTCCATCAACTTCATCTTATATTTTGGATATAACACTACTGCCACACCCAAAATGCCATTAATCACATACCAATACTTGTTAAATTTCTCCAACATTTTCAACCCCATCTTCCTTACAACCTCACATGAACATCTAAGCCACTGAGATAATGCTATTCTGATCTCACAAACCTTGAGAAAATATAAATTTGTTATGGGATACTTGGTCCCTAAGAATAACTCGATCACATTATAAAATAACTTTAACCTCTCGCAAATTTATTTTTCCAATTCCCACTCTTCCTTACATGACAAACATTTAAATTGTGATTCACGTTGTCTTAAGCGAAATAAAACATCCTTATAAATCAAAGCAGTATGAAGCATCTCATATATTGAATTTCATATAGTTTTACAATCAAAAGACAATTTCTTACTACATTGAATTTGCAATTATCGGGATGTTTCCTCAAATTTTTGTTCTTTTTTGGGGGTTGCTTTCCAATACACAATATTGTCATAAATTTTCTCAATGTCATCTCCAACCACAACTAATCCATCATGTACAACAACGTAAGTATATGTGCACACCAATGTATATGCAAGAATCTTCCATCCAAGATAAGTGAACTCATTGAAAGCTTATCCATAATATCATTGAAAATGACATCATTTGTAAAGCAATTATCAACAGTAATTGTAGATAATTTTTTATCAATATTTCAATCTAAAAAACATTATACTAACATATCTACAAGAACCTCTTTTGTTTGGCACCTAAACAAACCTATAATAATAGATAAAATGGGAAAAAAAACTAAGCGACAAAAATAAATACAAAAAAAAGGCAAAACTTACTTAAGAATACTAAATACTATTAATGAAATATTATATAAAAAATGCATACCTTATAATTCGACATTGTAAATCCCAATCAACATCAATGAAATGTGTTGTGACAGCCATGAACCCTTTCTTCTGATTATAAACAGCCCACATGTCAGTTGTGATTGTTACTCTACTCTCATTCTTTTTAACCATTTTAATTGTCTTTTTCTCTTCTTACTAAAAAATCTTCAGTTTAATTATGTTTCTCGAAACCACTGTAAATGTAGGTTGTAGACTAAATGAATACGTCCCAAATATATTGTGATTGACTATAGAGAGAGGATACTTATGTGGAATGATCATATTAGCAAGTTCTCTCATTGAGTTTTCTGGATCAAAGGTGTTTTATGTGACTTTAAACTTTTCATCCTTATTTTGACTTTCCCCCGAACATTGTTGCCTTATATCCTATTTATTACGCCTTGGGCACTTATGGAAATACTCATGCAAATGTTTAGTTACACTTTTTGAATCCCCGCCAAGCTTCTTATTACAGTAATTACAAACTGACTTGACGTGTCTATCAATAGTTACTTTTTTAAAATGTTTCCATACAATAGAGATGATTCTCTTTTTAGATGGTGCCTCTGAAATTTTGGTACTTGAACTTCTTTTGCCAACATCATTCTTAGAGCTTGAAGATGAAGAAGCTATTGTAATTATATCTTTTGGGTTGAAACAAGAGATGAGATAACATTTTGGCTAACTGGTACTAGTAGAGAGTCCGAATTATTTCCTTGTCCAGACATCAAGACTAACCTTAAAGAAAAAATATATATTTTATATGTAATTAAAAATGTTAGATAAATAAAGAACAAGATAGAAAATAGTGACAACAAAATTAGGTTCTTATAAAGAATTAGAGACAAGGGCAAACCAAAAAAGGACTTGGATCGGGGCCATAAGACATTATTTGGCGGACCATAGTTTAATACTATATATGACACTAAATATAGTGGAATTACCAAATAACATTCATGTAAACTCCCTCCTTACCTCATATAGTTGGAACAAGCATTAACTACTAAATCATGGAGTGTGTGTCTATTGTGATTGATAGTGTTAGTCAATGGATCATGCAATAAATCAATCATTTTATTGAGAGGTTTCAAAGAAGAGGACCCCTCTCACCTTACATATTTTTTTTCCTTGATCTAATGTGATTTTCTAAAAATTTGAACAATCTAGCCTAAAGTAATGGTTTTTTAGGAATCAAAATTTGTAAAAACAAAGAAAAAAAAACAAAAAACTTTTGTCCACCATGTCTTCTTTGCAAATGGTATTTACATTTTTTAAGAATATTTTTCAATGAAGGATAAGAGATTCTGAAAGTGATGAAAAGATATTAAAGAGTTTTTAGGTAGAAAGTTAATTTCCAAAAGTCCAAAAATTTCTTTAATAATATATATATATATGTATATATATATATATATATATATATATATGCATCATAAAATTAAAAAAAAAAACATTGCCAAAAGTTTGGGCTTCAAATTTGTCCAGAGCCCTAGTAAATACTTAAGCCTCCCAATTAATCTAGACTAATCAAACAAGGAATGTATTTTTAGTATCTTAATGATAGAATCAAAAGCAAGACTAATGGATGGGGTCAATTATTTTTCTCGTCTTGAATAGGAAAATATGTTAAAAAGTTATAATCAACTAAATTCTAACTTATATCATATTTTGTTGTCTCCTTTTAAAATCAGGTTTTAATGAAATGACCAAGAACCAAAGATCCTTCTAGCATAAAGGGATTCTAGATAAATACAAAATTAATTAGGTTAGATGGGAATTGATTTGCAATGGTAACGTCGAGGGTAGTGTTGGGTTTAAGGACCCTTATTCTTTTAATTTGGCTTTGTTGGTAAATCTTGTTTGGAAGTTTTATAGGAATTTTAGAAATGTTTGGGTCTAAGTTCTTAAGGTAAGATACTTCAAAAATAAGGATTTCTTAAGAGAATCATTGCCAATGAATGGTTGTTGGGGGTAGAAAAGTGTATTACTGGGTAAAATAAAAGTGAATGACCTTATAAATAGTAGTTATAGGAGTTAGAACAATGAAACTCTGAATTAATTTTTTTTTGTGCCTCGAGGGTATACTTTTATGGATAGTAGAAAAATGTGTTATGTGGTTAAGCTAGCTGCCCCTTAAGCAAACTGAATTATGATGGATGCTTAAGTTCATAGGGTATACTTTTATGGATAATTATTATGAGTTTCGAGGGTGGTTAAAACTAACCCCCCCCTGAGCAAGCTAGTTGAAAGCCTCCAAACCCAAGGTGGTTGAAATTGAATTATGATAAGGTCTTTAAGTTCGTAGAGTGCATTTTTTTGGAATAATTCTTATGAGTTCTAAGGGTTGTGTTTTGTCTACAGTTTGTGACTTCAATAATGGTTATTGTTTGCTATATAAAGGATCCCAGAGAGAGTTTGTTTTTGTCTCCTTATGATGTTAAATTAGAGTGCAAGGTTTTAGATATCTATTTTAGTTTTTGTGCCTAGTTCTCTTAATGTGATACATTGCCTATTGGCTTGGTATGGTTTTGTGTATCTTTTTAATGTTTAATGGGGATGTTCCATTTTAGTTATCTAAAGTATTTTGACTTTAAAAAGTGAACTATTGTTTCTTAGTTTGTGGTGAGTCTTTTTTGCTTGCTTATGATATATTTGGTCTTTGTATATTTTCTTGTTCCTAGTGCACTAATGAATCTTTTTACTACTTTTTCTACCAAATAAATAATTGGAAAAAAAGACATTTAGACCCATTTGGGAGGGCTTTTGGGATGCAACTTCTGATTTCGAGTTAGGCCCCACCCGGGAATGCCAGAAGCTACATTTTGTGAAAATCCAAAAAGCATGCCACTACATTCCAAACACACGACTGCAATACAAAGCTACTCTAGGTATATTCTCCAGAATACAAGTGTTCAACCACCACTATTCTGGCATCGCAAGTTCGTAACTCACATTTGATGCAAAAATTGTACCAAACAAGTTCTTAATTTGGAATGACTTCACAAATAAAGTTGATAATTTTAACTCCGGTTTTTGTTAAAAAAAATATTTTATTATAGTTTATAATCTAATAATTTTATTCTTTTTGCTTACATGGTTGTTGTTTTTGTTTTAGGAAACAAAACTTTTTTCCATGTAAAAGACAAAATATCCATTCACCAAACTAAAAGTCTTGATGCAAAGTGTAATCCTTGGTGAATAGAGAAACAATAAAATCTAAAGGATTTTAAAGCTAGATAAAAGAAGAGGAATGATCCAAGAAGTGGCATGATTGGCATCCCTTTTGTTATAGTAAAAATCCTATTCAAAGACCTCACATAATAGCTTAAACTTTTAGGTTGAACATTTCTTTGAGATGGTTTAACATTACTCATCATTGTCCTTATTATAATTAATTAAATTTTAGCACAAGGTATGGTTGGGCCTATGTCTATCCATGCTTCAAGCCTAATGGACTTTCGTGTGAGGGGGCGTGTTAGATAAAAAAACATATTCAAATTATTCACATAATAGCTTAAGCTTTTAGATTGAATAGTTCTTTGAGACCTTCTTGAAAAACAATTTAGACTTCGTAAAAAATGAGAGAAAAGATTCTTATACTTGGCAATCACAATGTGAATGTACCAATGGGAAATGTAATTTTCTTTTAACCTGAAATGAACAACATCATTTACTTCACCTTCAAAGATAACTTTGGAGAGAGAGAGAGAGAATGTAGCTTTAATTTTCAAAAAATGCTTTAGCCTTGGCTTCTTTCACTACACAAGTGTTAACCTGCATGATCCCTCACAACAATCCCCATCTTCACCTTTGAGTGTGTTGTAGATGCATTCACATTCATCCTCCACCAGCAATGTGGTTAGGAAAACAAGAAATAGTGACAAAAGATATCGGGAAACAAAATGATTCACATTGGCAATCACCCCCTTAAATTTTGAATGTTTTTATTATTATAATTTTATTTCTTATACAATAAGTTATCAAATGTCATATTTAGTAACCAAACATATAATTTGTTCAATGACATTATTTTTATAGATGTCAATGGGTCGAGTTTGGCATGGGTTTGCCTCAACCTTAACCCGACCCTCTAGTGCCCCAACCCGAACCCGACCTAACCCACCTTTAAAATGCATAATTTTTAAACCCGATCCAGCCCTATAGGATATAACCTGATGCCAACTTTGATCCGACCCATAACATTTCAATTGTACTCTTTAACACGTTTTGAAGATCTAGAATCCATGAATTTAAGTTAGGAAATTGTTTTATAGATTTTAAGGTGTTACTTTTCCCATTAAAAAAAAAGATCAACACATAAATAAATCTCAAACTTTAAAATTATAGAGTTAGAAGTAAAAAAATTACAACAATACGTTGTATATATGCAGGGTATCATGACTTGGTGGGGTAGACTTGTTCATGGGCCCAATTCGAAGTCCAAGCCTGATACAATGTAAAATTAGGCATGAAGCTGGGCCCTTGAATAGGTATACAATGGAGTGGGTTTCCCAAAACCAAACTCGATTTGGGTCAAATAATCAAAACCCTAACTCGACCCAAAAGCTAAATATGCTTGACTTTATTTGTTTTAAAGAAAATATACATTATTTCATACTTATAAAAATATGAAAAATATGCTTTTTAGGTTGAAAAATATGCTAATTATTTGGATAAATATATAATGCATGAATATTGAGTAACATAATGATTTTTTAAAAAGGGGTAGGGCTTTTGGCTATCTATGTCTGATTGAGTGAGGCCCACACAGACAACTTATAATCTATTCTTGGTGAAAAACCCAAGAGAGCCAAACTAGTTGTTCATTACTCCATATGCTAGTTGAAGGGCTCTTAGCTAGCTTTCATTCTCTCTAAATAATTACTAGTATGTATGTATGTACTTTACACATGATAAATTTTATGATGATGATGATGATAGTATATAACAATTTTCAAAATTTTCTACAATTTTTTTTAATATTTCTGTGTTGATGAAAGTTACTCTTATTTGTGTGTGTGTGTGTGTTCTTGTCTTTTTAAAATATTATTATTTAATTATAAACTTTACGGGTTGACACATTTGACCTAAAATGTTGAATTGATTTACCACCAAATAGGAAAACAATTTCATTTTTGGGTTGGTTTTGAATTACGAGTTTTATTTATATTATCAATAAAAAGTTAAAAACAATTTTTTATTGTGTCTAATTTGTAATATGATTAATATAAAATATTAGAGATGTGTCCAAATGTTTTCTATATAATTTTTATCTTTTTTTAATTTTTATTATTTAATTATGAAATCAATGATTGACGCATATGACCCAAAAGGTTGAATTGTTGACTTGTCACCGGGAAAACAATTTCACTTTTGGGTTGTCTTTAAATTTTATATTTTATTTCCAACATCAATAAAGAAATTATTATTCATCACATTATTTTTCTTTAATATGATTAATATATGTGTATGTGTGCAAAATAGTTTTCTTTTTAAGTTAGTTTAGTTTTTAACTATATTTTTTATCATTAATAAAAATAGCTCTTATCTATCACACTTATTTTTGTTTAATATGATGAATACATTAATAGTTAGGGCAAATTTCTAAAACTACCCCTATTATTTAGCTAATTGACAAAATGTACCCTTACTGTTTAACTATTGTCTTAAACAAACCCTATTATTTCTGATAATTGACATCATCGTTAAGTGCTAATGGAAAAAAAAACAAAATGTCAAATTTTCCCTTCATTATTCTTCCAATTTTCAAAATAAAACCCAAGTTTCAAGTAGTAGATCGCTACTCTATCTCCGTTTCTGTCTGCAACTAACGGGAAGCAGTTTCCCAGCAAGCCCAAATGGAGAGAGAACCCCTTCTTCCATGCGTAAGCCTCGGCAAGAAACTATATCCACACTCTTCAACGCCTCTCTCGCTAGGATTTCCGGCATTTAGGCTGAGAGCCCAACCTGAAAGGACCTCTGGCTAAGCCCAACTTCTGAGAGCCCAATTTGTGGACTAACTAAATTGTTTGTAACTATAAGTAATTTAAAATCCAAATACATATTGGATATATCAATAGGAGGATTAGTCACTACAATTTTTGTAATAGTGCCAAGGAAGAGTTTTAATCCTTCCATGTATTTGATCTTAAAAAGATTCACGCTTTCTAAAACTTCACTAATAATGACAATCCTTAACATATCTGGAGCCCCATTTCTTAAAGATAGAGCAACATTGATTACTTCTAAGGAATCACATGGCAAAAGTGCCTTAAGAAACATTGAAACCAAACCTATAAGTCCATTGTACGTGGCTTTTCCATGCATTTCTGCTTCAGTAGGAAGAATCAATGTATCAAGCCTATCCTTTGAAGAACCCTGCAAGCTACAAACAAAGAGAACCAAAAATTTTTCCTTCTATAGTGGATGAGAAATCTATCTCCATGATAGCTTTAATGCTTTGAGGATCAGTCTCCCATTTGTCATGGGGCCTAATTTCCACCTCTAGTGGACCAGCTTGACCATTCTTAATCTCCCGCAATTCCTTAACATTCAGAAAAGAATTCAACTTATCAAAAGCCCCAGAATTGTCCAATTTACAAGAAGATAGTTAAATGGATTACTTTGTCAATGTCCTTTTCTTTATAGAAGATAGTTAAATGGATGTATGCAGTTCTTTTCTTTTCCCATTTTTCCTTTTGGAGAACTATATAGATATTGGATTGGATTGAAATGACAACCCACCATTCACTTATGGGGAGCCACAACAGCAGCAAGATCCTCCTAGTTTACCAAGTTTCTCAGTGTCTTACCTCAAGTTGGGTAGGGTGTTTGGTTTACCTCAAGCCCCTGGTTCCATTGGGATGAGCTGTCTTTTCAGGGGATTACCTTTTTTTGGCTTTTAAGTTTTAAATATTTGTTATATTGCAATATACACTATGATTTGTACTTTGCTTTCTTATCCTTGGTCTTTCTGAACTTTTGCTAGGCGTATGATCCCCAGACTGGCTATGATGTAGCATTTTTTAGACCCCTAATAGATGAAAACGTAGAAAGACAGGGTTTGTCGTCCCCCTAGGAGGTATGTTTATGCATAAGAAATTCTTGAATATTTTCATATATTTGCAAAATGCTCTTACTGTTTTATGAAAAATTAACTAGCAATGCATGCAAATGTTTCCTATTTTAAGTTTCTCATATTTAACTTTATTCACATCATTAAATCCAGGACATTTAATGCATCTTATGATCTGCAGGATTTGATCTCACACTTGTTAGCATTTAATAAAAAAAAGGCAAGAACTGAATTCAACAAAAATACATCAAAATTTACATTCAATTGATTACCACTGCCATGCTTTGCACTAATTCAAATGAAAACACCATCACAAGATTCATATCTTGCCTTCTGTTGAGGGCCCACACACTATGGCCTCATTCCTATTGGAATGCCCACCGCAAAGACCACAACTACTAGACTACAATGGGATTTGAGTAAGTAACTCACATTCTATCAATTTTCACTAACCAAATAATTGGACTATTTTAGTTTTTTATGCTAACTAGGGCTGTCAATGGACCAAATATTGGTATAATCTGATCCGGTCCTATATGTGTCCATTGCAGATGGACTAGATCCAATCCAATCCGATGAATACTTTTGACCAATTTGGATTGGTCCAATTTAATGTCTTAACCATCTAATCTGTTACAGATTGGTTTTAATTTACACTGTTTCCAACCCAAACTTGGTCCATCAAAACATGTATTCTTATCTTCTATCAATGAATTGGATATTGGTTCAATATGACCCAATCCAATATAAGTCCATTATGGGTGGACTAGGTCCAATCCAATCCAATTAATACTTTGCACCATTTCATCCATTTCAATGTCATATTGGTTCGTCCAATCCATTCAAATTGATTTTGATTTGGACAGGTTCAACCCAAAATTGGTCCATTCACACCCTTAATGCTAACTAATCACACTTAACATGATTGTGATAGTGCATCTCCCTTGTTAATATGAGCTTTAATTTCTTTATGTTAATCTCCAACTGATACGGAGATGAGGTTTGATGGTTTGATTAGTACATCCAACATCACTAGGGAGAAAAAGATCATAGTGCGAATAGATTTAGATCTCATCCGGACAATATCCATTAAAAAGCTGGAGTGAATCCATCTATGGCTGTTAATATGCCACTATTGGACCAGAACTATCCACTGTAATACTATAGATATTTTTAATGCAGACTGCAAAGGCCTCCTTTATTTGGAATTTTTGTTACAAGTAGGTTTATGTTTGGTGTTTATGCCCATCTTTGTCTTAACCAATTTCCTATGAACAAATAATTAGTGAATGATCTTTGTAATGTGATTATCCCATATGATGACAACTCAACCTAGGTATAGTTGTAAATAGGTGAGATTCAAATCCAACATGCATAGATATGAATTCAATCTGATTACATATTTTCTATATGCAACATCTACCAATTTGACCTAAATCCAACTAGCTGAAATAGAGGACAACAAGAACAGGATCTGAAGAAACCACAACTACTAGAAAATAACATACATAATCCCTCGACATCAGAAAGAGTTTTCACTTTGGAGATAGTTTCTTGTGGCTTCACCCCAATCTTTATACCAAGGACAACAACTGCTAGACAACATTCTACAACCCAGTTGTTGTAATTTGTTGCAACAGTTACTGCTTTCTGAAATTCTGCCAAGGAATGAACTAATCTCCTTATTGGTATTGATTTCACAAAGAGCAATGAGTGGACAGGTTTTCCCTTGTCTATATGCTTGTTTGCAACTTATTGTAAGTATTATGAGACATGCTTAATCTACTGTCAAAACTAGGCACAAGATCATTCAACAATCAAAACCTACATCACATTGGAGTCACCCATAATCCTTATGAGAAAGCAATATCAATAATTGGAAGAACCTTAACTGCATTTGACAATGATAACTTGATTTCATGTTTTAGATTTGGAGATGGTATTTTCTTATGAAGATGTATCTCACCAAATTGTTTAATCACGTTTTATCTGGATTATTGAGAAAATGGTGTCCCTTTTATATACATTGGCAACATTAACGCTTGATCAAGATGTATTCAACTTCTATCTAGATGAGAGATCATGCAACGGATTTGAGAAGGTTTTGAAACGATATAGAGAAATTGTGTCGTATCTAAAACTAGATGATCGCCATTCAATTATGTCATTGCCTTAATGATACTTGTGAAGAGTTTAAGCATTTTGGTTATTATAAAATATGAATTTCTGTTTTCTTGAGCCATGACCAACATCATTTGTCCCTATAATTGAAATGGCTATGACCATTGTTGAGCAAATAAGTGGCCAGTACCATGTTTTACTAATGACAATTACTGATGGACAGGTGATTCTTTTAAGGTTCAACCATGTAATCTTTTTATAGTAAAATGGACATAGATCTTTTTTTGAAGTACTTCAGTTATTATTTTTACCTCTTTTACAGAAAAAAAAAATTATACTTTTCATTTTAATAACAAGGAGAACAAGGTTTTAATCATATATGCTAAAGAAATGTCTTAAATATTTCAGTCCGATAAAGGAGAAAGGCAGCTAAACCCACAATGTCCTTTGTTCACAGGTCATAAGAAGTGTTGATACAGAAGAAGGGCAGCTAAGCCCACAAGAGTAGAAGACCCTAGAAGCAATTGTAGAAGCAAGGTAATAGCTTGTTTCCTTTAGTCATTTTCTTTGGAAATTTACATTCCCTTGTGTTTTTTTTTTCTTGCAACAAATACCCTTGTCCATTATCTGAGTTGGAGTTGGGGATGGCCCTTGGGACATAATGATGGAATTTGATGATAACATCCTTGTTCGGGCCTTTGATAATTTCTAGGTATGTGGTACATATGGTTTATGGAATTTAAACTTTTATCCTTTGTTAATTTGTCATACTCTAATTAATAGTTGTCTAAGTTATTTTTCTGGGGATGATTGCTTTTCCTTATTCAGTTTGTAAATTTTATAGTAATCATGTCGAGGAATATACCAACTTATAAAAGAGAGGCAGAGTTTGCTCTAGTGGCTTTGATGGAAATACCTTCACAGTATAAAACAATAATGAGGCTTGATGCTCAATTCATGTAACTTTAATTTTTGTATACATGTAATTTTAATTTGTAAATAAGTTGCAAAAAGAAGGGCCACTTGATGCTTGATTCATTTTGTTTTGTTTTTTGACTTATTATATTTTATTTTTTGAAGGAATGAGACATGCTCCAAGTATTCCATCACAAGACAGTTACATGTAAAATAAAGTTGGAGCTCTTTAAGATGTGGAATCAACCTCTCATGAGCTATTCATCATTTTCAATTCGTTACTATGGTTACTTAGCCGAAGAACTTTAGATATGTAGGTGGATACATTGGACCAAATTTGTATGTATTAATTGTATTATTTATGATAACAATTTAGAAATTGTAATATAATTTTAACACATTTGTGTATAAATACAGTTGGGATGTATTTTAATAACAGTTCACAAGGTTTGTTGCTTAAAATATTTATGAGAAACATTTATTCAATTGTGGCCACTTTACAATTAGCAATGTTTGATTTGATTGTTGTGTGTGGAAGCTTAAGGTAACAAGTGCTTAATTGTTATTAATTCAACATCAATTTGTAAAAATTGTTTCCATAAATATTTGTAAGAAACAATTGTTCAGTTGTTGCTAATTTACAATTGACAACAATTAACTTAATCATTGTATAAGGAACTTTGGGGCAACAATTGTTTGATTGTTTCCCATTCAACAACAGTTTATACAAATTGTTGCC
The DNA here is from genome assembly GCF_000365185.1 of Nelumbo nucifera. The sequence continues at coordinate 2,624,728 of NW_010729147.1, read as the reverse complement.
TAAGATGATTGTTAGATACAAATCTTCAACTATTGCAAATTTAGGATTAGCAATAGCTAACATGATTGTTAGGGATGGTACCATTAGACAACAAGTAATCAGTTGTTGCTAAAAAACTATATGGGCAACAACTTTTTATGCATTGTTGCTAAAAGAATTTGTTTGGTGACGGTTGCAAATGGTTGTTGCAAAACACTATTTTTTCTAGCAATTAGATTGATTGTTGTGAAAAAACATATTTCGCAACACTTGATTGTTGCAAAACACTTTTAATAATGGCTTTGCTAGCAACAACTCATTTAGTTGTAACAGTTTTTCATATATTAGAAATAATTTTTGACTGTTGCCAAAGGTCATTTTTCTTGTAGTGTGACCAGAATAGAAAATTTAGAGATTTGGGCTTTGTGGATTATCAGAATTGCCGATGATGTTGATGCCTTTTTAAATAGGGTTCAATGCCTCGAAGCACACCAACACTCTTTTTTGCTAGGTTTTCTAAATGATTTTGTGTGTCTCCTTCAATGTTTGCTGTTGATCAACATGAAACCACCAATGGCACCGATGGTTGTTATTTTAAGGTTTCTTCTTCTTTTCTTCCCATGTTCTGATCTAAGGGAAGATGCAACGGTTTCTTCTTTGAATCAACAAGCTCCATTTTGATTTTCGAGACCGTTTGTTTAGTGGTTCAAGAAGGTGAACATGGGAGGTCTATTATGGCGGTGGAGAGAAGGGGAGAGAGAAGAAGAAAAAAGGAGGGGAGACAGAGTGAGAGATATAGAGAGAGGGAAAGAAGGGAGACTAAGAGGGAAAAGATAGAAGCACCCCACTGCTAGAAGTTACAGCAATGGAGGTATTTTGACTCAGACAAAAAACATAAAAGCACCCCCAGTCTAATTGGTCTCCCTGCCTTCGCTTGCTTACTGGCTCCAACCCCATTTTGATGTCAAACCACAGTTGCAATTGTGGGACCTATAATCAGCATTAGCGTTTAGCTTGTAAATAATTGATTTGGGGATCGAAGCTGTAGCTTTGGCGAGGATGAAGGGTAATATTGGGATTTTAAAAAAAATTATATGTTATGTGGTGTCACATGTGTACGGATTCTTACGAAACATTAATGGACACTAACGACAGGGGTAGAGCTAGTTAATTGTCAAAAATAGTAGGGGTAATTTAAGACAATAATTAAACACTAAGGATACAGTTTGTCAATTAGCTAAACAATAAGGATAGTTTAAGAAATTTGCCCTAATATTAAAGATGCACCTAAATGTTTTTTACAAAATTTCTATGTTTTTAATAATTTTTGTGTCTATCTTTTTTAAATATTTATTATTTATTATGATATCATGGGTTAATCCATTTGACCTAAAAGGTGGAATCATTGAGCCACCACTTGAACAGGAAATGGTTTCATTTTTTGGTTAGTTTTAAATCTTGCATTTAATTTCCATATAATAAAAATAATTTTAATTTGCATGCTTAATGTTATTTGATATGATAGATAGATAATATTAGAAATGCACCTAATTTTTTATAATTTTTGTTATATTTATATTTATTTAAAATTTTATTATTTAACTATAATAACATTGGTTGACCCATTTAATGCCAATGGTTGATCTATTTACTTACCATTAAGTTAAAAGGGTGGTTTATTTAATTATTTTTCATATTGGTTTTGGACATAGGTTTTATATTATTAAAAATATTAGATATATATTTACTTTGTAGAATTTATTGGCGATAAAAATATTTCAAATAAAGTATCTAAGGAGAATGAATGATAGTTAATGAGAGGAAATTTAATGAAGTGGAAAGTAATAGTACTTTAAATTACATTTTTGGCCAACATAGTTAAAGAGGTATTAAATTCATAAATATGGGTGTTTTAGTCAAGAAAAGTCCACAAAACTCATTTATTTAGTGCGTCTTAGATATAATATTTAATGAAAGGAAACAAAGAATTAATATCTTAAATATAGGACTTAATGATGAGGAGTATAATGAATTTAATAAAAGTAGTAGTTCCAAGCTATGTTTTTGACCCTCATAAATATGGGGAAACCAAGTTCAAAGAGTAAGGGTATTTTAGTAAAAAATCCAAAATCTAGACCTCTTTTGCATTTTTAACAGCAACATTGATAAAGATGGTATACATAAGCATTAAACAAAAAATTGTAAAATGACTAGCTTGTTTTTCAATTATAGAACAAAAAAGGTACTTTTGTGTCAATTTATTAAATAAGTAGTAATAAATGAAAATGCAAAATAACATTTTTTTTTTCATTAGAAGAAATCCTAACTTGGGTTGAAGCACAATGGCATCTAGGTTTTTAAATTGGGTCCCACACATACCACCTACATCTGCAAGTTATGTTAGTTGAAAAATGAAGAAAGCTCAAAATGATTAGTAACCCAATCATTATAGAAGGGCTTTCCACCTTAGTCTACATTTGGCATTCCTTATTTTAAGGACTTATCTCCTTTTTTGCAATTAAAAACTTGGTGTTCATAAGGGCATTTTAAATAGAAAAAGGAGATGTGTCATTTAAAATAAGGAATGCCAAATGCAGCCTCAGCCTTTTTAAATAATTTATCTGGAGTGTTTCAAATCAATTGAACCAGCTTAATTGAATATTTTGTTTAGCCCTTGCAGAAATAGTTGAATCAAGGGCTGTTCATTGTTTGGTTCAAACTACAAAATTGAACTGAATCAAACTAAATTTATAGTTTGCTTCGGTTTGTACGTGAAAACAGTTTGGTCCGGTTTCATATTTTGCTAAATTGCGGTTGTAGTTTCGGTTTGGTTTCTTGGACTTTATAAACCGAACTACATCGTAAACCACACACACACACACACACACACATATATATATATATATATATATAAATGGTGTATAAATATTTATATAATAATACAATATATCTAAACTGAATGTATAAAATTATAAATATATAACAAACTCTTTCATTTTATAATAAAATAATAAGTAAAATTTTAAGTTTTAATTTTAAGGGTGCTATTTGGGCTTTCTAATTGGGTTAAGACCAATAGAATCAAAGAATGATCCAAAGTTCCCTAAACCGTATTAAAAACCACACCAAATCGTAATAGAATGGTTTGTTCTGGTTTGGTTTCCATGCCAAAATAATTTGATTTGGTTTGTGAATTTCTCAAACCGTAATTTAATGGTTTGATTTGATATATTCTCTAAACCGTATCAAACCAGACCGTGAACACCGTAGTTGAACCAAAACAGCCACTTCAAAGCAACTGAACTAGATTAGTTAAACTGAAGATTCCGTTGCTTTGAAGTGTTCTTGTTAAAACCATTCAAAGATGATTAAATGGACAACGCTTTTGATAACCGACTGACGTCCGATTTAGCTTGTCGGTGTTTGGATTTTTACCCAAATAAACTTACAAGCTATCCATATGGGTACAATGGTCCATTACAGAAAGCCAAGAGTTGCTCATAAAAAGTCAAAAAACCTAACTGAAAAATGTTGCTACCAAATTGATCGATTTAGTTTTGGTTCGTATTTCTGAAAAACCGAATGACGATTCAGTTTTTGGTTGACCTAAAAAAATTGGTGGTTAATTAAGCCGATCAATTATATAATTGTATGTATATTATATATTTAATACGTGCCACATATTATTTATAATATACAATATATTGTATATATTTATAGTATTTATAATATAATATACACATTTATAATATATTATATATTGATTTATAATATATTTGAAAAACTAAATAATCAAACTGGTAAAAAATCGAAATTAATAAACCGGTTATCATTTTGATTTCAGAAAAGTACGATCAGACCCAATGCAGATATTTGATTCCCACTGTACAGCTATAAATATTCAAAACATCCAAAAACTACATCTATGCACTCATACTTATCCGTAAATTGGTATAAATTTCGAGCTGACCCCTATCTCAAATATACTAAACCTACAAATTCTGACCCTAGGCTGAACCGTCATTCTCTCATTTGATTTCGGTAAAAAACCAATAAGACCGATTCGGTTTATAAAAATTGTCTATGGTTCGGTTAACCGAACCGTGAGCACCCCTCAGCCGCTCGATGCGTTTCAGTCCTCTCAAATGGGCCCTGAGTGGTCGGCTAGCGGGCTAGGCCTAGCGTTACTCTTTGGAGTTTGGATAACTAATTCCAAAGCCCAATAGCCCATTTTACGCACCGTGTAGGTTAACCCCTAACTAAAACCCCTCGTGCTCGTTCGATTCTCTATTGCCCATCAGCTGAAACGCCTGAAACGCCAGTACGCGCATTGAAGCAGAAATCATGGCGAGCAGACGATGCCTCAACGCTCTCACTCATCAGCTTCGATCTCTAGCCTCCTTAAACTCATCGTTTCAAAGCGTTAGAGCTCTTCATCAACTTCGCACCCTTGTTGCATCTGATCCTCTCTTGCTTGAAAATCCCACCTCAATCACCTATCGTATCGGTCATACATTCGAATCTACGTCCTGCATTCAGTCCCAAACCGTTCGCCCTTACTCATCTGGAAGGAGAAATTCTAGTAAACCCCAGAACGACGACGATGACAACGAGGCCGACGAAGATGATGATATAGACGAAGACGAAGACGAAAACGAAAACGAAGAAGAAATGGGAGAAAGCAGTGATGGCGACGGAGAAGGAGACCATATTCCGGTGTCAAATTGTGTATCGAACAGATCTTATTCATTAGAGGAGACAGAGAAGGAAGCAGATGCAATAGGGTATAAAGTGGTCGGGCCTCTTGGTCCTTCGGAGAGGCCTTTTAAACCATGGGAGCCAGTTTTTGCCGTTGTTCAGGTTTTGTGCATTTTCCATTTATTTGGTTGATTTAGACTTATGCAGTAGCATAACTGTGATTATCTATGTTGTACATGATGGAATTCACCCATTATTAATGTGCTTGATGTTTTTTTTTTTTTAATATTATTATTTGGATAGATTGGTTCTCATCAGTTCAAAGTGAGCAGTGGGGATTGCATTTATACCGAGAGGCTGAAATTCTGCGAGGTCAATGATAAGGTCAAATTCCCTCATTTTTTTTCTGTTTTAATTTTAAAAGTTAGATCACAAATTAGTAATTTAGCATTCGATGTGTGTCTTACTACTTTTTTTGGTTGCTTGACATCTGAAAAAATTTCCCTGCTATTGTATTGACTCGTATGAACAATAACCTTAAACTTTTATGTGGTTTGACTTGATTGATTAGACTGTGGGCGTAAAAGTTTTCTAGTTGAAATATTTGAGCTATATATTCATCCCTTATACAAAGATGACGTTGTTTCCGTTGCCATTTACTTGAAACCAAATTAGAGGGGCAGGGGTGGAAATGGCAACTGAAATTAAAACGTTCAGAAGATTTTCAAGGGAGATGCATTTGGTAATTCAGTGGACTCCAAGAGTGGCTAACAGTCTAGCAGACCAGTTAGCAAAACAAGGAGTTAACAAGGCACATTGTTTTTGGGCTCAGTTGTAGGATTAAAGAACTCAAGGTTTATAGCTTTTTTTTTACAGTCTTGAGTTTACAGGGGGGAGTAGCCGAGGCTACCATGATTTGTACATGTTCTAAGTTCATTAAATAATAAAATTTACTTCTGTTACTTATAAAAAAATGACAACTGAAATAGTTCAGCCTGAAAAGTGTTATGCCCATTTCTTGATCAATAGTTTTATGTCCATTTTACAGAGGAAAAAATGGAGTCTTAAGGAAGTTGATTGTAAATTTTTGAATACATGGTATTGTTATGTAGGTGTCTTTTCTTCTAAGATTCAATGGTACACTCTTAGGAGAGAGAGAGTGTGTCTGGAGTTACTGGCTCATAGGCCTCCTCCAAATCCTATAGATGACTTGCAGCTGGGGAGCACTGAGTGTAGGAGCTAGGAATGGAACCCATGTCCAGGTGGCCTGAGCCAAAGGTGAAAATGTCTGTATGAGGTCAGAAAGGGGGCATTTTATATTCTTATTGAGGGTTGAATTAGGGTTTGTGAGAGAAAAAAACATATTTCTTGGGAACTAGAACGAGAAGTTAGGTTTGTAACTGTAATTGAGATTATATCGAATTTTCACAGGGAATTCGTCCATGGATTTATGCAACCATTGCTGAAGTACATTAAAAGCATGTTAAATCTCGTGTTTTCTGTGGGTTTGCTTTCTTGTTTTTTTTTATGGTTTTATTTACTTTTATTTTTACAGGCACAATATTTTTGAATTTCAAATTATCAGAACTATGGCAGCCTTACTGTAAATTTCATTCCTCATGTTTTCTTATGCCAATCTCAATGTTTATCTTTTTATTACACCATGTATATTGATACTCCACACGCTCATAAGGCTTTCCCACAAATTGTCAACTGAAAAAGTAACTTCCCTATTTAGCACCCCATATTGCATCAAGTGGTTCTTTTGGAGCTAAGTGTGTCTAGGTTTCAATGCTTTTGTTGGTAAAGTTAGCTTGATGTGGCCCATAACAAGTGTTCACCAACCATGGTTATTGTATTCCCTTGCTGTTGATGGGAGTAATAGCATATCTATCTCAAAAGTAAGTAGAATGGTTCTTGTCAGAATTTCTAATTCAAGCTTCCATATTTACTCCTCCTTAAGATGCAGGCTGTTACTGTAGATAGACTTGCAGGCTCCAAAAGGCTCTCTCATGGCCATGTGATACTGGGATTTTGAAGTAGCTTCAATGGATTGTGTAATAGTTTGCTGAATGAAAGAAGCGGGTGTAGTTATGAAGATACAACTTATATGGAGGCTTATGTTGTGGCATTACCGGGAAATAGTGTTAGAGAGAGGTTATTCTTTATAAATAGTGTTAGAGACAAGTTTTTTGAGGATAACACTAGCCCTACATTTCTTGGCTGTGAGTTTTTTTTGGGTTCTTTTAAGCACCCTTGGTTGTTTATACAGAATCTCACTGTGCAGAGGGCTGTAAATAATTTTTCAATGTTAACATGATACTTTACCTTCTCAAAATAAAAGTAGTAAACTAGTCATGTCAAGGACTTGGAAGGAGGCCAAGTGGTTTAAATTACAACTTTGGGGTTTGGATGAAGATTCAGTTGGTTTGTGAGAAGCCCATTGTCCATTCATGGAAATAGGTATAACATGAAAGTTTGGGTAGAAGTCATTGTGTGGAGGATGTGTTGTTGTAGATTGCAGGTTCTGGGACGTTTCCTTGGCATTAGACCTGTTCATGCCAGGCTGGGATTTGCCTCTTTATTAACAGAAAATGTCCAGGCTTGGGCCCGAGCCTGGCCTGACCATCAGGCCTAGATCTTGAGCCCGAGCCCGAGCCCGACCCCTTATATAAAGCCTAGTATGAATAGGAACATGCAAATTTTATTATATGTTGTTACTAGTATATATATATATATATATTTACTAATAATAATATATGAGTAGATGCAAACTAATGTTCAAAAGTGTGGGGTGTGTTGCTGTTCACTCCCACAAAGAAATATTTAAATTATGAGAAAATTACACATATGCCCTTAGCATGCCCAAATACAAAAAATGACCAAGAAAGACAAATAAGCCCTTACAAATAAAACATATTTTCAACACGACCCCCCTTAAGCTGAGCATAGATATCTATCATGCCCAGCTTGCCAAGATTGTTGTCGAGTTTCAGTTTGGGAACCCCCTTGGTTAAACAATCAAATAGTTGATCTTCTAACTTTACAAAAGGTAGGAAAATCTCTCCACTAGCAATTCTCTCTCTAATAAAGTGTCTGTCCACTTCAATATGTTTTTTCCGTCACAAGGGCGGAGCTAGGGGGACTCAGGGGAGCCATGGCCCCCCCTATGGTCTAAAAACACCACATGTAATGCATTTTCCCATGTATGTTTCCTCCCTCTCCCCACTTTCCACCCAATGGTTGCACCCCCTATGGCCCATCCATAAGTTTTGGCCCTCATAAAAAATTCCTGGCTACGCCCTTATGCGGTCATGTTGGACAGGATTATATGCAATGTTTATGGCAGCTTGATTGTCATTGTATAGACGCATTAGAGGTTCTGCTTGTATTCCAATATCTACCAACAAACTTTTCAACCATAGCAATTCTGATACCCCATGAGCCATTGCTCTATATTCAACTTGAGCACTAGATCGAGCTACAACAAGTTGTTTCTTACTTCTCCATGACAATACATTGTCACCAACGAATGTCCAATAACTTGAAGTAGATCTCCTATCATCCAAAACCCTACTCAATTAGCATCAATATAAGCCTCAACCTTAAGATGTTCTTGGTTAGTATATAGCATTCCTTTACCAGGACAACATATTAAATAGGCAAGTATCCTATTTACAACCAACATGTGAGATGTTCTAGGCTTGTGCATGTATTGGCTCACCACACTTACTGCATATGAAATATCAAGCCTAGTCAAACATAGATAAAGAAGGCGACCAACCAATCTTTGATAAACACCTTTGTCTGGAAGAATATCTCCATCGTCATCTCTTAATTTATGATTGGGATCAATTGGAATTTTAGCTGGCTTACACCCCAATTTGCCCACTTGAAGTAAGTCAAGAACATATTTCCTCTATGATATAAATGTTCCTTTCTTTGATCTTGTAACATCAATCCCAAGAAAATACTTGAGATCACCTAGATCCTTGATCTCAAATTTAGAAGCAAGGAAGGATTTCAATTGAGTAATTCCAAAGGTGTCGTCTCTAGTGACCACAATGTCATCAACATATACTATTAGCATAGTCACACGGTTATCAACTCTTCTTTTGAATAAAGTATAATAAGCTTGATATTATGTGAATCTTCACAACGACTTTCCTGAATCTATCAAACCTATTGAGTTGGGCTGATTTCTAGTTATTGGGCCCAGTTGTTTATCTTTTATTTTTAAGTTGTTAAGTTAGGAAGTTATTGGGCTTAGGCCCATTAGTTTATGTTTTTAAGTTGTGACTGTTCAACTACTTAAGTAGTCGCCCTACTAAGGGCATTCTTGTAACCTCTTATTCTTTTAATTTGAGTATATAATACAAAGAGGAGTTGGCGGCTAGAACTAATTCAATTCTGGGCGACATCCCACTCCTTTTCTTCTCCTCTCTTCTTTTCTATTGCTGAAACTTTTCATCTTCTTATTCTTTCTCTTCACAAGGAATTCATCTGAAACTATAATCAACAATTTCTACTTGGTATTAGAGCATGCCGAAGGTTCCTGGAGCAGTTCTATCATGCAGCCCTAGATCGGCCGATTGCATGGTGATTTGGGAGGCTGATCGAAGATCTTAGGTAAGCCCAGTTTTTTGGATTTTTTGGTGGATTTGTTTTGCCTTGTAACTGGTCTAGGGTTTTCCATCAAATTCAGGAAAAATTGGAGAAAGGGGGAGAGTCTTGTTTCTATTGGACTCTTCAATTTTGACCTAGGAAGTGGCACTCTAATTTTTTAGGGTTCCTTGGAGTTTTCTGAAGGGGGCGGTTCAAGTCCTGCATGTTCTGGAGGTCTCTAGAGAGAGCGACTGCCTCTTCTCTCTTTTCTCCCGTTCTACAGAAAAGGAACCTTTTGTGAGAGGATCATCTAGGGCACCAGAAGGGTGTTGGTGGTACCAGAAGTGATATTGCAAGACAACATATTCTTTCAGGGACAGTGTTACTCTCTCCCAGGTATATACCTTTGTATTTGGAGAAGAGGGCAGGAGAAATGTGATGATGAAAAATTCTGGTTTTGATCAATCAACCATGGTTAGCACTGTGAAACCTAAACAAGGTGGAAATCGGGGCGATAGTGAAATCAGGAAGGAAGACAAGAAGGATTTGTTTTGTGACTATTATAAGAAGCCTAAACACACAAGAGATACCTGCTGGAAGCTTCATCCTCATCTTGTGCCGAATAGACTCAAAAACAAGAAGGGAAATGCTCACATGGCAGTCATTGGTGACATACCGACCCCCCTATTACAACTACTCTGGAGTCTGTTGCAGCTGCTGTAGTGAGGGCCGTCGAACTTGAGAGATATGGGCAATTCTTGAATCAGCGGGATATAGTCAGTTCTAATTCAGTAACAGGTGGACAGCTTGGTATAGGTGGTTCTGGTGGAGCACACTCTACTTACTTTGCTTACACAGGTAGTTCACATGCCACTGCAAACTATGTTTCTTTTACAGGTAGGGAGGGACCTCCTTGGATTATAGATTCTGGAGCCTCAAAGCACATGACCCATACTTCTATTATTTTTTCTTCTTACCAACTCTGTTCTGGCAGAGACAGTCTCCACAGCTGATGGATCTCATGTTCCCATTGCTGGGAAGGGGTCTGTCAAGATTAATGATTCTATTTTCCTTCCCTCTGTCCTTTGTGTTCCCAGATTGAGTACTAACCTGTTATTTGTTAGTAGTTTGACTAAGAACCTAAATTTCTCAGTAATTTTTTCTCTTGGTCATTGTGTCTTGTAGGATCTAGATTTAAAGAGGATGATTGGGAGTGGTCGTGAAGTGAATGGAATCTACCTCTTGAATGTGCTTCCTCATCATCAGGGTCATCATGTCAACAGGGATAGTGAGTCGGGGCCTGTGAGGCAGATTATGCTTTGGCATAATCGTTTGGGTTATTTGTCTTTTTCTTCTTTGAATTTCTTATTTGCAAAGCTTTTTAAGTCTGTTAATTTGTCCAGTTTGGAGTGTGAAGGTTGTCAGCTTGGGAAACATTGTAAACATTCCTTTAAAACTAGTAATAAAAGATGTTCATCTCCTTTTGATGTTATTTTTTTGATGTGTGGGGACCTTATCATGTTCCTTCTACGGGTGGCTATTGATATTTTCTTTTATTTGTGGATGATTTTTCTTGATATTCTTGGATTTACTTATTGAAATCTCGAGATGAGGTACCATCCTTGGTTCGACAATTTCATCAGATGGTGCTAACACAGTTTGGGATATGAATAAAGGTGTTTAGATCAAACAATGCAAGGGAATATTTTGAAAAGAACCTTGCTTCGTATCTGTTAGAATATGGTGTTGAGCAGCTGTTCCTACAATCCACAGCAGAATGGTGTTGCAGAGAGGAAGAACAAACACATTGTTGAGATTGTAAGAAGGATGATGATCACATCTACTGTTCCAGTTCGGTTTTGGTTTGATGCTGATCTTATAGTTGTCTTTTTGATTAATAGGGTGCCCTCTCGTATTCTTGGATTCAGCACCCCATTCAGCCTCCTTTTTTCTAAGGGGGAGATGCTCCATATTCCTCTTAGGGTGTTTGGGTGTGTTTGTTTTGCACATATTCTTGGTCCTCATCGCTCGAAGCTTGATCCAAAGGCAAAGAAGTGGGTCTTCCTTGGATATGCAGAAAATCAGAAAGCGTACTGTTGCTATGATCTAGTCTCTGGGAGCCGGTATGTTACTATGGATGTCACCTTTTTTGAGTCCACATCTTTCTTCTCGAAGAATCTTTCTCAGGGGGAGTGTTTTGGGGAAGTGAGTGAACAGTCTATTCCTCTTCTAGTTACAGTTCCCATGTCTATACCCAAGGGTATCAGTGAGGGTCTTTCCAAACCTGAGTGGAAGATAGTTTTGCAGTAAGAGATGGAAGCTTTAATTAAGAATCAGACATGGGAGATTGTGGATCTACTAGAAGGCAATGAGACTGTTGGATGCAGATGGGTTTACACAGTCAAATATAAGGCAGATGGAAGTATAGAAAGGTATAAGGCCAGACTTGTTGCAAAAGGGTACATACAAACCTATGGCATTGATTACTTAGTGACCTTTGCACCAGTTGCAAAGTTGACTTTTGCTCGGATGCTTCTTTTTCTTGCTGCCACATACTCTTGGCCCCTGTTTCAACTTGATGTGGAAAATGCTTTTCTAAATGGAGATTTGCAAGAGGAAGTGCATATGGATCTCCCTATTGGTTTCTACAATGATGTTGAAAAGGGGAAGGTATGCAGACTTAAGAAGTCACTTTATGGTTTAAATCAGTCTCCCAGAGCATGATTTGATAGGTTCAGGAAGGCTTTGGTTGCTTTTGGCTACACTCAGATTCAATATGACCATACCTTATTTGTGAAGCGGAGGGGATCCTTGGTGTCGATCCTAATTATTTATGTGGATGATATTATTGTCACAAGAAATGACCTAAGTGAGATTGACAGTTTGAAGAAGAATCTACACAGAGAATTTGAAATTAAGGATCTTGGGGAGCTTAGGTACTTCTTAGGCATTGAAGTTGCAAGGTCAAAACATGGAATCTTTATTTCTCAAAGGAAGTATGTTCTGGATTTTCTACAAGAAACAGATAAGCTTGGAACAAAGGCTGTTAGTACTCCTATTGATCAGAATCACAGAATTAATGCATCGGAAGGTGAGCTAGTAAAGGACATTGGGAGATATGAGAGACTTGTGGGGTGGTTGCTATATTTGTGTATGACAAGACCAGACATTTCTTATGTAGTGAGTGTGGTGAGTCAATACATGCATGCCCCACGAGTCCAGTATTGGGAGGTTGTTGACAAGATTCTTGCTTATCTAAAGGGACACCCAGGTAGAGGCATACTATTTGCTGATCATGGATAGTTGAAGCTAGAGGCTTATACAAATGCTGATTGGGTAGGATGCCTTGATGACAGGAGATCTACCTCAGGAGTCTGCACCCTTGTTGGGGGTAACCTAGTATTGTGGAAAGTAAGAAACAGATAGTGGTGGCAAGATCAAGTGCAGAAGCTGAATATAGGGCCCTGGCACATGGAGTTTCAGAACTTCTTTGGATCCGTTCCTTGTTAGGAGAGATTGGTGTAAAGGCAGAAGAACCTATGATGCTTTACTGTGATAATCAGGCAGCAGTTAACGTTGCCCATAACCCAGTTCAGCATGACCGGACAAAGCATATTGAAGTGGATAGACATTTCATCAGAGAAAAGGTGACTTCTGGGGAAGTTTGTTAAGTTGTTAAGTTAGGAAGTTATTGGGCTTTAGGCCCATTAGTTTATGTTTTTAAGTTGTGACTGTTCAACTACTTAAGTAGCCGCCCTACTAAGGGCATTATTGTAATCTCTTATTCTTTTAATTTGAGTATATAATACAAAGAGGGGTTGGCGGCTAGAACTAATTCAATTCTGGGCGACATCCCACTCCTTTTCTTCTCCTCTCTTTTTCTCTACTGCTGAAACTTTTCATCTTCCTCTTCTTTCTCTGCACAACACAAGGAATTCATCTGAAACTGCAATCAGCAATTTCTACTAAACCAAACCTTAGGAGGTTGCTTGAGGCCATAGAGGGATTTCTTCAAACGACATACTTTTCCCTCACTATTAAGGAAACTCACATTAGGAGAAAAGTCCATGTAAGCCTCTTCTTGAAGATCACCATTAAGAAAAACATTCTTTACATCCATTTGATACAAAGGCCATGAGAAGTAAGAGACAATGAGAGAAGATTACTCGAATGGAGTTCATTTTAGCCACAAGAGAAAATGTCTTCTGATAATTGATGCCCTAAGTTTGAGTATATCCTTTTGCCACTAGCCAAGCCTTATATCTCTCAATTGAACCATCAACCCTATGTTTTATAGTATACACCCACTTGCATCCCACAGTAACTTTGTCCTTAGGAAGAGGAACTATTTCTCGAGTCTTGTTCTTTTTGGGATCTTCCATTTCCTGGTTCATGGCATCCTTCCACTGAAGTGATTGTATTGCCTCTGTAACACTACGAGGAATGGACACTGAAGAAATAGCAGAGATGTAGGTAAAGTAGGATGGTGAAAGGGCATCATAAGAAACATAATTGTTAATAGTTATTAAAGAAAGTTGGATTTTCTTTATTTTTTGAATTTTCTTTCCTTTCTTCTTTTTCTTCTCATATATATGTTGATTTTCTAGACTTAAACATGAAGTTTATAATTTTCTTATGAAAATCATGAATAGTTATTAAAGAAAGTTGGATATGGAACCTAGGGAACTACCCTAGGATATGTGATTTTTACTTACAAAAAATCCATCGCCTAGGTGCCCGACTAGGCGACAAGGCGCCCCCCTGTCACCTAGCCTTGCCTTGGCGCCTTGAAAACTATGCTCAAACACATATTTTGTTCTTATAATGATAAACTTGAATATATAGGAGAACATAATTCAGTTAAGGATTCTGATGTTCTATCAGTGGAGCTACCCATTATTTCCAAAGCATGCTTCAGGATCTGAGTTCTCTGCATTGTTTTTGTCTAAGGAGCAGCAGCCTTCAGTCCTCTCTTGCTGAGATTGGCAAGATGATAGGTAAGGAATTTCAGAGACATGAAGAGGATCTGAAATTTGAGGTTGTATGCATTGAATTGAAGAGAGTGATATCAACATATGTTGAAGTTTCTTCTAATTCTGAAGTATGCAAGAAATATGAATTTTGGTTTGATATAGACTTGATGAAGGGTCTAAGGCAAGGAGAACCTTTGCCTCCCTTCCTTTTTATTTTGATTGTTGAACCTCTTGGAAGGCTGATTAGAAAGACAATGGATGGTTGGTATTTGGACRGTTTTCAGGTAAGCCTGGAAGCACCTCAAGTCCCGTTGATGCAATTTGCTGATGATGCTATCGTTTTCTCAAGAGCAAGCCACAAAGACTTTTTTTAAGTTGTGTTCTCATTTGCTTTGAAGCTGCTTAGGGGCTGAAGATAAAGTTGCAAAAGAGCCAGCTTATCCCAATTGGTGAAGTCCCACAAATAGCCGAATTGGCAAGGGCCCTGGGCTGTAAAGTTGGTTCCCTCCCTACTAAATGCCTAGGCTTGCCCTTGGGTGCACAATATAATTCCTCTGCTATATGGGGTCCTGTCATCGAGAGATTCTGCAGGAAGCTAGCAGGCTGGAAAAGTTCCAACCTTTCAAAAGGTGAAAAACTTGTTCTAATTCAAAGTGCGTTCTCAAACCTGCCCATTTATTACATGTCTTTATTTTGCATCCCCTCCTCGGTGGCCAACATTTTGGAGAAGCTCCGCAGGGCTTCCTTTGGGAAGGTCAAAATGGTGAGAAGAAATTTCATTTAGTGGCTTGGAATAAAGTGTTTGAATCTATATCAACTGGCGGCCTGGGTTCAAGGAAGCTGCGCATAACGAACAAATCTCTCCTTCGCAAACGGTTGCAGAGGTTTGGGGAGGAGAGACTTTTTGTGGTGGAAGTTAATAGCAAGCACATATGGTTTGTCTCCCACTGGTTGGTTTCTCTTCCCCCAAACTAATCTTATGGTTGTAGTGTTTGGAAGGGTATCATGAGAGTGAAATCAGATTTTGAAACCTTCACTAAGCTGAAACCGGGTCAGGGTGATAGAACTCTCTTCTGGCTTAGTTTGGAAGGAGTACAAATACAAATATGTACAGTGTAAATACATACAAAATAATAGAAAATACAAGATTTTGCACTCTACATATTTGCATTTGTACTCCTTCCAAACTGAGATTCTGGAAGGACGCCCTGGTCCAAGACTGTTTTGAAAGGATGGATTCGAGCATAGTTTGGAGTCCCACCTTCAGATGCAATTTGAATGACCGGGAGATGGATAATCTTGGATTGCTACTGGAGAGATTCCACAATTTTGATTTCAACCTAAAAGCTAGTGATGGAAGGATATGGATTGGTGACAGTTTAGGTTGTTTTTTTTTGCAAACCTGGCCACAAGGCTCTCACAGGTCCAGCAGCTCAGCCTACTCCTTGGGCTTTGATCATGTGGGGACTTATACCCACCAGATACCATGGTCACTTTCTTTCTTTGTGCATGTGGAGAATTCTTGCTGTTTCTGTAGCATGTTTCAGGAATCGGTTTCTCATCTCCCTATTCATTCTGCTTTCTCCCAACAAATCTGGTCTCATTTTTTGGTTCTGTTTGGGAGATTCTGGGTGACACTCCCTGACATGCCATCTTTGTTAGCCTCTTGGAATCAGCCTGTTTTTCAGTTAAAGGAATTTTCTGGAAGTCCCTCCCCCTTGCTTTGTGCTGGACTATGTGGAAAGAGAGGAGCAGTAGGATTTTTGAAGTGAAGTCCTCTCCCATTGAAGTGGTGATTAGAGATGTAGAATGGTCTCTTATTAGGTGGATGGGGGTCCGGAAGATTTTTGCTGATGTCCTCCACACTTTTATATCAGTGTATAAATATCATTTTTTTATAGTTTTTGTGGATTTATGTATAGAGCTGAAATGGTTTTTTTTCTCAGCTATTTAGCAGCCTGTATATGATTATTGGGGTACCTTGCCCCTCTTTTTTTTCAGTAATACAAATTTTATACCATTTATCAAAAGAAAGGAGCCTCTTTTATCTGGGCTGCAGTTTTTGTTTTTTGGTTGTAAAGGGATAATTTTTTTGAAAGGTAAATTGATGCATTATAATACTAAAAAAGAGGGTGACACTTAGGGGTGCTCACGGTTTGGTTAACCAAACCGTGGGCTATTTTTTGAAACTGAACTGGTACTATAGGTTTTTGAAAATCCCTAAAGAACCTACCAGTTGATTGGTTTTGGTTTTTGACCAGTTTGGTCCTTTGGTTTTTTATATTTATAATATATATTATAAATAAATATATAAATATATAATATATTACAAGCAGTTTATTATATATATATATATGTATGTATATGTATACACCAATCGGTTTTGTTAACCAGTTTTTCGGTTTTTTATGAGAAGCCCTAGTGAGAGTCCCTTAAACTAAGTATAGAATAGAGAAGTATAATGATTGTCCTTTAATATAATGATTTCTGTTATTGATAAAAAATATAATGATTGCCATGCCTGTAGAATACATCTTCCCTTTTAGTTATTGTTGCTGCAGGCAAGTAGGTTAGTATTAGTGTACAAGGCACTAGTTTACTAAGATGCTAAGGAGAGATGGTTGCTGCAGATTTAGACAGGTTTACTTGACTTACTACCTTGTTGCATATGCCAAATAAAAGCTAAATGGATTCTGGGCTAGCTGATCCAATGAGACGGTACATTGGGACAAATACCACTTCCACCTAAATGAACCTATTTTATGAAAGCTTCATCAAGAACCTTGTCCTTACCTTGGATGGAAAATTGACACTGTTGTTGTATTTCTTCTCATGAATCTTGAGTGTGCAAGCCAAATTTTTGAAGGGACAGTTACAAATAGTGCTGTAGACAGATCGGATTCGAATTGGATCCAGCTACATCTGGATCCAATCTGATCAGCAAACCCATGGATTCGAATCCAACCTGAAATTTGACATGTTGGATTTGGATCAGATTAAGAATTAATCTGCATCAGACTTATTATGTTTAAAGTGACAAAAAAATTTTATAAGTTTTTTTTTTTTTTTAAATATACTAATTATTTTATCGCCTTTGTACTCTCTCTTTATTAATGTAATAATTCAATTTCTGTTATTCATAAAAAGACTAATTATTTTTAACTTGCACAAAAAATGTACGTAAATATAAAATATTAAATTTATTAGTTATAAACTCCTTATATTTGTGTTTGTGTAGACACACACATGCACACACATACAAACATAATTACATATATATAACTTAATTATACTACATATAAACTAATTATACTACATATATATAAACTAATATTTTTCTTGGACTTGGATTTTAATTGGATCGGATGGGGTTAAATCTGCATCCAGTCTGATCATTAATTGGATGCAACTTCTGACATCCAAATCCAGGATAATTGGATTCAGGGTTGAATCAGATACCAGAGTTTTGGAGTCTGTTGACAGCCTTTGTTCCGAATTGGTTATAACACAATTAGAAACTCTATGGGTCCTTTATTTTCCAAGTGTTTTCCTGATTGGAAAGGCCTTACCTTTCATATCCCTTTCTGCTTCTGATGATGGCTTCTTTACTGTTACATTAAGTATTTTCCTCGGCCTTATTTAAGGAAGCAATTTTTGTAGTTAATGAATTTTTTACTTTCTCAAAAAAAAAGCCTTATTGATGTAGTCCCTTTGTTAATGAAGGCATACATGGCAACATTTTTTTTTTTTTGATAAGCAACATGGAGAAAATTCATTAAAAACAAGCTGCACACAAAAGTACAGCCAAAGAAGCATACAAAGCTGGGCCTCCTAAGAGGCCATCCACATCTGACAACAGAGAAAATGAAATACAACAAAGAAGAGCACTGGTTACAAATTATACATTAGTAGCCAGTCCTGGGCATCTCTAATCTAAACTAGACTTCCCAACCACAGCCTTAGCCAGAGAATCAGCCAAAAAAATTGGCATTCCTAGGCACCCACTTGAATGAGGTGTTCAAGCCATCACCTAGAGCTTGAGCCATTCTGACTAAAGATCTGGACTTCCAAGGAGTTTGGTTTTGCTTTGTCATCCAACCTATAACCATTTTACAGTCACCTTCAACTTCCACATTCCTTAGATCTTGCCTAACCAACAGCTTTAATCCCTGAACCAAGGCCAAAAGTTCAGCTCTAGAGGAATTTCCTTGTCCCACCGGGCCTGAGAAACTTAAAATGATACTGACCTCATGGTTTCTAACAACTCCTCCCACCCCCGAGGGCCCTGGGTTTCCAAGGCAACATTGTCAAATGTATTGTCTGGAGAAATTGCATCACATCATCTTATTCACTTCTGTTGCTGATCACCTTTCAAGATTTGACATAAACTTGATTGCGGTTCATTTTTTGCTGACACAATTTTCTCTTGCAGTTGATTTTGAACAGGGTTCTCATGCTTGGATCAAAAACTCAGACTATCATAGGAAGGCCCACATTGTCAGATGCGGCTGTTCATGCAGTTGTTGAAGAGCATGTAAGAGACACAATCTATTTCTTTTTCCCTATGACTTGTAATGCAGATTTATATGCTTGGGTCATTTATCGAGACTAACTTAGAGACCAGTCCTGTGAAATATTAAGGCTAAATGTGCAACTTGAGAGTATGAATTGATAACTAGCTCACTGAAGACCCCATTCAAATGGATTAGAGGATCAACAAATAATTAACTGATTCTTTTGGTTGGGAATGGTGAAAATCAGCTTGAGTTGTATTGTCTTCCTACCCTTCCTGGATAGGCGCTTATATGAGAATATGAGGGTGGTAGGACGAAATGACTGTTGTTGCTCATTCAGAGAAGTCTATTATATAGTGCTTCAAATATATTTCATTTAATAAAATTCATTGGTTGTTTCATGATCATGAAAAAGAGATGCAACTAGAGGAGTCAACCAAGGTTCTAAATATCGATACAGGCTGCTATGCCGGATCATGGTATATCCGGGTGCCACCCAATTTATTGGGGCGTATTGACCTGTATCTTTGACCGTTTTTTACTTTTTTTTTTTTTCTTCCAAACCTGTTCAGGGGGTCAGTATAAGGCCCATTTGCCCCCTGAAACAGGTCAGACCCCGAAACACTTACTGTAGGGGAGTATTGGAGGGTAACCGATACAATACGTATCAGCTGATACGCCCTAATACGTTGCAAAATTTTAATCCTTGGAGTCACCTATTGATGGTGAAGCAAGATGACACTGTTCAAGTTCGGTTGGATTGGTCATGCCTTGAAGCATATGCTCAAAAAAAAAAAAAAAATTGAGACATCAATTTTGCTCATCCCAGACGACAATCAAAAGTAATATTGCTCGAGTCCCCTTCCGGTATTTGTGACATCGGAATTCTTTAAAGGATTTGGCTCATCTAATAGTGTAGAAGATCTAATAATTCTTGAAATATAGAGTTACTTGTACTTGTTCTTGGTTTCATTTGTGTAGAAGATAATAATCATCCTTGTAATAAGGTTGCTCAAAGTTATTCAGTGTTGTATTTTCGTGCTTCTTCCTCGTGACTGTTATTGGTAAGAAGTATAAACTGTTCTCCTCAAGAATTGGATTTGTCATTGGTTTTATATCTGGTCATGCTTTTATATTTTTGACGTGGAAGTCCTTGATGTGTGAACTGTGGCATAAGTTCTACAGTTTATATCTGATCGTGCTTCTGAAATTTCTCTTGCTTTTCTTTCAGGCATTAGATGCCAAGGTTATTATATTTAAGAAAAAGAGAAGGAAGAACTACCGACGAACTAAGGGGCACCGCCAGGTATGTTGAAGATTAACCCACCACAGTGAATCTGCTGTCATCCAGTTGGTTGATTTGTTGTTCTTACCATGTAGCTTTTCTACATTCTTCTCAGGAGCTGACCAAGCTGAGAATTACTGATATCCAAGGAATCGAGAAGCCAGAAATGGCAGCGGCTAAGAAGCCAGAAAAAGTAGCAGTTGCTGCTTAGGAGCTCTTCACCCATGATCAGTGAACTGCAATAATGATGGCTTGTTCCTTTCTTTTTTGACTCTGGGTTACTGAATCCCCGAGTACCTTCTGGCATTCCTTATTTGCTTGATAATGTGCAGCAGGAAAGAGGATTACCATTCTACGAGGTTGATTTTATAGGAGGGCACATTTTATAGCATGCGTCAATGTATTTGTGATTTTCTAATTAGCAGAACCGTGAGTAGAATCAGAAGCGAAGATTTTTGGAATGGTTTCCAAGTGTATTTCTACAATTTTCAGAAAATTCGTTTGGATGAATTAAGCTGTTTCTCTTTGTAAGGATTTTCTGTTGGTTGATCTAACTTCTAACCAGGTTGAAAACGTATTTCTATCTCAGTGGGTTTTGCTTACTTCTTGCTGATGTAATCATGTGGGACCTACTGCAAATATAACAAATAACAAAGAGAGTTTTCACTGTGTTCGGGTTATGGAAATAGTGAAAATGCATTATGTGGGGCCAGTTTTCTTGAGAAAACTGCTTCTAAGAAATAAAATATAACCCTATTGGTGAATACCACCTAAGTTAGTGGGGGAATGTGCAATGAACGTGTAGTTTTTTTTTTTTTTTTTTTCTTTTGGTAAATCAGAAATTGAACATGTAGGTGGACGATTTATATGTTTTCCAGGTGTTGAGCGAGTTATTTTCCAATTTATATTTGCTGTTTTGCTCTATGCCGTGTCACATGAGCGCAAGCAGGCCAATATCGTTTGGTGACTTTGATCAGATCTCAAAGTAATGGATATCTTAGTCATCAAAAACAAAAAAAAAAAAGACAAGAAAATCGCTCTCTGGACCCCATGTGACTCTCTCTTCATCAGATCAGATGTATGGATGGAAGTTGGAACTATTAGTGTTGCTCTGGCCTCTGTGAGCCTTTTCATCAATGCTACTGGAAAAAAGGACAATACAAAAGGGACACTTGATTGTTCCTTTTTTCCTATTTCCCGGTTCCTTTTGCCTCCCGGGTCGCGGGTCATTGGTTCAACCGGCCAGGTCGATTGGTTTAAGCCGTTTTATGTTATCATACACACACATATATATATATATATATATATATATATATATATATTATTAATAAATGATGTATAAATAGGTTTTAGATATGTTATATGTATTTTTAAATTCATTTTTAAAATTTTTTATTTATAAAATATTAAATTTATGGCCAAAAAGGATTTTTTTTTGTGTGAAAATAGCAGAGCAAGGCGCCTATGGTGCCTTGGAATGCATAGATCTCTAAAAGTTACCCAAAATCTCAAAAAAAAAAAAAAATTCCAATCGGACATCAGTAAAGTTATGGCCTCTAAAAGTTTGCATACATTGAGTGTATAACCCGTGACTTGGTGACCGGGTTGAACGGGTCAGTGGTTGAACCGGCCAAGTCGAACGATTCTTCGCCAAGCCAACAATTTTGACCGTCTGACAAGTCTTAATTAAACCAGACTTAGAATCATGGTAGAATAACGATTCGACCAGCTGGGTCAACGACAGGTTGAAAACATTGGTTTCTGAGACATTCCCCTCTTTAGCAATCTTCCCCCTCCCAAATTTCAAGGGTACGAAAATGTCTTTCCTTGGGTATACAATATACTTTGTCCATATGAATAGTTCAATAGGTTGAATGACCACTCACATGGATTTTCACTACTTGGGTCTTGGGGAAGTAGATGGAAAATTTAATCTTCTTAAAAATAAATATTCACGTTAATAAAATTCGGGTTTTTTTCCATGTAATGTCAAAATACATTGATTTTCAATTAAGGAGGTCTTTGTCAATACGTATAGTTTTGCTTTTCTAATGTTAGCAAAAATCATAAAATCATATTTTTGCTGATATGATGGTTGTTTTTGTTTTGGATAAAATCATATACGTTGATGAACACCCCTTGAGGCATTAAGTGATCCTAGTGTAGAGATATTTGGCCTACCTGTAGATCTTGACACATAGTATTGGTTGGATGCATTCTGGCCATTCATCATTAATTACTATCAACGGCTGCCACCTGCTCTCAACTGCCCTTCTTCTGAGGAAATTGTGGCTATAAAAGAGGGCTCTTACATTGAGTCAAACACACACAAAATTAAGCTCCAAGTTTCCTCTCTTATTTGGTTCGACCCCTCACAGCTTTTGGCTAATTTGACCGTTGGAGCCTTCGCCCCTGAGGTGACTCCCGTGGCCTCTGACATCTTCTTGCTTTCAGCAGATTGAACCTGTCGGCCTTAGACACTAGAAATTACATTATTGCCCTTAGCTCCGTATCCGGCAACAACAGATTCCTTTTTGGTTCCATTCGTATAGAAATGGGGTGTAAACGATTTTCAAATTAAATTTCAATATATTTTGTGCCTTCTATTGCAATTTAGGCTTAAAGTACTAGTTTAAGCCTCAAGGACTTTGAGGATGACTTTGGATCTCTTGTTCCTCCACTTCCATTCAGTTTGTGACTGGTGTCTCCTTACATGCCTGTAAAAACTTGTACAAATGAGAAAGAATTAACTGAATTTGGTAGCTGTTTTACTAGCTGTACGTGGGACCAATTATTTTACTCCACACCAGTCATAAAGTGCATGTGTCTCAGAAGCATTCTTCTTTCACTTCCATTTTTGGATGGTATGGAGCAAAACTGATCAGTCCCTCATCCAGTAAAACATCTATCAAATTCAGCTAATCTGATCTCAATGGCATTCAAGATCTGCTGCTTGTTTGGATGTGTATCACTTGTCATGTAATCAATCACGAGTGAACAGTGTTTTGTACTCTTAGGTCCCACATGTCAGTATATATACAACCAAGGGACCAGCAATTGAATTCCGGGCACTACCCGTTGCAGACTAAATTGAAGTGTAGGTTAAAGTGCAGGAGATTTGGGCTTGAGTTTATAGTGGTTTCAACTTTCAACTGTATTCAGGGTATTTGGAACTGTAATCTCGTGTTCTTGTTTAGAGTCCATATCATGGTTTTCAAAATGGGACTGGAAAAATCAGGAACCGGTCAGGTGATTGATTTTGGTTTTCGCCAAAACTGAAAATTTGCCTAAAACTGTTGATTTTGATTAGGAAACTATTGACCCGGGTGATTAACTGTTTGAACCATTCGAATGGTTTTGACCATTTTTTATTTTTATATTTTTTATCAAAACGGATCAACCGTTCGACCCGATAACTGGACCCCTGACCAATTCGGTCTCCGGGTCATTTTTAAAAATCATGGTCCATATATAAGCACCATGTAGGCATTTTGACATGAGAGTTATACCAAAATCATATTTGGTGGGGCAGGTATAACTTCAAACGTTTGTAATACCATTTGGGGTGTTGGGGAAATGTCTTTCTGGTACTCTTACAGGGGTGTGATTTCATTTTGGTTGTTTTATGTGGCACCTAGTGTGCAACTGTGCTAACATGGGCGTTTCCACTTTAGTTGTCTTATGTGAATTCATGTACCTTAAATTATTGTGCATTATGTTATTTTGTTATGAGTCAAAAACACGTTAGGCTCCATTTGGGAAAAGTGCAAATATATGTTCAATGCAAATACATATAATATATATTTCTAATGTTATAATCTAGGTTAAGGCAAGATCTATTTAGCCAAAACCAAGTGTTGGGATGTCATGTAAATGTTGTTTTAGTTTGAGTGATAAACAAGAAGTTATATTTTTGCAAAGAAAATTTGGAAACAACCATATAGGCTTTTTGTCAATTCGTTTTAATTAATGCTATATCCAATGTTAAATTATTAGTGCTTAAATCACTCTTTATTATTTATCTACGTCTTTTTGATCTATTCCTAACCCTTTTAAACTTGAAACACCACAGCACCATGCTAATTATATTGGGAAGAAACTATTGATAAAAATAATAGAAATGTCGTAGATGTATTAGAAAATAATAAAGAAGGCAAAATGAAACTTATTGGTAATTGCTTTTCAAACCGAAACTTGTAGGAGTGTGATGTTGCAGAATTGCGGAATGGAGAAGTTGTAGAGAGAAGGGTTGAGTCGTGCCATTTGGTCAGTCTCCTTAAAATCGTATTTGCCCCCTATGGTGCAACTGGGTGATCGCAAATTGGTCGTCAAGATAAAACAACCCACAAGCCATTGATAGACATACACTCACTTACCAGACCTCCACGAACCATAAAGAATTGATGTTTAGAATGACAGAGAAGAAGAAACTATTGAATGCACATACACGGACACATACCCACACCCTAACCCGACCCGGCCCGACTCGATATACACATGTAAAAAGCACCCCCATGAAGAATTCCTCATAGCATGCACCATTAATGAAGAATTCCTGATAGCGTCATGTGAGATCAATTAATCGCCTGAGTTTTGGCAAAGAATCAGCTCTACTCAAGGATTAATTTGTAAGCGATGCAAACAAAATGTATGCCATCAATGTAGATTAGTATCAATATCTCCATCAAAACACTGCAATAAATACTCTGAGACCCAGAGAGAGGATGGGCACATATAGGCTATAGCTCGATCGACTATACTTTTCTGCCAGCCCAAGAAGGCCAATGAAGACCTTTGGGCACGTGGGTGCATTGGTTGAAGACAGCATTGCCACCCTAATTAAGTCAGGTTCTAAATTAATTACTAGTAGAGAGCTGTGTCATGCATTGAAAATATGAAATTAATAATTTTATTTTTTATTTAATGTTGATTTTTAAAAAATAATTATTATTAATTGAATATGAATAAATATTTTTTAATAAATTTAGTTTTATTAATAATTTGTAGTAATTTTAATAATTTTTATTCTTTTATTATTTTTAAATGAAATTTTGATTAATTTTAAATAAATAAAAATAATTATAAAAGCTAACATTTTTATTAATTCCACTAATGATTAACAATTATATAGGAATGATGACGTGATGGGTTCAGGGTAGGGCACCCCATCCCTTTCCCTGCCCCATAGTCAAGACACTCTACCCCATCCCTGCCCTGTCCCCAGTGTCACGCGGGTTCAGGGCAAGGTAACCACTCCTCAATGTCGGGCGAGTTTAGGGGCAAGGCACCCCACTCCTCATTAAGGATGGAGAATCTTCGAATTCCCCTGCCTCGTCCCTAGTATTGGGCGGGTTCAAGTAGAGGTGTAAATTGGGTCGTGCTGGGTCGGCACGACACGATCTGCATATGGCTTGCACAAAGTGCGAGTCATGCTGTGTTGGCCCACAAGGCGTCCCAGGTTGTGCCTCCCTCCTCTAAGGGGGTTGGTTTGGCATGACCCATGGCTCGAGCCTACACGGGCTCATGCCGTGCCGTGGGTCAGGCTGGTCTATGGGTCGGGCCTTGGGCTAGGCCATGCCGCACACCAAGCCAAGCTCAAGGCAAGGCGCCCACTCTCCATCCAAGGTTTTTAAAATTGGACCAGATAGGGAACTGTTCTGGGGTCGAATGGTCTAACTGTTCGGTCTTAACGGATGACCCGCTTTGTCAAAAAAAAAATACAAAAACAAAAAAAGACAAAAAATTGTTGTCCGGGTTGACGGTTCGACCGCCTAGGTTAGTGGTTCGCTAACCAAATAAACGGTTTTTGGACAATAAGCGGTTTTGAGGTGAAACAGTGTTTGGTTCCCAATTTTCCGATCTAACCATCTAGTTTGATCCAGTTTTGAAAACATTGTCCCTATCAGCCTAATATTTAATTTGATGGTAGAAATGATCAAAAGGATCTATTGAGTATCAACCACATGGTAAATTTCTAAAAGTACATTAAATTGTCTTTAATATTCAAAAATGTAATTTTATGAGTATTTTGGAAAATTTATTGTACTTGTGTAGTTTTGAAAATTTATTCAAATTTATTTAAATTTTTATTAAATAATTTATTTTTCTTTTTAAATGGTTTACTTACAGAATTATACTAATTTATCTTATAATTTCTAATATAAACTAACCAATAATTTCCTTTTTCCAATATTATACTAATTTATCTTAATAATTTGTATAACTATTTGTTCAAATTATAGTTTTCCATTTCCCATAGTCATTTATCTTTAATAATTTTGATCAATAATTTGCAATGAAAATTACATAAATTTTTAATGATTTTCCAAAATCTACCAAATGTAATAAATTTTCCTAAAATTTCCAAAATATTTTAATAATTTTTAATAATTATTTAATGCATTTTAAATAAACTTTCAAATACTTTATATCTTTTAATTTCAAAAATGTTATTTTTATGAAAATTTTTGAAAAATTTATTACATTTGTGTAACTATGGGGAAGTAGGAAAATTCCCATATTTGTTAGTCTAAAATATTTTATATCATCGATTTAATTTTTGTAATTTATTTTTTAATAATATCATTGTAATTTATGAAATTTAAAGTAAATTTTTAAGTTTAAATCTTTTGAACAAACGAACTAAACCGAAAATAGACCCAAATTGATACAACCTGAGTTGGTGGGTTTTTGCTAATGGTCAATCGGTTTCGAGTGACAAACTACGGACTTGACCAAATCGATTTGGTTGGCGAAATAGCCTACAACTGAACTGAACCAATCATTGAGCACTCCTAATTTCAACTAAATTTATAGTCTAATATCTAATAAATAACAATAGTTTAATCTCCAATAATTATKGWAAWTTTATAGCAAAYRTACACAAWCRTTGAAAATAAGTTTATAATGAAAATATAATAGATATATAATAAAAATACAATAATTACAAAAATATAATAAATACTAAAAATATACTAAATTAGTCAATAAATAGTGTAATCTCTAATAAGTATTAATCTATAAATTATAAAAAATATATAATTACTAAAAATAAATTTTTAACAAAAATACAATAAATACGATAAAATAAATTTCAAAAGTTAAACAATAGTTGTTTAATCTCCAATAATTATTGTTTATTTTCTATTAAATAAAAAATACTTTTATAAATAATTATTGAAAGCATATTTATAAAAAAACAATAAATAATTACTTAAAATAAAACAAATATTAATTATAGTATATATAAATATATAATGAATATACACTATTACTAACAAATATAGTTTTGTTGATAGTTATTTTCTATAATTATTAATTGATATAAGTGAAATTAATTATTTACAATATTATTTAGTTATTGAAATAATATTGTTATTTAAATTCTTAAAATATTAATTATTTATTGAATTTAATAATCCATAAAATTATAATTGTACTATTATTGCATAATTTGTTATTAATTTTGTAAAATTTTAAATTATTATTAATATGAATATTATGAATTCTATTATAATTATTTTTCTATTTTTAAGATTTTTTTAAATTTATTACATAATTTTGTTATTTTAACTATTTAAAATTTTGTCATGTTAAATATTTAAAAATTTTAATATTTGAATTTCATTTATTTTAATGTTATTACGTAATAATAAATATTTTGTTATATTATTTATCTATTTTTAATTTTTTTATTTAAGATATTTAGCTGTTGAAATAATTAAATAATGTTTTATTTTTAATGTTAAATTTTTATTATTTTAATAACATTTAAATTGATTAATTCATAAAAGTATAATTTATATTGTTACTACATAATTTCATGATGAATTTTGTAAAAATATTGAATTATTAATAATATGAATATTATTAAATCTATTATTTTTTTGTGTTTTGAATAAATATTTTAAATTTAGTATATAATTTCGTTATAACACTTAAATAGTTTTGATTTTTTTTTAATTGAAACTTTATTTAGATAGATATTGATAAAAAGTGGGGAGAGGATAACTAGGAATTAGAGATAGTTTAGGAGAGAATCTCTCTACTGAAATAGAGATAATTTAAGAGATAAAAAGGAGTTAGAGATAATTTAGGAGATAAATAGGAATTAGAGACAATTTAGGAGGAAATGGGGGAAAGTGGTGCCACTTGGCTAAACATTAGAAAAACAAATCCCTTTTTCTGTAGGAAAAACTTTAGCTGTTGGGGGCCAAGCCGATGCTGTTAAGAGAATTTCCGAGAATGCCACGTTACCATGAGAATGGGTAAATTAGTAATTACATCTTAATTTATTTTGACTAAAAACAAAAACATGGACGTGAATAAGTGAACTGCCCCAGCCTAGAAAATGTCTCAACAGCCAATGCACCTATGCTGTTGGGCCCAACAGCCAAAGTTAATCCCTTTCTTTATGGTTGTTAGAAATAGTTAAACATATGTGATTTTCTTATTGATTTAATGGGTAATTATGTGAAATTAAAAAAAAAAAAATAGAAAATTAGAAAGGGGATATATATAGATAGATAGATAGAGAGATACCGAGCCAATCACGATGGACGGATCCCACTCACATATGTTAGTATTTTACAGGGTCTTGAATTGGATGCATCCAATCTTTGTCGCCAAGTCTTCATTTACAGATTGACGAATTTTTCTAGTGCGTGGGAAAGTGGGTTCTGTGGGCAAAGACTAGGTATGAAGTTTCGACTAGTCCGACTCCCACTCTCTACGACTACGAGTCTCATATCCTCAACTTCTGTGATTTGTGAAACAACCTTTTTTCCTCAACTTTCAACGGAGAAAGCACAGACCGGTTTTGGGTCAAACTCGATCAGGATGAAGGTTGTTGCTTTTGGCCACCACAATAGTGACATGGCTGCTCTCTCTCTCTCTCTCTGATGATGTTCACTTTATTACCACCCAGATGTCAACCATCTTAATCCTTTACAATCTGAAAGAAGAAACTAGAGTTTCATTTAGCGTCTGTGTTTCGGAGAAGGGTCCCAAATAATCTAAACAACAACAAAGGTTGTTTGAAATGTGAAAATGATGGATTTGGTAGAAGTCAGAACCCACTATATTTTGATTCCTTGGATGCTAGCTTCATGCCCTTATACGCTCTTCTGTCACTGGTTTGTTTGAAATGTAATTTGATTTATGCTGGTGCAAAAGTATGGGAGTGCAAAATCTTCTGATTTATTTTCATTTAAATTTTTTCTTTGTTTTGCCTGTTTGCATTACAGATGAAGAAAAAATGAATCAGAATTTGCATTTGTATTAATGCAAGTGAGAATTCTAGGTTATTTTTTATTAGGATTTCACATTTTTCTTTTGTTTGTTTGCGTTGCCCATGAAGTAAAATAAAACCCAAAACAAAGAAAGCAAATAAAATTGCATGGCAAGCAAAAAGAACGAAAGGAGTGGATCATATGGGGGAGGAGACTAGGAGAGGGTCTGATTTGTATTATTTATATCCGAAAATGCAGTTCACAGTTCAAACTGAAGCTTCTTTTTTATATTTAATTTAATTTATTTTCTGGTGGGGGGCCGGATAGTGAGTGGAGATCAAGATGTCCACGAAACCTTGGAGCTTGATTCCAGGCCATTTTATAGCTAGTGCCCCAGCTTCCTTTTTCATTTGTTGTTTTTCTTATATTTTGCTTTTAGTGTGTCCGAGCATATCTCTGATTCTCTTCCGATCCCTACAATGGATGGCTGAGGAGTCGGGACTTTTTTAAATTGGACGACACTGGGCCGGTGGCAAGTGCCTTTTCTTTTAGTCTTAAATATGATCAAGATAATGGAATTCATACTCACTGTAACTATAACATACATCTTACTTAGACCTAACTAAATCCTTTCAGACTAGACCATATACATCACTAGATACAAACCTAATCTTTGGTATTTTTCTTTTACATAAAGTGGCGAGTCTCAATTATCCTGTTCTCGATGTGCAAATGTAGTGTTTTAAAAATCGATTTAAAACCGAAACCGTTTTAATTACCAGTTTTCAGATCAGTGGTTCAACTGTCTAATTCGAATGTCAAAAATCGTTATTCAGGTTTGACCAAATCAACACTTTTTGACAAAATGGTGAATTAGGAGTATTATAATGAAACCGGTTGCCTGACCAATTTTCTGGCCAAATGGTCCGATCATCTGGGTCAACGAAAACCATCAATTAGGGTGTGGGTAACAGACCCAAGATCTCTCAAACATTGAACTATCCAATCAGTTTGACCTTGGACTTAATTAAGAGATCTACATTAATCACGCAAATAAGTTTATATTTGAAGGCTCACGTCAAGTGCAAGTGCAACCCCTAATGAAGCTTTATTTTGCTGCTACCATGGTCTGAAAGTGCGTCCAACCAAAAAATATAACTTTTATATTAAACCTTAAACCCTGAGCCCTAGACCCTTAAACCCTAAGTTGGAGCCAAAGTTTGTCACAGAAGTCATTTTTGTCACACAAGCGCAAGATTCTGAGCTTAATGGTAATCTTCGTTTGCAGATGGAACCCAAAACAAGATTCTGGGTACTTCTGTATCTACTATTTGATCAGCATCTAAGATTAAATGGAAGCAATTTTGACAATGGAAACTGAATTTTTTAAGTTAGATCACTGAGAATATTAAGTGAGGATGCCATACCATTTCCCCACCAATAACCTAACAACTTCACAATGAAGTATGCTTGTACAACTCTAAATTAAATTGTATGGCTAGTGGCAGTCTACAACATTTTTTAATGTTAAATATCTGAAGAGACGCACTACATAAGGTGAAAATAGTGGTGTATGATAGTACTTCAATTTTATACAACTTTTTTTGTTAATCTAATGATTTTTTTTTTTGTTGTTGCACCAAACAAAGAAACTGCTCATTGCATTCATAGTGGGCATTTCTTTTCTTGCTTTTGTGAGATTTTCCCACTTTCTATTATATGCCTTTTCTTTCCATATTCCACCCACATGTCAAACCCTAGCTTAAACACTAAATGCTCAAAACTTAACTTTTTTTTTTTTAATGTTATTTTAGTGGGACGACAACCATACACAGGAATGTGCACATTCACATACACAATATTCTCATAACCCCTCTCTCTCTCTCTCAATACACACAAGGCCATCTTATTTTTCAAACTGCATAAATTTGCAGACTATAAAAAAGAATTCAAATCAGCCCCCCACAAGATTGTCTCTCACAACGTCTCACAGCACATTTCAGCCGTGTATTGAAAATATCTCCCGATGATGACATCATTATTTTTGGGATTATCATCGGAAGATGTTCCCAATACACGACAGGGATGAACTGTGAGACATTGTGGGGGGGCTGATTTGGTCTCCTAAAAAAGTTAATCTTTTTGTATCGGGAAGGCCATTTGGTGCCACCAGACGCCACCTTCAAAGGGTCAGGATAGGGGCAGGGGGAAAGAAGGCAATTGGAGTAGAACTCAAACTCGTTCAAACTATCACCACCATCATCATTATCATCATCATCATCATCATCATCATCTAAGCATTGCCCCATCTATATGAGATCTGTTACATAAATCCTCTTCCACCATTCTATCCTATTCATACCATATTCTCGTTAAATTATGGCCCTTAAATTATATCATGTCACAATATTTTCTTGCAACAGAATAAAACACAGACGTAATCTCCTTTAATTTAAATTCAGAACACCTAATGATTTGCTTTTTGATTTTAGTCACTGTAGTGTCTGTATTTTATTGGGCGGTTGCAAGAAGTGTTGCATTAACAGTATATGTAAGATTGTCAAGAGTGTGAATATCCTTCCAAATTCCAAATGTGTGAATTGCAAGTTGACGATTGTATATTTGTATTAATCACATAAATTAAGCGCACATCAAACTCTTCTACCCTCCAATTTCATTCTTTACTTTTTAGGCCCCATTTGCTTTTCCCTAAGTTATTTATCCGGGAAAATGCAATTACCTAGGCAAGTTTTTTTTGGGAAATACTTACCTAAATAGGTGTATTTACCCATGTTCTTTTATTTCTCAAATAAAAAAGGAAATGATCATTTTAACCATAAAATTTCATTATTAAAAGGGGCATTTTTGTCCTATTCAAGTGTTGAAAAATTTCCTCCCAAGTGGGAAAATTATTTACCCACCTACCAGAAAAATAAACTTCCCCTGGTCCTCACATTAATCTAAAAAAAGAACATGAGATTCTTGGTCAATGAGAACCAAAATCCTATTAACCAATTTTCTCCTCTCAAAATTCAAAAAAAGAACGCCCCCTTAATATCCACAATCCATTAGCCAAGTGAGAAAAATTGCCTAGATTAGGATTTTTGAAAACAGATATTAAATTATGTATCTAATGGCAGAAAGGCTCACTTAAGTTAATGAGTTTAGTTGGGCCTACTAGATACTAAGCAAGCCAATCATTGTTTTTTGGTAGAAAAAAATGTGCGCTCCAATCAACGTAAAATTTTTGTTGGTTGTTAATTAAAGTGGGATTTAATTATTTAAGCATGGGTTAGGTTTAAAGTAGAGAAAATGGAAGAACACAGTTGGTGCTTTCCAACTTTCTATTTGACATGGAAAAGCATGTGGTTACATATGATTTTATTATCAGACAACACAGATACACACACACTCTGAAGTCCAAAAGAATCACAAAATATTTAGTGGGGTGTACTTTGCTCTTTATTTTTGGGAAAATTGCTTAAATTTCTTCTATACTTTTCAAAATGGGTTGAAACCTCCCCTACCTTTTAGAAATGGGCTTAAACATTCCGCATCAGTTGTGTGATGACAAGAAAACCCTCCAAAAGTTAGGCTTCTCTTACCTGTTATACAGGCAGCCAAGTTTGAATCTTTGTAATTACATTTATTATTCAGGGTTAATAGGCATTATATACATCGGATCTTGCTTCAAATGGAATTCAAATAGGTGATAGGGCTCATGGGCTTTCACCCATTCCATGCGTTGGTTATCTTGGAAACCCATACAATGTGTCCTGTATTGGAAAAATCTATGCTGCTAGAAAGACATGATATTGGAAGGGCTTTGAACGATTAAATCCCATGCGAATTTTGATAAATACCATCTGATTGGTTATCATTTTTATGATACCTGTTAATTGGTTGTCGATTTTTAAAACCTTAGAGATAGCATTGTGAAATACTCTATTTGCAAAGGAATTTGGAATTACCAATTACCATAAAATAATTTGGAAAATCTATAATAAGTCAATCTTTGGATTTCTTTCTCTCATTTTAAATGAAGAGAAATGCTAGTAATTATTATTTTATGCAACTCTTTGAATTTTAACACTAAAAACAATGTGGGACCATGATCCCACCATGTAATTGGGGCAAAGTTTCTAAGAGTTGCCTAAATTGGTTGTTTACTGGAATACTCAATGAATAATAGGGAATTCACTCACCAAAAGATGAAGGAGAACTGAGAAGGGCTTACTTAAAGTATAAGCCTTACATTGTGTGTGTTTCTTTCTAATCAACAATCTGAAGTTCTGAACAAAAAAATTATACTCCACCAAGAGTTGCCTAATTAAATTGGTTATTTAGTACTGGGATTCCTCTTAAATGACTAATAAGGTTCATTCATCAAAAGAGGGAGAAGAATTGTGAAAAAGTTTAGGCCATACATTGTGCTTGTTTCATTATTGACAACAACAATTTGAACAGAAAAAATATATTCCCCCACCAAGAGTTGTCTAGTTAAATATTTACTGGAATTTATTCTTCTTCAATGAATAATAGGGTTGACTCAGAGAGAGGAGAATTGAGAAGGGTTTTTTTAAGTTTTGGCCTTAAATTGTGTTTGTTTCATTGAAAACATAATCTGTATCAACCAGATCAACCAGCCATAGAATATGGAAGAATGCTAATAAACAATGGGTTTATGCAGCTCTTGAATACCTCCACACTGGGACTCATGTTTAACTTTGTTTTGTCTTTGGGGTGATGCATGAAGGAGTTGCATAATCTCTCTCTCTCTCTATATATATCTTTTCACTTGGCAATTTAGCATTCAAAAGATATCATGCAAATCAACCATGATTGTCTAGTCAATTCCTTTTTGAATAGCCCTTGGAAAGTGAGCAAAAGTCCACAAAAACATACACTGATTGGATGTTCAGGATCATCAATCAGTAAGTGTTTGTCAGGCCACAATTCGACTTCGTGTACCCTTAGAGCAGGCGGATAGGCACAGACAGACAATCATTCATGGATGGTGTGGATCATCTCATAGGATTCGTGGACCATCATTAGTAAGTGTTTCTTCAACTTTGGATCACTTTTTTCAAGACGACCATCATTAGTAATGGACCCAGACACAGAACCAATCTTTACTTGTTTGAATTATTCAAAATAGAAGCATGTGTTGGGGGGACTTGCCTGATTTGTGCAGGTACAAAACCATGTGGGTAAAGCCAGCTTCCATGACTTTAAATAACAAAAAGGGTCACAAATCTTTAGCAGTCATCCAGCGGCCATGTGATCACCTATTCAGATCAGTTTTGCAGTGGGGTTTGTAAAAGAATGTTTCATTCTTTTCTGGACATTAGAAGAGCGACATTTTGAATAGTTTTTGTTAGGAGAAACGTACTTTTTAATTCTAGAACATGTAAGCCCACTTCCTTGTGAGCCTTTTCAATGGAGGAAGTAATATACTGGGGAATTATTCTGATCGATGCTTCAACGGTTAAGCTCCTCCAAGAATATCCCCATTCCCTATTCCACAGACCAACTGAATACTTTTTTTAAAACCAATTTCAGCCCTCAAAAGCTGCACCTTAATAGAAATGTGCTGACTCACTGATGGATTGAACTGGTATCTTTTGATTGTGGTTCATCAGTTGGGTTACGTTTCAAATTATGAATGATCAATATAAAGTTAGTAAACATAATGCTCTGGTTAGGTTTAGAAATAATCTGTTCATCTTTCTAATTTGGTAATTGGTAAACTCTGGCAACTGTAGGCTTTCACCCACTTGAATTCAATATTATAAGAAGCATGTGGCGTTCAGGATTTTTGGAATTTGAATATAAAACATGCTGCGGATTTAAGCTTTCTTTATGAAGTGGAAAAGGTGGTTAGGAATCAGTCGATATCATTGCTAAAATCTTTAATAGTAGGTTTACTAGTTTCCTAGCAAGAGCACTTCAGTACTAATTGACTGAAACCCTTGTTGGATCAAGATTTTACCTAAAAGATAGACTAAATAAAAGAAACAAAAATAAACTCTTCTGTTACTGACTCACACTAGTTCTTTTTGAAATGGACCAATGCCCTAATCCTTTCTCGACCCAAGAGGACTAATTCAAGCATCTCATTTTCTACTAAATAAATGTAAGGATCAGTTTGGTTTACAGTCGGAATTGAAATCTTTTGGAATTGGAATCGGAGTGGTCCATTCCCATATTCTGTTTGGTTCAGACGGAAATAGGAATAGAAATGAGAATCAGTCTTTCAAATAGGAGAATGCCATTTCAGCAAGAATGAAAATGGGATTCTGATTCTATCCAATCAGAATAATCCATTTTAATTTCGATTCCAGACATCCATTCCCACAAACCAAACGGGGCCTAAATTGTTATGAAAAATGATTATGGATAGGAAATTGGAGTTAACAAGTTATATCACAAAGTTTGGACCCATGTGCCATAAAGGCCCAGTTAGTTTTTCTATAAATTGAGAGGGATTCCATGTTTTGGTAAGCGTGAGTCCTACGGTAAATTGCGTTTTAATTTCAGGAATATCACTGACCCACTTATTTAAGGTAATATTATATTAATATTTATCTCCTAACTTTTCCACAAAAGTAAAATTAACAAAATATTATGAAACAAAATTATTCTAATAATAACATTTTATGAATACAAATGATCAATTGTTTAACTTACTTGTAAACCACTTTTTGATTAGAAATCAATCAGGAACTCAAGTGGCCATAGCTGTAGTGCACTAGCGCTAATTCTATGAGCAGTATCCATCACTAAGAGACTTAATAAATGTGCTTGTCTCAAAATATGTCATTACAGCCTAATGTGTTTCTAGGCAAGCTTTTCTAAGTACACAGATCTGGTTTCAGCTGAAATTTGAGTTAATACAAGAGAACATGCCATGGCATTAATTAACTAAACCTCTACCGAAGCCTCGTCATCGTTTGATTTAATGGTAAAATCTCAAACTGAAGAGAAAGTAAGAACAGCCACTCTGTGACAGGGATCAAACCATAGAGTTTCCAAAGAAAAAATAAAAAAAATGCTAAATGTTAGTCCATGCCCATGTCCAGCTCCCAAGGTCAAAGCAGGTCATTTACTTTGTTCTGGGGTTATTTGGGAAATTTCCATACTTAATTGTTTACGTGTAAAGCAGCAAGCATTTTCGAATATCTCTTCATATTTTTGCAGGTTAGTTTGTGAAATTGTATGAAATGGTAATATAATATAATAATATATAGTTCCGTATGGGAACCGTTGGGTTGGAATCTAAGAGAACACCTTTTTTTTTGTTTGTCACTGTCACACGTCAACTGTAGAAGGAAAGGCTCAACAAAATGTAGCATTTAGAGTGAAAAAAATCCATCTTTTTCTTGTTTTTATTATTCAACTGAGAAATGATCATACCGGTCTGGTATATTCTCTTCTAACACTATGAATTTGATAGTCTCCACTCTATATCTTTGTGTGTATCGTTGGACGTAAAAGCACTCAGAGACCTTGCCGCTTGAAGTCACTAACTAGACAAGAGAGACAGAGAACGCAAGGACAAAGAAAGCTCAGTAGGTTAGCAGAGAAGTATCTTCTCTGCAGGTCTGCCATGGTTGGCTGGTTCCAAATGGAATGATGGATGGGATTTGGGGAGGGTATTGGCCTCTCTGAATTCCAAATACTTCCCTTTTCTTGGGTGGCCACTGTCTGTGATCAGCTTCTTTGGCGAAGAAAGAACGGGACGGGAGAAGAGAAAAAGAACGACGTAAAGCTATTGATCCAGCTCTGGGTCGAGCTTCTTTGATCACTTCGTTCTCTAGGCTGGGAATTCAAGCTTCTTTGAGTCTGCAGTTTGCTCGACTGTATTTACAGTTGGATTGGTTACCATTAGAACAGGTGATGCTTTTACTTATTTTGCAACATTGACTTCGTTCTCTGCTTTTGCCTTTACTTTCTGGGTCTTTCTGAATCACTCTAATTTAGTTTTCTGGTGATACCAAAGGAATTCAGCCATGTTTATCCCATGTTTTGGTTTACTTGGTGATATTGATTCTTCCTTTCCTTTTTTCTTCTACTCAACTCTAAACGAAATAGTTCTGAAATTTGAGCTTTTTTTATATATATATATTTTCATCATGAGACTTCTTAAGGGTGAATTGAATTTGAATTTCTAGAAGGCATATATTCAACATTAAACTCACGTAATTTGTTTATTCTGGAATTATAATAGTTGATCACTATGTCTTCACTCGACAAGAGGAAAAAGGAGCAGGGATGAATTTGAATTTCCTGGCAGTTTTAATGTCTAGTTCCTTTTTTTTCCTCCCGCAGAGATAAAATTCTGGAATTGGTTGCCCAAGGATGTTATTTTTATTCATTCAAATAGGCATTAGGTGGAAAGCTATTTAACAGTTGACGTTAGATGTTAGGTTTCAGTACTCAAAGAACTAAATCTTTCATGAAGAAAAACTTGATGCTCAATTCCTTCACTGGATTTAGGAAGGAGATTTTATTTGGTTGAGATTCTTTTTATGTCTTCTTGCTGACAAGCTTGAGAGCACGGGTCTGAGAACGACCATTTTATAAAAAAAGCAAAAAAAAAAAAAAAGTCAAAGGTTTGGTCTGTATCCAGTCTACCCTCACAAGACCCCAATAACAGCACCATCATTAGGTAATGGCCCTTATTTTCCTATTGATCTAAACTGTTTTCTTAGATGCTGTTCTCTCTTCATACACTGGGAACCATGCAGACTGAAACCAAAAACAATTCAGTATTAGAGTCCTGTATTCCCAGATTGTTCTCTCTCTCCCTGTTCAGTGAATAGAATTAACATGCTTTTTTATTACAGGTTTGGCAGCAGAGTTGAGTGAATTCAGCATCTCTTTCAACTCTTATCTAGTCAAGGTTGTTAAGATTTCCACTTGTGAACCTTCAAGTTATTTTGGTGGCTTGGCTGTAACGTGGCTCGAATCAAACTGGATATGTTCTCTATTGGTTGAGAGAATGCTTTTCTTTGGGCAAATCTCCTTTGGCATTAAAGTGTTTTGGTGTTTTTGAGGGCACATCTCCTATGTTGAGAAGCTATAGAGAACTTTAACTGTTGATGCAATAAATCTCAGGAGCAGTAGATTATTGATCTTTCAAGAAAGATCTTTGGCAGTACATGAGTACTTGAGAACACTAAAACTTCAGTTGGAATTATTTTTCTCAGGGAATTTGATAACAAACTTAAAAGATTCAGATCTGTTGGGCAAATCCCCTTTGGAAGTGATAACTTTTTAAAGCAAGTTTATCTGTTATTGGGCAGATCTCCTTTGGCATTTATTCTTGTGGTACTTCATTCCAGTACCTGCACAAACATCCTTCAGCAGTCAGTCCTTATGTCCACATAGCTAGGGGTGTTGGGCAAATCTCCTTTGGCAACTAGACCTGGTGGAAACTTTATCCCTGATTGTTCAGAAAAACGTGGGCAACTGTCCTAGTGGAAAATCTCCTTTTGGTAGTTGTTTCTTGAATATTTAACAGCAGCTGTTTGGAGAATCTCCATTTGCAGCTAATCCTTGTGGAGATCTCTGGTTGCTGGGCAAATCTTCTTTGGCACTTGGAATTTTCAAAACGAGGTTTTCTGTAGTGCACTACTGTTACTATTTCTCATTTGATGTTGAAGTTGAATACCAACTACAGATCCCTATTGCAGTCTATACAATACAATATCTGAAAGATTGGGCTTCAGGTGTTGCTGTTTAAATTTCTTCAACAGTAAATTTGAAGGTGGTCCTCTCTCTCTCTCTCACACATGTGTATTCATTTATCTTTACTTTGGCTTTTGTTTTAACCTTAGAACTCCTGAAGTGCATTCATATATTTCCACGTTACAAAAGACTAGATGTATTTGGTTGATATCTACATTTTATTTTGCTTCATCTCTGTACAGAAGTTACTCTTCTAATTACATTACATGATCCTTCAACAAACATTCTCTTTCAATTGTGTGTCACCTTTATTCCTGGTTAGATATATCTGCTTTCTCATAAGTTATTCATTCAAGGAAAGCATCCTTTTATTGGATTGTGAGTGAAGAACTTGATGCTAACAAACACAATTCCACCTATTAATGCCATGGAGGGATCTTGTGGCTGAACCACACCATCTGCCAGATATTGGACCTATTAGAGTGGTCATGTTCTCAACTCCATAATTCAAATCAGGCCTATACCCGAGCTTGTATTGGAACATTGGCAAGGCATTTTAGCTAACCTTTTTTAGGGTGGAGAGAGGAATTTGGAGACTCCTACTGAGGTCCAAACTAAGTTGCCACATGGAAGATCTGTAGGTCATTTAGGAAAGCTCACTAATGTCCCAACTAGCAAAGTAATTCCATATATATATAGATGTATATATGTATATGTATATTTATATAGACGCTTATGTATATGCATAGGCACAGAAATTATACACAATTGATTTTTGAAATTAATCTCTGGTAAATTCTTCAGGCATCTAAAAGATGGAAATTCTCCTTAGTGAGTCGGATTGTGAAAGCTTCAGTGAGAGTAGTGGCAGTGATTATCAAGATGACATTGAATCCATGTATGGTGGGAAGGCTCAGAGCATTTTATCAAACCTGGAGGAGAGCATTGAAAAGATTGATGATTTCCTTGCATTTGAAAGAGGATTTTTACATGGGGACATTGTATGCTCAGCAACCGATCCGTCTGGGCAGATGGGAAGAGTGATGGATGTGGATATGGTTGTGGATTTAGAAACTGTTTGTGGTGAAGTTATAAAAAATGTAAACAGTAAGAACCTTCTAAGGATCTGCTCTTTCTCATCGGGAGACTATGTAGTTCATGGGCCATGGCTTGGAAGAGTTCACAAAGTAGTTGATCGGGTCACTATTGTATTTGATGATGGGGCAAAATGCGAGTTAACTGCAGCTGGTCCAGAAACTCTCCTACCTATGTCTTCCAACTTGCTTGATGATGCACAGTATCCTTATTATCCTGGTCAAAATGTCCGTGCTAGCTCTTCCACTATTTTCAAGACAGCAAAGTGGCTGTCTGGTGTATGGAAGGAAAACCGGTATGAAGGTACTGTGTGTCATGTGGAAGCAGGATTGGTATATGTTGATTGGGTTGCATCTGCTATTGTCGGTTATGACATGAATCTCCCTGCTCCTTCTTGTCAGCAGGATTCGAAGGACCTAACTTTATTGTCCTGCTTTCCTTATGCTAATTGGCAGCTGGGTGATTGGTGTTTACTTCCAGTTGATGATCAGAGGGGTACTCAGGAGCAGGTTTTTCTTAATTTTGATATTCAAAGTCTTACCAACTGGAGGAAAAGATTACAACAACAACAAATTGATCTCAATCTCTGTTTTCAAGAAATGTATGTTATCGTGAAGATAAAAACTAAAGTTGATGTCCTATGGCAGGATGGTAGCCACTCAATTGGCTTAGATTCACAGTCCTTGTTCCCAGTAAACAGTGTTGGTGATCATGAATTTTGGCCTGAACAACTTGTTCTTGAGAAGTGCACCAATGATGATTTACATGTTTCTAGTGGCCAAAGATTGGGTATTGTGAAAAGTGTGGATGCAAAGGAACGGACTGTGAATGTAAAATGGAGAACT
The DNA here is from genome assembly GCF_000365185.1 of Nelumbo nucifera. The sequence goes on along the minus strand of NW_010729147.1, from coordinate 2,583,811 downwards.
CCATTTGTTCAAGCAATTGACTTGGGCATAGAGTGTGTTGAGGAAACTGTGAGTGCATATGAACTGATTGAGCATCCTGATTGCTCTTATTCCCACGGGGATGTTGTTTTCAAATTTAAAAAGAATAATATTCAAGCTGAAGGCATGAATGAAAACCATGACAATCACCTGAAAACTGACATGGAAAAGTGTTCTTTTCAGCTGTCAGGAGAGAGCCATCTTAAAAGTAAGGACAATATAGAGGATTGTGACCACTTCACTAATAATTGTTATCTATCCTGCATAGGAATAGTTACTGGGTTTTTCAATGGAAGCATTGAAGTGAGGTGGGCCAATGGTCTTACATCTAAGGTATGTAAATAAGTTCTTGTCATCTTTCTAAAACTGTATGCTTTACTTGTAGTTTAGATTTTCATGTGATGCAAGATGGTTGATGCATTTTCTTTTAATTTTGAATGAATGCCAGATCAGTGTAATATTAGTTTTCCTCTAAAAATATTGCTGGGTATATTGCTAGTGAGTTTCCTTCTTTCTTTCTTTCTTTTTTTGCAGAATGGATCTCATAAGCAATTAATAACTTGACTTCATAGGGAATGGTAAACAAGAGATAATGGTTCTTAAAACAAAGTGTATATATGTGCATTCATGCCTAAAAGGCCACTACCCAATGTTGGACCTAGCAATCTGGGGTTTTGGGTGGGGTAGACTGGCTATGTCCTAACCTTTTGCATTTTTCTTCCACACAAAGTGGCAATCCTCAGATTCAAACTTGTGTTCTCACACATGCCAGCCCGAGATTTTACCATTACACCAGGCAATGGCCCCTATATGTGCATTACATCTATATGTATTATATATTGTTTTTATATATACAGAGTGGATAACAGATGTTAAGCTCTGAAAGGTTATGGTCATGCAGGTTACAAGTAGAAAAGGGTTTTAGGATTTATTAAAAGGTCTTAGGGATGATGGAATATGGCAATATGTTTTATTGTTGATCAAGAGGGTTTAGGGGTTCTAACATGGAGTTAGGGCGAAAAATTAAGGTTTAGCGTTTACAGCAAGGTTTATGGATGAATATAGATAAAATTTTGGGCCTGACCAGATATGAGGAATGAAGAGGGAAAATCAAGAAAATAGATCTTGATAGGTAAGATCTGGAACTGGTGAGCTGTTCTTGAAAGTCCAATTAGGAAGCCCGTTGGGGGCAATTCTTGAGGCCTGTAAAAAAGTTCAATTTCAAAGATCATAGAATCAGAAGGATAATCAACAGTCATTTTGTGGATATCTCCATGAATATGGATATTCTGCCATATTGTCTTTGTTGACTTGCACTTTAGCTGGCAGGGTTGCAGTTGTAGATTAGAAATCATTTTTTAATCCATCTTGCCATTTTCTTTTTCTTTTGATTTTTATGTATTTATAAGGAGCCTTTAACTGTGGGTTAAGGATCTGGTAAATTGTTTTCAGGTTGGGCCTTATGAAATTGTTGGAATTGAAAAATCTGAGGAATCAGAATCAGCTGCAACTCATGTGCCATATGATGGAGCTATTGAGGATAGTTTGAGTAAAGGCATGCTTGATCATGGCAAACAATCTTCGGAATTGAAAGAAAAGGTGAGGCCCAACAAAAATTCTTTCAGTCAGTAAGTCAGAATGTTTGTCTTATGTCTATGCACCCATATGCATGAACTTGATAAAATGAAAAGGTACTATTCATGCAGGTGCCAGAGAAGGCTTTTGAAGCTGTTGGTGAAGAATGCAAGAAAGATATATTTGAAACTAGTGTCTTTTCTTTTCCGCGAGCTGCTATTGGGTTTTTCTCAAATGTTGCTGCAAGTTTATTTGGTTCCTGTGGTTCCATTTCACTTTCAGGCTCAATGAATTCCAGTCATTTTGGTGGTCTCATTGGAAAATGCAAACCTGATCTCAACAGGACACCTTTAGAAAACATGGCCAAATCAGGATCTCTCCATGAGAAAGAAGAGCTTAAATATTGCAATGTGAACATTGAGGGACGACCTTCAGTTGTGGACGATCTTCTGAAATTTAGAGAGACAAATTTGAAACAGAAGATAGAAAAGGATCAAGGGGAAAAAGGGTTAATTCAATCAGGCAGTGAGAATTTGGTACTTTTTAAGCAATTTGATATTGTAAGTAATTGCAAAGACCACCATTTTGTCAATGGTTCTGGAAAGGAATTGATATTGTCTCAGGTAAGATCCATCAATATCTTTAGCTACACCAGTTATGGTTGTCATTCAAACCAGTCAAGATAAAATTGTGTTTTTTTCCTTAACAGATGAAAAAATGTTGGTTGAGAAAGGTACAGCAAGAGTGGAGCATTCTAGAGAAAGATCTTCCTGGTCAGTCCTTTTCCTTTTCTCCTGTTTGAGTTTGAATCACATTAAAAGCATTTTATCAAGTTATTTGCATTATTGCTAAATTGCTAGTCAAGATTGGTTTTCTGTATCATGTTATCTAGTAATGTGGTAGCACCAGTAAGTTCCCAGCTACATGATATGCTGATGCTCAATTGATGCTTTATTGTGTTGGTCCCGTGGCTCTTTTGAGTAAAGATACTGGTATTTGACCCTGATTGATGTCCAGATTCTTGTCATTATCTTTATTCCTTGAAAACGTTCAAGATACATTCATGCAACATAAGATACATGAAAGAATACCATGCTTATTTTTGTAAAAGTTACAAAAAATTGCAACATATTGGGGCAGTAGGGGTGTCCTGATATGCTAAATACAAGGTATTTTGGGGTTTGATGATTTTCAGGGGGTAACCAGTAAGGGTGTCAATGGACCAGTTTTGGACTGGACCCCATCCAAACCAAAATTAACTTGGACAGATTGGACGGATCAAGAAGACATATTGGATTGGACCTGGTCCATCCGTAATGAATTTCTATTGGATTGAGCCAATATCTGGTCCATTGAAAGAAGATAAGAATATAGGTGTCAATGGACCAGGTTTGGGTTAGAATGAATCTAAATTAAAACAAATTTGAACAGATTGGACGGTCCAGACATTGAATTGGGCCGGTCCAAAATATTAATTGGATTGGATTGGGCCTGGTCCATTTGTAATGGACTTACATTGGACTGGATCGGATTGGACCAAATCCAGTCCAATTGACACCCCTAGTAGCCAGGCCTAAGACCGACGCCCTATGAAAATTTGGAAAAAACTAAAAAAAAAGAGGGACGTACTTTTTAAACACCCAATGTGCAAGTTCATGTGTATATACTTTGAACCTTGATTTTAGTTAAAGTTGGGTTACTTTATAGTATGAAAGATCGTCATATACTAAGAAGAATTGAAGAACAACAAATGTGGTCAGATATAAAGCAATTACTTACATGGATGATATGATAATAAAAATGAAGAAGTTAATGTAATCAGTTGTAACAACTCTCCAATTTAGGCATAAAAACTGAGAGATATTCATTGAACTTTCCTCTTGAGAACTTATGGCAATGACAAATAGTTTGCCATGGATCTGTTCTAGATATCTCAATGACATTTAACAGAGTAAACTTTTTAAAGAAATTTAAATATTAGTAATGTGCGTATCGTTAAACCATTATGAATATGGTAGTTTTTTTAACCTTTCTATGATAGGTATTGATTAGGAAACGGTAGTTGATCATTTCATAGAGAGAGTAACAATGAAAGAACGAAAAAAAAAATCATTTATAATTTTATACATCTAAAACATTAGGAGATGATTGGCTCAATTCAGATGATCTTGGATGGGAGAAGAGTGACTGTGTGTGTCTATATTTGATTAAGGGGGTGAGGCGAAATATCCTAGAGTCGGAAGCTCTTAACCAACACTTTCTGTTTCCTTCTGAGGTTCAAGGGGAGATACTCATGCTTGTTATGACTTTAAATGAAACTGTATTGAACACAACACAAATTTAGCCGATCTTATACTTCATCATTTTTATTCGACTGAATTTTCACTGCTCTTTTTGCTCTAGATGAAATTACACAAACGTTTTCTATGTTGTATTTGTGCCATATATGGGGGTGACAAGGATCGAACACTAGGCCACTTGGTCTAAATGGCTCTGATACCATCTCAAAGAACCATTCAACCTAAAAGCTTAAGCTATTAGGTGAGGTCCTTGAATAGGTTGATATTCTCTAACAGGAATATATTGAGAAAGGGCTTTTTGAGAAAATATACTTCTTTTTTGTTTAGAAGTAATAACTTTTCAACCTCAACAGATACAATCTATGTTCTCATTTATGAAGAAAGGACGGATCTTTTGACTGAATTTTCACTATACTTATTTTTATCTTAGAAGTAACATCTTTTCACTATTCTTTTTTCTCTAGATGAAATTACACAAACGTTTTCTATGTTGTATACTTGTATTTGTGCCATATATGTATTTACTTACTATTGTGCTCTGCCATTTCTTGAATTGGAATATATTGAGAAAGGGTTTTTTTTTTGTGCAAATATACTTCTTTTTCTCTTAGAAGTAATGACTTTTCAATCTCAACAGATACAATCTATGTTCGCATTTATGAAGAAAGGATGGATCTTTTGAGGGCGGCCATTGTTGGGGCACCTGGAACTCCATATCATGATGGCCTCTTCTTCTTTGACTTTTTCCTTCCTCCAGATTATCCCCATGAACCACCTGTAAGTGTGTCATTTTTTAGTATTTTCATTCAGTTTTATCATTGCATTGAAGCAATGACTACTTTCTTTGGCCTCTCTAGTTGAAGCAATTACTTGTCAGTGCCTAGGTGCTGATTAGATGACCAGAAAAAAGATGTATTTTAAATTTAAGAGATTGATGCAATCCATAAATAAGTTAAATAAAGATTGAAAATATGAAAAAAAGTTAAAATGATGATATTAAAGATTCAGTTTACAATCTTTGTTTTGCAAACATAATAGAAGTTAGGCTGGATATGCTAGGATGGAGAGTTATAGCCTTCTTTTTAAAAGAAAAAAATGCAACCATGTTTGTTGAACCCCTTGTTTGCGGCTACTCCATAGATTAAAGATTCAGTTTACAATCTTTGTTGAACCCCTTGTTTGTGGCTACTCCATAGAAGCACAGGGTTTTTCTTTTTGGTGGTATTGCACATTTCACATTAGTGGGGAATATGTAATACCACGGAGAGTCTGCATTTCTATGGATTTGATCTATGCCTCCATTTTTGGACTGATGCTTAGCAGCAAACAATTTGTTGGAACTTGGAAGAAAAAAGAACCTATTTTCCACTTAATTTTTTACCTTTTTCTATTTTATATGCCATCAACCAACCATGTTCAATAAAAAATACATGAAGCAATGGGATACATATAAAAATGAAAGCATACACCATATTATTTTAAGTAATTGGAGATAGACACAAGCAAATAAAGCTAAAAAAAACTGTGATCAACTAGTCGACCTAGTCAATGCTAGTTATCCCAGGTGACTACAACATGAGTATACGTATTGTCCGACTAGTTAGTGAAGCATTAGTCCAGTCATCGACTGACTAGTTGGGCAACTAGTCAGCACTAATAATACTGGTTTGTCTCATTTTCTTGGGCAACTTACACACTTTCTTTGCAATTAAGTATGCACGTATTGTGAAGGCATGTAGGTTTAATGTGTATATTTGCAAACATGAATGTCCAATCTAAACGAAATTTTGTGCAGTTGGTGCACTACAATTCTGGAGGGCTTCGTCTCAACCCAAATCTGTATGAGTCAGGAAGGATCTGTCTCAGTCTCCTCAAGACATGGACAGGCACAGGCACAGAAGTATGGAATCCAGTAAACTCCACCATTCTTCAGGTCCTCCTTTCCCTCCAGGCACTTGTACTTAATGAGAAGCCATACTTCAATGAGGCGGGATATGATAAACATATAGGAAGAGCTGAGGGAGAGAAAAATTCTGTTACATATAATGAGAATGCTTTCCTTCTCTCTTGCAAGTCCATGCTATACGTTCTACGAAACCCACCCATGGTACGATAAAGTATCCATTCTTAAATCTTAGTATTATAACTCTTTCTTCATAAGTATCACAAAAAAGTTGAACAGGATCAGTTTTATTTATTAATTTTTATCTGATCCAGCATTTTGAGGCCCTGGTGGAAGAGCACTTCCGAAGTCGCTCACGCTCCATTCTCCTCGCTTGCAAGGAATATATGGAAGGTTGCCCAGTTGGCTGTGCATTTGGACGTGGAGTGGCTGAGCAAGAAACTCAAAGGCGCAGTTCCACAGGTTTCAGGATCATGCTAGCAAAGATTTTCCCCCAACTTGTTAAGAGTTTTACAAACAAGGGATTCGATTGCAGCCAATTCATTGATCCAGGGAATGGTGTGGAAAAATAAGTATGTAATCATTAAGGTACTTGTCGTAGACATATCTAAGATGCTAAAGGTTGTACTTTCTGTACTCGTGTACCTTAGTTCCAAAAGAATTCTGGAAAAAAGAGAGAGAAAAGAAGTTATGCATGGTTGACAAAGAATAAAGATAGCTGTTATGTCTCTGCCCACTCAACCAGCAAAGAAAAATGTATTCATTTTTATTACTGAGGTTTGTTGCATACTTGCATATGCTGAATTAATTAAGTAAATAACCAAGAAGAACATGGTGATGTAACTGTGTTGCATAATGGTCTGTTGATTACTTTATGGGTGTTGAGGGACGATTATTTAACTCAACGGGAGATGTAACTATGTTGCTTGATGGCTTGTTAGTAGATTAATGATATTATTTTGGATGTTTTTATGTTTTTCTGTGGCTTCCAATGACAGTAAGAAACAATAAAATGCTAATGTTTGAGAAATATTGGTGCATTGAAACCACATTTCAACTTTGAAGAAAGAGGAAATTTGATCATCTGGCCTCTAGGACCATGATGAACCCCCGTCCTTCACCTTGCCTTAGATTTTGGCGATGACAAGGGACCATGGCCTCAGAAGTCGGCATCTCCTACTCCCTAGGCTCTAGCAATTCTTCTTAATTATGCGTCCCTTGGTGTTTTCAACCCACTGTTGATTTGGTTGGTTGAACAGTTTGAACCGTCACCTGGTCAAGATTTTTGGTCCGGTTTTAGTAAAACCTAGAAATTTAGTCCAAAACCATTGACCCATTAAAAAATAATCCGATCCAAGTGGTTGGACCATTAACTCATTCAACCTGGTGATTAGGTCATGGGTTACACATTTGTGTATGCAAATTGAATCAAATTGCAAATTTTAATATTTTGTACAAATAAAAAATTAAAAACTGAATTAAAGGCATAAATTAAATCTATATATACGTATTGCTGATGTGGCCTGGTCTGACCCATTTAATTTGGACGGTTGAACCAGTGACCCCATGACCCAGAGGCAAAAATGGTTTAACCTCCGGGTCAGTTTTTAAAACATTGGTGTCAACATTCTGTGTTAGAAGAGTATCGGATCTAAGGACCCTCTAGCTTTACAAAGGTATATAAGAGGCCATGAGTCCATGGCTGCTCCCTTCAGAATATGGGGCCGGCCTTATGGTGTCGGAGGAACCTGTAGGAATCAGAGAGATGTCATCATGGTGTAATGTGTCCCAACTATGGTCACTTGACTGTTTAAACCCATATCTGGTAGCAAAGGATTTAGCTTGAGTGGGTGGGAACTAGGAATGTGGGATAAGTAGCGCTCGTGTATGTATTCTTTGTGTGTTAACTAAAAGCATTAGAGGTAAAAGTTAGACCGGGTTTAGGTCAGGTTGAGATCAAGCCTAACCCAACCAGTTGGAACCCCAAGCCAAATTCTAATCCAATCTGATGACTTTGGGCTGGGTTGGGATCAGATTGGCCAAATTGCTTCACCTCTTTTAGTTGATATCTTCTTGTTTTTTGGACTTAATATCAAGTTTAATTCACTTTAGCATTATTTATATGATAATGGAAAAACTATAATAATGCTCGGATACCAACCCGATGCTAGAAAAATTTTCATAAATGGGGTTGAGGAAAGAGATGCAAGGGATAAGTCAAAAAGGGAAGCTTGCCACTCTAAGAAATCTACAAAAGAGATAAAGAGCAATGAGATAAGAGCAAGATAAAACCTGTTAATGGTGAGTCCCTATGGAAAAAAGTATGTGGAAGAATAAGAATGACAATTTTTCAAAACAAATCCACTCCTAATCATATCCTCCTGGATAGGATAAGAATGACAATTGACTTAGATAGCAAAAAACCTTACACCCCCTAGTCAGGAAAAAAAAAAAACATTCTAATTCCATGGAAACATACGGACCAGGGTTCCCTTAGGTTATGTTTGGTTTGAAGGAAAAGGTAGGAAAAGAAAGGAAAAGAAAGAGAAACCAATACAAGGATTGTAAAAGTTTCCCTACCTTTCCCTACATTTTCCTTCAAACCAAACATAGTCTTAAGGTAATTTTTGATGCTTCAAAAGATGGAGATGGTAAGTGTGCGATTGGGGTCATCATGAGAGATGAGATGAGAAGGACGTATGAATTAGGTGTCGTGATATTGGAGTCTCCACTTCTAATGAAGCTGAAGCTTGGGCTGCCCTCGAAGCCCCACATTGTTGCTGCCAAGTTTCTTCAGTCCAAATGCATTACTGAAGGAGATTCGAGTATCGTCATCAATTGTCTGCATGGCTAGATGGAGCCCCTGTGGAACATCAACAGTTTCATCAAAGAATGCCAGGAGATGTGTACAAGACATAAGCCCGAAGTTTCTTGCGTGCATGTCATGAGGGAGGGGAATTTCGCGGCTGATCGTCTTGTGTACCTAGGACACAGTATTTCAGTTTTCAATTCTAAGTATTTCTGATGTGAAGTTACCCTTTATTTGCTTCTTTGATGCTTGGGGGCATTTCTCCAAGCGTCATGAATCTTTTTAGTTTTCTTTGTTTGCACTCCCTGACCTATCAAAAAAAAAAATAAATAAATAAAAGAAAAGCCAAAGGCTCAAATTGTATTTAATTGAATTAAGACATCTTTATATAGATTTGCTTAAAATAACCCCTTAAGTTCTGTAAATAATACGAAAACTATTTACAATGAATCACAAGATTTATGAATTGCTCTAGAAAACACGGATTTAGAAAGTAGAGATATGCATAGAGAAACTTGACAGATTTGTATTTAATGCTTTTTTGGAATCCCACAGTCAAAATTCTGCTCTACTTAAGGTGTTGGAAAGCATACTTTAAGAGTTTTTAGATTTGATATACAAAAATATGCAATTTATGTCTGATTTTCCTGTTAAATGGACTGTAAAATGGGACCAAAAATATGAGATTGCACATTTTCCAGAATAGCTTCGAGTTTAATTTCGAATTTGGCTAATTCTAGTTCTTTAGGAGCACAGAAAATTTTTTCTTTTAGGCCCCATTCTCTTTTCGGTAAGTTACTTATTCGGGTAAATGCATTTAGTTGGGTAAGTTTTTCCTGAGAAACACTTACCCGGGTAAGTGCATTTACCCTTTTTCTTTTATTTGTCATATAAATAAGGCAATTACTATTTTAGCTATAAAAATTCATTATTAAAAAATGTATTTTTGTCTCATTCAAGTGTCACCAACTTTCCCTCTAGGTGGAAAATTTATTTATCCACCTAGGAGATGGGTGCCACTTATCCAGGTAAGTAATACCCAGGAAAATAAACTTTCCTTACTCCTCACATAAATCTGAAAAAAGAACATGAGATTCTTGGTCAATGGGAATCAAAATCCCATTGACCAACTCCCCCTTCTCAAAATCCGAAAAAAGAAGGCCCTCGTCAACTTAAATTATTAATTCATACATAGATGATGAACACACAATTTACCTATACTTTATGAGGTCTTTGCATGGAGTTTTATGCCAGTTTAATTAAATTTTACCCTATTTTATCTTGATTGCAAGAAAGGTTTCAAGGGCAACCAACTCAAGGAAAAGAAGGCTAAAAGCAAGAAAAGAAAGACAAAATTTTATCAAATTCAGCCCAGCCCAGTCATGAGAGAAAGGGAGTATCATTCGGCCCAAGTAGTGCAAGCTAACTCTTTGGAAAAACCCAAGGAAAGAAGCCTAGCAAGAAGGAAATTTCGGCCCAGCAAAGTGGAGGCCCATTTTCAGCACAAAGAATAGCCTAGAGTGCAGCCAACATGTGTTCAAAAGCAAGCTAAGTTGCAGCCCAAATAACAGCCCAAAGGGAGCTAGGGGCGGCAACTCCTAGAAGTTTCTTGAAGAGAAGGAGGGAGCACTCTAGAAAGTTCAAGAGGGGTGTAATACACCCAATTTTAGAGGCTTCAAGAAGAGGCAAGAGCTTCCTTGAAAGCCTATATAAGGAGGCATCTAGAGGGGGGAGAGGTGTTCATTTGCCCAAGTTCAAGGCTCTCCATTCCTTTGGGGTTCGAATTCCTCGAAGAGAAGAAGAGAAAAGAAGGAGCTAGGCGTAAGAAGGAGAAGGGCTGAAGAGATTCAAGCAAAGAAGAAGAGAAGAAGGTGAGTTCGAAATTGGGGAAAATTTGATTGAGAGATCCTTTATTCTATTCCTACTTAGTTTTTATTTTCTTGAGTTCGAATTCAACTTCTATCTATGTAATTTTCTCTTTCTCTCTTTCATTCTTTCTTGTTGTAATCAATGTTGTAAAATTTCAGATTGAGTAATCAAATTTCTTTATCATTCGAGTAGACCAGATCTCTTCTTGTTGTTTCTTGAATAGAGTGTGAATTCTAGATCAGATTGGCCGATTTTATCTCTCACAAACTCAGATCTGAGATTTGTAAGATCTGAATTGCTTGAGAAAGAATTCAGATCTTCAATTTTTAGGTTGACCGATTTGATCTAATGCTTGGAATTTCTAGAGTGCTTGAGAGAGACTCTAGGAATTCAGATCTACTATTCAAGAACTAAATTGCATGCAAGGTTAGAAATAACTTGTATAATTCAATTGGTAATCAATTCATATTTGAATTGATGCCCTTGATGTGTGTTTGAATTAATGCATGCATGAATGATTAGATCCTTGATAGAGATATAAGGATCATCATTCATGCATAGGATGAACATGCTCTTGAAAAAGGTTGTTCATGACCTTGGGGTTTCACCAAACCAATGCTAAATCATGGCCTATTCGAATGAGTTAAGTAGTTTGTTTGCTGAATCATGAAATTGGATTTTCTTGCTTACTCTTTTAACTTGAATAGAAGGTATTTGAGCCAATGCTTTTTAGTTAGATTTTAGCTTAGGATTTTAATTTTTGAATAAAKTTATGATGTTTTGTTAATCAGATAAGAATTGACCAATTTAATATTAGTAGTTGTTTCCTAAATCCTCATGGGAACGATACTCTATTCACCTCTTTACTACATGAACGGCGCCAAAAACTTGATGTGGTTCATTGTGACACTAGCAAATGCACTAGCCGTTCAAATAGTAAAGAGGTGAATAGAGTATCGTTCCCATGAGGATTTAGGAAACAACTACTAATATTAAATTGACCAATTCTTATCTGATTAACAAAACATCATAACTTTATTCAAAAATTAAAA
>NW_010729147.1:2555984-2571835 GCF_000365185.1 Nelumbo nucifera | reverse complement strand
TTTCAAGCATTAGATCAAATCAGCCAACCTGAAAATTGAAGATCTGAATTCTTTCTCAAGCAATTTAGATCTTACAAATCTCAGATCTGAGATTTCAGATCTGAGTTTGTGAGAGATAAAATCGGCCAATCTGATCTAGAATTCACACTCTATTCAAGAAACAACAAGAAGAGATATGGTCTACTCGAATGATAAAGAAATTTGATTACTCAATCTGAAATTTTACAACATTGATTACAACAAGAAAGAATGAAAGAGAGAAAGAGAAAATTACATAGATAGAAGTTGAATTCGAACTCAAGAAAATAAAAACTAAGTAGGAATAAAATAAAGGATCTCTCAATCAAAATTTCCCCAATTTCAAACTCACCTTCTTCTATTCTTCTTTGTTTGAATCTCTTCAGCCCTTCTTCTTCTTGCGCCTAGCTCATTCTTCTCTCTTATTCTCTTCAAGGAATTCGAACCCCAAAGGAATGGAAAGCATTGAACTTGAGCAAATAAACACCTCTCCCCCCTCTAGAGGCCTCCTTATATAGGCTTTCAAGGAAGCTCTTGCCTCTTCTTGAAGCCTCTAGAATTGGGTGTATTACACCCCTTTTGAACCTTCTAGAGTGCTCCCTCTTTCTCTTCAAGAAACTTCTAGGAGTTGCCGCCCCTAGCTCCCTTTGGGTTGCTATTTGAGCTGCAACTTATCTTGCTTTTGAGCACATGTTAGTTGCACTCTAGGCTATTCTTTGGGCTAAAAAATGGGCCTCCACTTTGCTAGGCCGAAATTTCCTTCTTGCTAGGCTTATTTCCTTGGGTTTTCTCAAAGAGTTAGCTTGCACTACTTGGGCCGAATGATACTCCCTTTCTCTCATGGCTGGGCTGGGCTGAATTTGATAAAATTTTGGCTTTCTTTTCTTGCTTTTAGCATTCTTTTCCTTGAGTTGGTTGCCCTTGAAATATTTCTTGCAATCAAGCTAAAATAGGGCGAAATTTAATTAAATCGGCATAAAACTCCATGCAAAGACCTCATAAATTATAGGTAAATTGCGTGTTCATCAAATACCCCCACACTTAAGCTTTTGCTTGTCCTCAAGCAAAGACATCAGCCATAAACTGAACATTCCCCCCTTTTATTCTCATCATTTACCGGGTGAATTTTTAGGAGGGAAATGGATTGAGTGGTCAGGAAACTTTTGCAAGTGTTCAACTCCTATTCTTGTAAACTACCATTTAACACATGTATAAGAGGCAAGGAAAGGAGAATATGAGTTTCTTCAAGTTCCAACTTTCACTCCCATTCGATATATAGATCAGCTCCTTGATTGTCAAAATTTATAATCACTTTGAACTGGGTTTCATATCTATAACTACATCTCATTGAGAATTCAACTTCATTATGCCCCTTTGAACCTCAGTTGTCACCACATTTTCTTTGTCACTTTTTTCTAGGGGTGAGTGCATTTTATGCTCCATCTCACCATTTTCTTCCGCTTTTAGTGTGAGTGCATTTTATGCTCCATCTCACACTGGTCACAGGCTTGAGGCAGATAACAAGACTCATGTTCTAAGCTGCTAGTTTTATTATTTAGCTTAGAATAGCAAAGTCAATTTGGGCTTTGTCCCTTTTGCATTTGTTGAATCTCATGCATAGCAATTCAGGTGTGACCTAGCTCGACTGACCATTAATGATGAAATCAAGAGCTTCCATATAAATGGAGGTAGTTAAGGCTAATCATGATGAAAGACATATTCAGCCCCCCTTTTCCTCATACATGTACTAAGTTGGATCACTTACAAAAATTCCAAACCTAATATCAATAAGTAGGTCTAAAATCTGTTGCAATTAGGTCTAAAATAAGTCTGATCCCAAGAGCTTAAGACTTCTCTTTCAAGTCCCAACTTATATGTCTTGTATGCCTCAATTAATTGCATAGACCTGAAATCAGATCTGCAAACTTACCTACTGAAAACAACCACCTTTGGATCTAAGTTTAGATCTGAAATTACAGTAGCCACTGATACTGAAATCAGTGGTTATTGTGAATTTTTATAGCAGCTGAAATCAAATACACAGTTGTTTATTCAATCATATACAACAACTACCAGATGCTAGGACAGTGGATCTGAAAAAAAAAATGCTGCACTCAAGGATACATCAATTAGGGTTGGGATCGGATCTGTTATACTATAGGGCTGATATTAGATCTGATCTGAAATCTTAAAATATATCAAAAGGACCTGAAATAAACTGTAACCAAACCTGAGTTAGGCTTGGTTTAAGGGTTTTAAGCTTTGCAATTGAAGTCCAAACCTGTATAGCTCATATATATCAAATAATTTCTAAGACCTGAAATCAGGTCTGCAATGTCTGGTATTGTTAGCAGCTGCAATTCAGAACTGATGTTAGCAGTTTTACAAAACAAAACTCAGTCCATAGATATTTCAGATCATACTCTGTATCAGATCTCATACTAGTCCATATTAGTCCATATTAGTCCATATCAGTCCATATTTGTGTAGCTCTTATATTAAGTAATTGTAGAAGCTTGAAATTAGGTATGCAATTTTATATTGTAAGCAACCTTAATTCAGTTCTGATGCCAGTAAGTTACAATCCAAAATATGATGCCCTTTTTGGATCTTTTAGGCCTCACAAACATCAGTCCCAACCAATCAAAGCATCAGTCTTCAGAAATTTCAGATTGGGTGCAAGTGATCTAAAACAAAACATCAGTCCACAGAGATTTCAGATCTCATACTGTCTCAGATTCTCATGCACTTCAGATCTGATTTTACCATTCATTGCTTATACTTTCATCAATGAGACAAGTCTGATGCATCAAATTGTGAATTGGGTGCTGTTACTACCCGAATTCACATCAGAATTGAGTGGGTTCAGGAACCCAGATGCATTCAGACCTACAAGCAGTTGAGCTCAGATCTGAACTCAAATTTGAGTTTCAGATCTGAAAGCTCACATGCCATTCTTTCATTCATTTTTTTCTTTTTCTTTTCCTTTTCTATATTTTTTCTTTTTCTTTTTAGAATGGAAGAAAGCTAAAACAGATAACAGCAAGGCAACCAAAATCTTTTTGGATGAGTGTAGGTCTGATTGCTGAATGCAATTCAAATCTGAACTCATTTTGAGATTTAAAGATTTTTTTTTTCTTTTTGGAGATAAGAGAATCACAAAAAAAGAGAAATCAGATCTAGTTCAGCTACACTAAAACTGAAACAAAGGATGGAACAATCAAGTATCAAGAGAAGAAACATGGCTCCATCAATGCAGTCATTGCATCAAAGACTGAAATAAGATGAAAAATTGAAAACCAGCCATGAATGCAATACTAAAAACCAGATTAAGAATGACCAATAGTTTTTAATATTGCTTCCATAAATCCCCAACAACGGCGCCAAAAACTTGATGTGGTTCATTGTGAAAAGATATAAACATTGATGGATGCATACACATATTTGAAGACATGTTGGGTCTGGATTGGGTCGAGTTGCCCAAGACCTCAAACTTAACCCAATCTAAGATAAGGGTTAACATGTCACATACATTCAAAATGTATTGTAATCGAACCCTAAAACCATCTTACAAATAAATGAAGATAAGGGCATTTTAAGGTTTTTAAAATATCTAACAAGTCATATGCACATATTACATCCATTCCTTGATGGAATGCTAATTGAGTGATTCATGTGATATAACGAGTGAAATTTTGGGGGAATTTGACCAAAAAAAGGTTTTGGAGTTAAAGTGATAAGTCCCAAACTGTTGGGGGTTATTTAAAGTTTACCTTTCATATATTTTATTGGGTCAATTGATAAAACCTCCATTGAAGCGGCTGGCAATTGCTGAAACTATCCTAAAGTTTGGTAATTGCAGTTATCTCCCTTGAATTTTCTAACACAGTTACAAGCATGGTTTTCAAAATCGGATTGTTAAAAACAGGAAATTGTTAAAAACCGGCAACCGGTCAATCCCTCGGGTCCGGTTTTACTAAAAACAGGAAATTGCTAAAAAAATGTTGAAAAGGTCAGAAAACCGCTTGCCTGGGCGATCGGACCGCTAAACCGTTTGACCCGGGCAGTTGTCCGTAGGTTAGTATTTTTATTTTTAATGTTTTTAAAAAAATAAAATACCTATTATATCTCAACCCAGTTCGAATCCCTTTAGCTTTAGGCTTATAATTTCTAACCCTTCTCGAGTTCGCTCCTTAGTTCTCTCAAGTCTCAACCCTCACACCTTATTGACCGACCACCTACGACAGTAATCATCTTCGGCATCCGACGGTGACACACACCGACCAATGGTGACCAGAACTTGTAGCAATGACTTGCAACAGTGGACGGTGAGCTTGCAGTAGCTATCTGAAAAATTTGCAGCGGCACTCGGCTGGCTCATCTGGTAAAGTGATAAGATGTATTTCATACTAACCTGGGATTGAACATTCACCCTCCCCACCTCAAATTTTTCCTAACAAAAAGATATTTTGAAACTTGTTGACTTTAGAGATCTGCACAATAGATAGCTATAGTTGGGTTGCATCAATAAAATAATTTTCTTTGTCTAGTTTAGACGGATGACCTAGTATTAGCTTTGGTTCAGGTCTACGTCTCTAAAAAAATTAATATTGGTAGCACACCATTAGTTGGGTTCTGTATTTTTTGGATTTTTTTCTATATTTTTTTGGAAAATTTTCTGTGTTTTTTGGATTTTTTTGTATTTTATTATTTTTATATTTGGATATTTTTATTTTTTTATATGTTGTTTTTTCCTGTATTTTTCTATATACTTTTTGTATTTTATTTAAATTTTTATGGTGTTTTTATTATATATGAATATTTTTTGTTATTTATTTATTTATGATGTCACAGGTTGAACCGTTAGATCTAGATGGTTGAACTGCTGAACTGGAAAACGGTGCCCAAAACGATTCCGTTTCTAGATTAGTTTTAAAAACCTTGGTTGCAAGTAGACCTGTTCATGGGCCGGGCTTGGGCCGGCCATCGGGCCTATAACTTGGGCCCGAGCCCGACCCTCATAAAAAGCCCGAAGCCCGGGCCTGGGCCCAAGCCCGAAATTTTGCCCATACTATTAGCGGCTGAATAGAGAGAGAGAGAGAGAGAGAGAGAGAGAGAGAGAGAGAGAAAAGAATAAAAAAATCTATATATTAAATTATAAATATATATTTTAATAAATATTATATTATTTATATATTTTACATAATATATAAAATACATATTATATATTTTATAAAATATATTATGCTGAGTGGGGCCGGGCTTTTTTGACAAATCCCGAGCCTGACCTGAAACACAATCGGGCTTTCTGTGTTAGGCTTGAGGTCAGGCCTGCGGGCCTAATTACATGACCAAGCCCGATCGGGGTGTAGGCTAGGCCATCAGGCTACCCGGCCCATGAACAGGTCTAGTTGCAAGTAGACCCTATGTTAAAATCATCTAACAATAGGTTTGGAAATATACTAAATACCCATGTACTCATGTAGAGTTACTTTTGACTAAAGTTTTTATTTTCCAAATTTTCTCTTCATTTCAACTGCTACCCTAAACCCTTCCAATTTCTTTTCTGAAATCGATTTATTTTTCAAATTTACCCTTCGTATCAATTGCTAAACGGTAAAGTTAAATTCTTTTTTTGGGTAAATTATAAAGACCCCCTATACTATAACCCTATACTATAACCCTGAGACAAAAGCCTCCCTTGACTCTTAAGCCAAATAACAGAATACATTAAATTACTAAAATACCACACTAAACTTTTTTTATTTTCTTTTTTTTGTCCTTTTTCTCTTAAAACTTATTTAACCTATTGTTTTCCCTTTCTTCTCTTCTTTTCCCCTCCCTCACCTATTTCTCATCTTTCCTTTTTTCTCTTCTCCGTCTTCAATCTCGTCTCTATAGCCATTGCCGACGATGCCGCGATCATGGGAAAGCTGGCCGCCTCGCTCTGGGTACCCTTCAGATTGGTCAGACACCGACGACAACGCCAACCGTCTCGAAGATGGGCTCTTGCTTTTCCTCCGAATCTAGCAACTCCTCTGCTTCCCCAACAGTCAAAGTCATCTTCGTCAACGGCAAGCTTTGCGAGTACATGTCGCCGTGCTTCATCTGCAACTCCAACAAGCTTTTCTACGACTCCCTCATTCCACCTTTGCACCCCGCCCAGCAACTCCAGTCTGGACAACTCTACTTCGTCCTCCCCCTCACCCGGATGCACTACTGCCTGATGGCTTCTGACATGGCAGCATTGGCCGTGAAAGCCAGTACTACCCATTCTTACAACTTCCAACTCAGAGATCTCTGCCAAGCGAATTGCGAATTGTTCAACATCGTCCCAGAGATCTCTGCTGTTGAAATGGGCTTATCGTCCGAAAGATCTCTGCCAAGCGAACTGTTCAACAGAGATCTCTGTTGAAATGAACTCAAGAGTCGTGTGCTTGAACATTTCAACAGCACACAAGCGAATTTGAACATTCTTGTTGAAGCGAGGTGTTTCACTAGCCTCACGATCCCATTCCATACGGGGATTATCGCCGTTGCTATTTGTGCATTGTGAGGTCGGGGAAAATGAATAATAATATTTTTCTGGTTCAAATATTTATTATAAGGGTAATATGGGAATTAAAAAAATATTATAATGGTCTTTTTGGATGAAAATCTAACCGAAAGGGGTTTTTTCTCATAATAAAGTACAGGGGGTTTTTGTCGGAGACCGCATATAGTTTATTGTCTTTTTTTATAAAATTCAATGTCAATTGTAACTGCATGGGTATTTTCAAAATTTTGAGCCTCTTGGTAGAACATTCTATCTAAGTTGTAACTATGTTAGATTAGGGATGTAATTGCAATTGCAAGGGTAAAAAACTTTATGAACGTTATAGCAACCTGGTAAAAATTAAAGCCCTACTGTTAACGGTAGGCTTCTTTTCAAGGTTTCTAGCACATTCCTATGCCACGTGTTCATATCAGGAAGGAACACGTCTCAGTTTATTCTCACTATAAATGACATTAGAAACTCAAAGCCCTAACCTCGAAACCGTCGTAGTAGCAAGTCTCTCTGCTTCCATTTTCGTATTTCCGTTGGCGCTCGCCGCCACCTGAACTCACTACAGAGTACAGAGAAATAGAAAAGGTCGTCCAGATGTTGCGGTCATCGGCGGCAATCGCATCGAGGGTGTTGAGGCTGGTTGGTGCCTCGTCCCGACCGTCTCTTCTCTATTGCCGGCAAATCGTCGCTGCTCCGATAAACCCTGTACGTTATCATCTTGTCTCCTGGGGTCCTGCCATGCCGTCGCCTTTCAGCGTAGATCAGTCGCGTAGGTTCGCTCGTGGCCGACCTGTTATGAGCAGCAGCGAATCCGACGAGGACGATGACGAAGAATTCGATGAGTTTGACGACGAAGATATGGACGAGGGTGATTTCGACGACTTTGATGGTGATGAAGATGAAGACGAAGACGAAGACGATGACGAGGAGTTTGAGCCACGAAAGAAATGAGCTATGTGGTCAATAACAACAACAACAACAACAAAAGAGAAGAAAAGAAAATCGTTCTCGCTCGCTCTGTTTCTCTCTCTACCTATTTTTCTCTGTCTTTCAATTCTCGTGTTGGGTTTCGCGTATCCATCTCATTTGTTGATCACTTTTTGAATCATACAAGGTGATTGTTCTTCTTGTACTTTCTATTTCCTTTTCCATCTTTCCATTTTCTGTTTTATTGCATTTCAAATGACGCGTGAATGGTTGAATAGAATCGTCAAAACTTCTAATTTCTAAATGATCCCTCTATCTAACAAAGCCGGGCAAATCCTGATAATCAGGACAACAGTTTGAATACCTGGAATAAGTAGCGGGTGGCTGATGTAAATGAGATTAAATGAATTGGCCGGTTTGACCATTTTCTGCCATAATAGACTCCAGATTAGAAAATGGACCATCTGACCTCTGTAGATCAGACACAAAGCTCATTTTTTACAGTAGATAAGGATCGGAAAGCATGAAATAAACGTCAAAGCTAAAGCTTTTCTTTTCATAACTTTACGTGGGCTTTGAAAAAATTCGTTGGTCACTTGGATCAGTCAGAAATCTAATTTTTTTTCCTTCTCTGGATATCTAATTTGATCTGAATTCAAATATACCAATGAAGTTCAAATCTTTGGCCTATCTAGTCACAACCCCCAGCTCCTTTGTTCAAACCTCAAACAAAATGGTCACCAATTCTTTGTAATCGAATTGCCATGGCCTCCATCAATTGCAGGAAACATGAACACTGCAGTAATGAACACATCTCTCTCGATCTAGCAATGATCCCAAAATCAGCATTTTGCCCAAGTGAGCTCTCAGAAACACAACACGCCTAGCTCTCAATTGCTAGATCGATTTCATTCACCAAGTATTATCTTTAGGCCTACGGGGACCAATTAGGGCGGGCGGGCCCAGCCCAAGCTGAGCCTGACCCATCCAAGACCAGATCTGCTACTCACACATGGTGCCTCACATTGACCTCACAGACACATCTCACTGTGCATTGAGAACATCTCCCTAGTTATTATCAAATATTAATTTACTATTAAGGAAATATGAATTAATTTATTAAATTATTACCAAATTAATATAATATTAGTTTATTAAATTATACAACAAATAGGATGTTTTATGTGTAGAATCTGCAGATCAGGCTTCAGGCTTAGGCTCGGTCTTTGGGCCTTATATAAGGGTTGGGCTCGGGCTCAAGATCTAGGCCCGAAGGTCGGGTCGGGCTTGGGCTTGGGCTTGGACATTTTCTGTTGATAAAGAGGCAAAGCCCAGCCCAAACCTGGCCCAACTCGGCCCATGAACAGGTCTACTTGCCCCCATAAGTCAAAACATTCTACTCCATTCCTACCTGATCCCAGTGGTGGGGCGAGTTTGGGGCAAGGCACCCATTCCCCGTTAGGGATAGGGAATCCCCAAATTTTTCCACCCTGACACAATCGCCTAAAAAAATTTAATTTGTGGAAATTTTACAACTAGGATTATGAGAACTTTTAGGGTATTTTAGAAATTGGAAAATGACAATTTGGGGATATTTTATAAATGAAATTATTGTATCCTAGGATTATAAGTATGAGGAAAACATAGAGATATTTTTAAAATTGAATATTAAATCTTTAGATATTTTACTAGTTTACTATTGGGTTTGGGGAATTATATGCAAACCCCATCTCTAATTTGGGGCAAAAATATTTTCCCTGTCCCCACCCTGTCTCTTCCTCATCCCTGTTTAAGATTTGAGAAAACTTGCAGTGTTAGGGGTGGGGCAAGGTAGGGCTCTAGTTTTATATGGAAATTTGTCATCCCTATAATTATAATAATTTTCTATTACTAATTAACTAACAGTAAATTAAATGACAATCAATTACAATATTTTATGATAATTTCCAAAAAATTATTGAAATTGCTATTGATTAGTAGTAATGTATAATAAATTGATTATTTACAATAACAATAAATTAATTTAAATTATTTATTTTTAAGCCTAAATTATTTACTATTAATTAAAGTAAATGTAATTATAGTAAACTAATGTAATTATGGTAAATTACATTATTTTTAATTAAAAGCAAACCATTTATTGTTAATTAATGTAAAACCATGTATGATCAAAGTCAACCAAGTGGTCTAGATCGGTGTGGATGGATTTAATAGTTTTCCTAAATTATTTAATAATTATTTATTAAAATAACAATAATGGATTGTTATTTAAATAATTATGAAATAATTTCTGATAGATTAATTTTCTAATTCAATTTTCCTAACTTTTTAATAATTATTTAGTTTAATAATAATAGTGGATTATTATTTAAATAGTTTTTGAGAATATATTTTCATAGAGTAATTTCCTAATTTTCAATTACTTATTTAAAAAATAATTATGTATTATTAGTTAAAGAGTTTCCCTAAATTATTTGATAATTTTTAACTATAATTATTGATTTTATAGAAATTAGTAAATTATGCTAATTAGTAATATCTTTTATCAATAAGTTATTATTGTAAAAATTTAATAAAATTTTATTTAATTACAATGATTAATCTAAATTATGCTAAGCGTTGAAATTTTGAACATTTATTAATAACAATAAATTATTAAATAATGGATTGTTTATTAATTTTTGGTAGATTATTATATTATTTAATATTTGTTAAATGATGGATTATTTCTGAAATAATTATTTCATAATTTTTGGTAGAATATTTTCTAGAAATTTTTAATAACTTTCATAACTAATGAATTGTTTAAAAATATATTATTATTTAATAATAGATTATTTAACAATAATGGAAGATGCCATGAATATATAGGAAACATCGAATTCCCCTTGCTCCCCTCTCTTTCATTGAAATCATGTCTATAGATATAAATATTGTTTGATTTGTTAAACAATATTTTAATAAATCATGGTGAGGATAAAACATATATTGAGCTAATTATGGAGAGAAGTTAGTTTGTTATAGAAAGTGAGAGAACCGGGAAGGAAGAAGAATGAAGAGAGAGGTTGCTGAGATGACAAATTGGGAGTGATGTGAAGGTGGAAAGGAGAGAGTCAAGGAGAAAGCATGGTTGGGGTAATGGAGCAAAGAGAAGCAAGATGAGGTGAATTGTCTTGCTATATATATTTTATATACTATGCCTAAGCAGCCCTGCCCTATTAGAATTGGAATCTCCTCCCAACAGAAACTGTCCCAGCATACTTCCAGCATGATCTGTGTTTGGCTGTTTGCACATCTCATCATAAGACTAGCACCACCATATCGGGAGATATGCAAACACGTATCATGTGGGAATGTATTGGGACTTTTTTGTTGGAAGGAGATCCGAATTCACCCTATTATGTTGAATTTCAATTCAAAATGAGCATGAATTGGGAAGATGAAGATCAAGTTTGACCTCAAGCTCGGTATGAGCTTGGTCTGCTTGGACCTTAAGTCCAATGATTAGGGTTGGGCCGGGGTTGATAATCCATTTTACCTTAAATCTGGTAATAGTTGAAAACCTGTTGGCTTTGGTAAAAAATCATCATTCTTGTTTGTGAAATCATACCCTTTTAAACCATTACAATTCAAATTAATCAAATAATTTAAACAAATTATATAAAAAGTAATTATAAGAAAAGTGTACCTATAGTGCATTTTAAAATATTTAGGGCATGTTACATTAAAATTTGGATAAATCACGTTAAAGATGTTATTGAGATGTATCACCTTATAATTGGTTCATTCACTTTGAGTTATGTTGCAACAATTTTCATAAAATGCACTGATGTAGGGTGATTTGGCCCCACCTAATAGGGGGACACATGGACACGACCTAACTACCAGGATGACAGATCAGTTCGATGCACCAAGTCTGCAATGAATCGAGCTCGGATAACAAGTCCACCTCAGGACAAGTTCACCTCAGGGCACAATCGCATCAGGATTTGCTAAGGTCATTAGGCAAAAATCCGGTGACCAAGTAGTTCACAATATCAACATACCATGGAACTATACCTTTCATGTGAAACAACAGCTCATTAGGAAACAACTCATAGATGGGTGAGGAGTCCTTATCTTTCACCAACCTACTTAGATGATCCGCCACCGAGTTTTCAGCTCCCTTTCGATCCTTAATTTCTAAATCAAACTCTTGGAGCAAGAGTATCCACCTTATCAGCCTCAGTTTTGACTCCTTCTTCGCTATTAGGTATTTCAAAGCTACATGGTCAGAAAATACAAGTATTTTAGAGCCAAGCAAATATGATCAAAATTTGTCTAAAGCAAACATAATAGCCAATAGCTCCTTTTCAGTAGTTGTGTAGTTGCTCTGTGCAACATTCAATTTTTTGGAAGCATAGTAGATGACGTGGCTCTTCCCATCAATTCGTTGACCTAGAACAGCCCCTACCACATAGTTGCTTGTATCGGTCATGATCTCAAAGGGCAAGTTCCAATCGGGTGGTTGAATAATGGGTGCAATTGTTAATAAATTCTTAGGCTTGTCAAATGCTTCCTAGCACTCATCACCAAAATCGAAAGGCACAACCTTTTGCAGCAAATTGGACAATGGTAGGGCAATTTTTGAAAAATCCTTGATGAAYMTGCGATAAAACCCTGCATRTCCAAGAAAGGAACGAACCTCCCTAACATTTGTAGGGTAGGGTAAGCTCACAATCAAATCAATTTTTGCCTTGTCGACCTCTATTCCTCTAGCTGAAATGACATGTCCCAACACAATGCATTCCTTCACCATAAAGTGGAATTTTTCATAGTTTAAGACAAGATTTGTTTCCACACACCGATTCAGAATTTTACTTAAACTATTTAGGCAGTCATCAAACGAATCACCATAAACAGTAAAATCATCCATGAACACTTCAATGCATTTCTCAATAAAATCAGAAAATATACTCATCATGCATCTTTGAAAAGTGYYTGGAKYRTTACACAAACCAAAGGGCATTCGTCTGTAAGCAAAGGTGCCGAATGGGCAAGTGAAGGTTGTTTTCTCTTGGTCCTCCTGCGCAATAACAATCTGATAATATCCTGAGAACCCATCGAGAAAACAAAAGAAGGCCTTACCTGCTAATCTCTCTAACATCTTATCGATGAAGGGTAGGGGAAAGTGGTCCTTTCGAGTGGCCAGGTTAAGTTTTCAAAAATCTATTACCATTCACCAGCCACTTTGTACCCTCATGGGAATTAGTTCATTATTTTGATTTTTTACTACAGTAATCCCATCTTTCTTAGGTACAACATGAATAAGACTTACCCATTTACTGTCTGAAATTGGATAAATTATCCCTTCATCTAACAATTTAAGAACTTCCTTCATTACTACCTCTTTCATTGCCGGGTTGAGTTTTCATTGTGGTTCTCTAACAGGTTTGGCGCTATCTTCCAAAAGGATCCTATGCTTGCAAATCGAGGGGCTGACCCCCTTTATGTTGGCTAAGGTCCAACCAATCGTCGCTTTATGGTCCTTTAGGACTTTGATGAGCCTCTCCTCTTGCTCCTCAGTCAACCCTTTTGCAATGATCACGGGCAGAGTCTCTTTATTGCCCAAGTATGGATATTTAAGATGATCAGGTAGGGTCTTCAGTTCCAACTCCGGAGCCTGCAAAACAGAAGACATCAATTTTGTGTGAGAATTGCTTACCTCTTGTTCCGGCATCGGTTATAGAGTATCATAGGATGCATCGAACTCCTCTTCCTTGTCCGATTGGGCCTTATATTCCAGTCATCATCCATGTCCTCCTCTCCAAAGACTTCCTACACAATCGAATCAATGGTATCAATAGAGCAAATCAAATGACATTCAGTAGGATATTTCATTGCTTAAAAAATATTAAATTTTACAATCTCTCCATCGAATTCGACAGAGAGGGTACCCTCGTCCACATCTATTTTGGTCTTGGTCGTTTTCAAGAATGGCCTGCCTAATAGAGGTGGGGCTGAGCTTGTGGTTGTGTCCTCCTCCATCTTCAGGATGTAGAAATCAGTTGGAAAAATTAGATCGTTAACCTGCACCAATACATCATCAACAATCTCTTCTGGGTAGGCATTAGAACGATCAGCTAATTGAATAACAACTCTAGTCTCTTTCAAAGGACATAGTCTCAAGGCACAGTAAATCGAGTATGGCATGACATTAATAGATGCACCTAAGTCCAGCATGGCACGCTCGATTCGTTTATTGCCAATCACACAAGGTAGGGTAAACATACCTGGATCAGCACACTTTTCTGGTAAGGTCCTCTTGATCATGGCTGAAATGTTCTCTCCAACTCTTACATTCTCATCGATTCGCAGCATTCTTTTGTTAGTGCATAATTCTTTCAAAAATTTTGCATATTTTGGGATTTGTTTTATTGCATCTAACAAAGGGATGTTGATCTYCACCTTCCTGAAGGTTTCTAGCACTTCTTGCTCATATTCCTCTTTTTTGGACTTTCCCAACCTGCTAGGAAAAGGTGGTACAACATCGTTAGTAACTTTAGGGAGAGGAGGGTCGAATATTACCTCAATGGAGCTGTCGTTTAACCTTTGTCTTTCCTCTTCCCTGGCTGCCTTCGATGGTGAGCTTGGTTGGGGCTGCAATTCCTTTTCACTTCTCAACACTACTGCACTAGTCCTTTGGGTTAACTACCGTTTGTGATGGTAGTTTCCCGGAGCTCTGCGCCTCCAACTTGCTAATGGAAGTGGAAAGTTGGCTGATTTGGTTCCTACTGAAATTGCTGAGTATTAGTAGCTAGAGCCTTAACTATATCATCTAATGACATACCTAAATTTGGGGGTTGGCCTTGTGCTGTGATATGTGCTGAAAAATGGGGTTGTTGACTGAAAAATTGGGGCTGGTATTTCTGCTGTCCTCCTTGGTTCCCATAGCTTAGATTTGGATGATCCCTCCACCCTGAATTGTAGTAATTGGAGTAGGGATCATATTTTTGTTGGGGCTGGCCCGGGAATCCTCCTACGGCACTTACTTGCTGCATCGATCCATCCTGTAGTGATGGACACATGTCCGTAGGATGACCAGGGATCGAACAAATACCACACACCCTGGCTGGTTGCAATTGTCCTGCAGCGAGTTGCCTAACTAAAGCAGTTAAATCTGAAATCTGATTTTCCAAATTAGTATGGCTTACCTCATTTACATGTCTAATGGTACCATTTCTCCTTGCACCGAACTGCTATGAATTTTTGGCCATGTTGGAAATTAATTCCCTGGCAGCTTCGGGTGTTTTGTTCACTAAAGCTCCTCCACTGGCTGCATCTACCATACTTCTATCCATGGGTTGGAGCCCTTCATAGAAGTATTGGATTAACAGTTGTTCGGGTATTTGGTGGTGTGGACAGCTAACAACAAGTTGTTTAAACCTTTCCCAATATTCATATAGCGTCTCACCACCAAATTGCCAAACTCCACATATTTCTTTTCTTATGTTTGCAGTCCGGGATGTAGGGAAGTATTTATCCAAAAATATCCTGTTCATCTCATCCCATGTGCGTATTGAACCGGGAGGAAGAATATATAACCAATCCTTTGCTTTATCTCGTAAAGTAAATGGAAAAGCTATAAGTTTTACCTGGTCCTCGGTCATACCTTGGGGCTTCATGCTCGAATAGACGACATGGAATTCCTTTAGATTCTTATGGGGGTCATCACCTAGAAAACCATGAAAAATAGGCAGTAATTGTATTAAACCAGATTTCAGTTCGAAAGCTACCTCAAGAGTGGGATATGTTATGCATAGGGGCTGTTGGTTCATGATCGGTGCAGCCAACTCCCTTAATGTTCTCTCTCTATCAGCCATCCTTTCTTCCACTTCGAAGATGGGTTGATCACAAGTTGGTAGATTGAAATCTGAATTCACCCTTTTAGGTGAACGATCCTTCCTTTGCTTTGCCTCTTTCCTTAAATGACGGGTAGTCCTCTCAATTTCGGGGTTGTACTCGAGTTCACCTCGTTGAGAAGCACGAGTCATAAAACAAGAAGGTTAACAAAAGAAGGCAATAGCTAAGAAATTAAAGTTGCTCCCCGGCAGCGGCGCCAAAATCTTGACGGGTTGTCGAAGCCCTCAAAATTAGTACTAGTCCCACAATAAAATATTTGTAGTAAAAGTGGTACTAGGTCGAATCCCACAGGAGTTAACAGTAATCTCTTAGCTGAATGAATATTATCACTGAGTGGGAAAATTAAATAACTGAAATTAAAAGAACAAGAAAGCAATAGCAAATTCAACTAACAAGAAATAATCAGTCTTACCGAATTCTGGTTCAAGGGTTCGGTTTAGTCAATTGGCCATCGATC
>NW_010729147.1:2498420-2510499 GCF_000365185.1 Nelumbo nucifera | reverse complement strand
AGTCACATTTCGGTTTCAGAAGACGTGCGGTCAGCTTGACTGCGAACCATCATATCTGTCTCAATCTGGGCCGTTGATCTGGGGGCACAGTGGCTATAAATAGGAGGGCCCCCTAGGCCTCATTTTCTTTCATGCTAACTTGCTTTGTCTTCGAATTCTGAGGTCGCGCATCCATCTAGTATGCCCGAGCTCTTCTCCTGTTCACACTGTTTCATCTTTTCCGGTGAGTCTAATCATTCTATCAATCATGTCTGGGTATTCGTACCACGTTTATCCTCAGGACGATGCCCCCTCGAGCTTAGGGAGAGCTTGGGAGCATGCTTCGGAGGCTCGGGAGGTCTCCGTCGAGGTGGCTTCTACTTCTCGGAGCAGAGAGCCCGACACCTTCGGTCCCTCCTCTATGACGATGGAGAGACTTAGATCTCTAGTTCACTACTTTAACCTTCCCGGGGACCTCATATATAGTCTCACCTCTGGTAACTTTCCCTGGGAGCATGGTCCCAATGACATAGTGATTTTCCAGGAACAGCTCGAGGCTGGCCTGCATCTTCCTCTGCACCCTCTAATAGTGGAGGTGTTGAATCATTTCAACGTCACCATTGACCAGCTCCATCCCAACGCCATCCGGAATGTAGTTGGGACTATTTCTCTGTGCTATGAGTATTGTCTTCCCCTTGATCTTGATATCTTTTCTTCCATTCTCTGCATCAAGATTGCTACTCCCGAAGCACCTCCAGAAAGGCGTTCCTACTACTTTTCTCCCCGCCGCGGCTTCAAGCTCTTGCACGAGCTGCCGAACAGGATTCTGGCCTGGAAGCGAGACTATTTTGTGGTCCGTAACCCCAAGGGTGGCCCTTCCCAACTTCTTGGAGGGCTGCCATCCAGGATTCTGGGGTTGAATTGGACCTTGAAACTCGGAAAACGCTGTTGTCCTGGGCAGCAGTAGGCCTTCTTTGTTCAGACTACTTGATCGAGGAAAAGCTCGCGCAGGTTGGCCTGAGTCCAGGTAGGTTTTCTTTTAGGTCGTGTAGTGCCTTGTAAAAATACACACACACACACACACACACACATATATATATATATATATATATTTACTGGACTAATACCTTGTGGTTTTTTGGCAGCCATCATGTCTGGTGTTGACGCGCACCGCCTTCTTTCTAGCAACCAGAAGCGTAAGGCGAAGAGGTCGCGTCCTGACCAAGCTTCCACTTCTTGGGGCACTGAGTTCGAGTCTGCTGAGCCAGACTTTGTTTCTCCACCGCCTGAGGTTCCACCGGTCCCATCTGAAGGAGTTGCCAGAGAAGGTGGCCTAGAGGAGGGCGAGCTCCCGAGGCAAGGGTTGTTTCCTCCTGGGCCTTCCCGCCCATTCCCCTACCCGCAGTTCCCGGTGGGGAACTGGGAGGGTGTCAATGATTACCTCATGGCTGGGCGGAAGAGCCGAAGGGCGACCTTCCACGAGGAGGTCGCTAGGTGGGGGGAGATGGAGCCCAAGGCGCTTGTCACGCTCGCCGCTTCTCACTGTATGGTGGTAAGTGGTCTTTTCTCTTTCTTCTCGTTCTTTCTTTTCTTTTCCTGTTTTCTAACCTTAGTCTCTTGTTGGCAGGTGAACTCTGCCATCCATGCCATGGCCCTCTAGATCAACATCCACTCCGGCAATGCTTGCAATCAGAGGGCCAATGTCCAAAAGCTCCAGGGCGAGCTCGACCAAGCCCGAGGTGAGATCCTTCAGGCTCGCAAGGCTCACAAGGCCCAGGAGCTGCTCGCTCGTGACTAGGAGGCACAAATCGCCAGGATTTCTGAGGAGAGCACGCGCTACAGGGCGAAGTCGTCGAGGGTGGCAGTGGAGAGGGATCTCTTTCGCCAGCAGGTTTGAGACTTGGAGTCTACACTTTTGAACCGAACTCGGAACTTCGACACCATGGTGGAGGCCGAGTGGGCTAAGGCGGTCTGGGACTTCAAGGACTCCCAGGAGTATCACGACCTCCAAGTGGAGTATGGCTCGAGCTCGTACCGCTCCGGATTCAAGCTCTGCCGTTGGTTGGTCTGAAAGAAGTTCTCTAGGATCAACCTCGATGGCATCACAATGAAGGGCCTGGCTCCCAAGACGACGGACCGGGTGGAGGAGGAGGAGCCTGACTCCCCGGAGAACGAGGACGAGGTGGAGGAGGTGGACCCTTGAGGCTGGCGGCTCTTCTATTTTTCTATTCTTCTGATTGACTTCTGGTGGTTCCCGGGTGCCAGAACCCAATTTTCAAAAATCTTCTTCTTGGGAAGTTGTGCCCTTTTTTACTTCTTGTTGAACTTTCCCGAGCTTTTTAGCTCGGTTTTTATTTATGAAATAGTAATGAAAATTTTCCTTTTTCTGCTAAGTATGGTGTGCTCTTTTATTTTTTGCCAAAGCGATCTCATCACTCGAATTATTAGAGCTACATACCTGAAATAGGATTTTTCGGTAATTATTACCCCGAGCTATCCCTTACTAGTTGAGGTATTTTTATGGTATACCCCGAAGTAATTACCATGTATGCCCGAACTGTATTTTCGTCAGGTTCAGCCAATATACTGAGATGGGCTATGCTTCATAGGGTTCAGACCCGAGCTGCCTACGCCTCTGATACTTAATACTTCGGTGAAGCAGCTAAGTCTTCCATCGTTTCGAGGTCTTAGTTAGCTCGGTGTTTTAGCCCTTAGGCTGAGGGAGTGACTTATAGTCCACTCTTGGAGTTCGCCCATGCCATGGAGGCGACTGGGTCTCATTGCACCGAGGTCGTGTTAGCTCAGAATTTTGGCCCTTAGGCTTTGAGAGTGATTTGTGGTCTACTCAGTAGTTCGCCCATGCCATAGAGGCGATTGGGTCTTATTGTGCCAACGCCGTGTTAGCTCGGCATTTTGGCCCTTAGGCTCTGGGAGTGACTCGTGGTCCACTTAGTAGTTACGAATAATACTGCCTTAAGTTGACAATGTTCCATGCCCGAGGTACTTGTTTCCCTTCAAGGGTTTCGAGCCCGTATGTTCCTTCCCCGAGCACCCGTTTCACTCGGTAGGGTCCTTCCCAATTCGGTTCGAGCTTTGCCAACGCCAGGCTCAGGTACCATAACTTTATGAAGGACCAGGTTGCCAATGCAGAGGTTCCGCTTCTTGACCCTGGCGTTATAGTACCGAGCTACTCTTTGCTGGTAAGTTGTGGTCCTGATATATGCGAGGTCCCTTACTTCGTCAAGTAAGTCGAGGTTGGTATGTAGCTCATCTTCATTTGCCTTGTCGTCATACGCTTCCAGTCGTAGCGATGGAACCACGATCTCAGCTGGGATGACTGCTTTGGTGTCGTAGGTGAGGTTGAAGGGAGTCTCTCCTGTGGCAGTCTTCTTTGTGGTTCGGTAAGCCCATAGAACACTGGGTAGCTCGTCTGCCCATAATCCTTTAGCTCGGTCTAACCGGGCCTTCAGTCCATGGAGGATAGCTCTGTTTGTCACCTCTGCTTGACCGTTTGTTTGAGGGTGTGCGACTGAAGTGAAGTTCTGTTGGATCCTTATGTCTTGGCACCAGTTCTGGAATTTAATGTCCTCAAACTGCTTACCGTTATTAAAAATCAGTACCCGAGGTAACCCGAAGCGGCACACTATGTTCTTCCAAAAGAAGTTCTGAACGTTTCGAGCTGTTATCGTCACGAAAGGTTCAACTTCTACCCACTTGGTGAAATAATCCACTGCTACCACTAGGAACTTCCTCTGGCTTGACGCTGGTGGAAACGGTCTGAGTATATCGATGCCCCATTGTGTAAAAGGCCATGGGCTGGTGAGATACTTGAGGTCGGCAGTGGGCTGATGATGGATATTGGCATGCTTCTGGCACTTGTCACACTTTTTGACGAGCTCAATAGCATCTGCTTTCATTGTTGGCCAGTAGTACCCCTGTCGTAGCGCTTTTTGGGCGAGGGCCCTGCCCCCCAAGTGTCCACCGCATAGGCCCTCATGAGTGTCGCAGATTACGAGCTCGGCTTTGAAAGGTCGCAAGTAGTGTAGGTAGGGGAGCATGTAGGATCTTCGGTACAGTCATTCGTCTATCATGACGTATTTGGCCGCCTGATGCTCTACCCTTCTGGCGGCATTGTGATCTGCAGGGAGGGTCCCGTGTAGCAGGAAGCTCGCGAGCGGGTCAATCCAGCTTGGCTCTGCTTGATTGACAGGAACGACCTCCTCTGTCCCCCCTCCCCCGAGAATGCTAGGCCGAGGCAGGTTCTCTATGTACATGGTTCTCATGGTGTTATCACTGGTGTTGGCTAACCGGGACAGGGCATCGGCCTCAGCATTCTCCGACCTCGGGACTTGCTTGATGAAGTGTGACTGGAAGTTGAGTAGAGCCTCTCTTACTTTGGCTAAGTAGGCAGCCATAGTCGGTTCGCAAGCTTCGTATTCTCCTGTGACCTGATTAACCACGAGCTGGGAATCATTGCAGATGATAATGTGCTTGGCTTTCATTTCTTTGGCTAGAGCTAGCCCGGCTATCAATGCTTCGTACTCCGCTTCATTGTTGGATGCCGCAAACTCGAAGCGCAGTGCGTACTCCAGTTTTGTGCCACTTGGGCTGTGCAGAACTATTCTGGCTCCGCTGCCCTACTGGTTCGAGGAGCCATCTACATGAAGGATCCAGGACTCCTCATCCCAATTCGTGCTTGGCCTAATTAGGAGAGATGCCGCACTAGATGCTACCACACGGTGCTCGGACTCAACCGGCCTGGGAGCTCCAGGCTCGCCCGAACTGGAGGCCTAGTGCTCAACCGGCCTGGGAACTTCGGAGCTGAAAGTGCACTCTACGATGAAGTCTGCTAAGGCTTGGGCCTTTAATAGCAATTCATGGCTTGTATTGGAGGTCGTACTCGCTGAGCTCAACGACCCACTTCGTCAATCGACCAGAGACCTTGGGCTTGTGTAGGACTTGCCTCAGAGGTTTGTTGGTGATGACGATAACAGTATGAGCTTGAAAGTACGGACAGAGCTTTCAAGCTGCAATAACCAGTGCATAGGCCAGTTTTTCTATCTTCGGATATCTTGTCTCTGCTCCCTGCAACACTTTACTAACATAGTAGATAGGTCGTTGGACCTGATCTACTTCTTTTATTAGTACCGAGCTGACCACTTCGTCACTTGCCGAGAGGTATAATTCTAAAACATCGCCCTCTTCAGGTCGGGTTAAGACCGGTAGGCTAGCGAGGTACTTTTTGAGCTCGTCAAACGCGAACTGGCAATCTTGGGTCCATTCAATCCCTTTGCTTTTAATTGCCTTAAAGAAGGGTAGGCAACAGTCTGCCGACTTGGACATGAAGCGGCTCAGAGCAGCTATTCTGCCATTCAACCTCTGAACTTCCTTCATTTTCCGGGGTGGTCTCATATATAGGATGGCCTTTATTTTGTCTAGGTTGGCCTCAATGCCGCGCCGGTTAACAATGTATCCCAGCAATTTACCCGAGGTTACGCCAAAGACACACTTATTCGGGTTCAACTTCATATTAAATCTACGTAGAATTTCAAAGACTAAATGCAAGTCTTGTATTAAGTCGCATGAAAACTGGGTTTTGACAACCATGTCGTCTACATAACATTCTACTTTTTGGCCAATCATTGGCTCAAACAGTTTATTTACAAGTCTTTGAAAGGTTGCCTTGACATTTTTTAGCCCAAAGGGCATGACCTTGTAGCAGTACAAGCCAAGCTCGGTTATGAAGGCAGTATTTTCTTCATCTGCTGGGTCCATCCTGATCTGGTTGTAGCCCGAGTAGGCGTCTAGAAAGCTCAACAGCTCATGCCCCGAGGTTGCGTCCACCAGACGGTCGATCCTGGGAAGTGGGAAGCAGTCCTTTGGAAAAGCTCAGTTCTGGTCGGTGTAGTCGACACACATGCACCATTTACCGTTAGCCTTTTTCACCAGAACGGGGTTGGCCACCCAGCTTGGGTAATGGACTTCCCTGATAAAATCGGCTGCAAGGAGCTTCCCGACCTCCTCGTCCATTGCCCTCCATCGCTCTAGGGCTAGGTTGCGTTTCTTCTGTCTAACGGGCCTAACAGTTTAGATCACAGAGGCTCCTCAATGGAAGCACCATTCTGGAGCATTCGGGTTGGGTTCTCCGTCGAGGCTAGGATGTAGACAGTCTCTTCGGTGGGCGCAACTTGCTCATCGCTCTGCTCCGTAGGTTGCTCCAGCTTGAGGTCATCGGCCACCTTGGCTTTCCCTTTGAGGGCAGCGATGTAGCACTTGCGAGACTCAAGTTGGTCACCTTGCGCTATCCCGATTCCAAAGTCCGTGGGGAACTTCATGGCCAAGTAGTAAGTGGACACCACAGCCTGTAAGGCATGGGTAACCGACCGACCTACTATGGCGTTATACGGGGAGGGGTTGCGACCACTAAGAAATCGTGGTTGAGCCTCACTATGCAAGGCCAAGTGCCGACCTCCACGGTTACTGTAATCCTTCCCAGGGGCCTGACTTCCTCTCCGCTGAAGCCTACCAGGGGAGTGTTTGCGGGCTTCAGGTCACTCTCTTGGAGCTAAAGTTGGTCGAAGGCTGCTTTGAACAGGATGTCCGCTGAGCTGCCTGAGTCAACAAGGACGCGCCTGACTTCGAAGTCGTTGATCTTCACCTTTATGACGAGCACGTCATCATGGGGGTAGTGGACCCCGTATGCGTCGTCTTCTGTGAAGAAGATGGGGTCTTCCATCCTTGGCCGCTTTGGGGGTTTTGCTCTTCCCTGACGGCCTCACGAGTTGATGCGCGAGCTGCAACTAAGGTGCAGCCCGCCACAATCGAACCTCCAACTATGACGTGGATGGTCCCCCGAATTGGTCTCTCTTCGGGGGGCTACTTCTGCGGCTGTTCCGCTTGCCTGCTGGACTCGGGAGTATCTCTACTCTACTTCCCTTGCCGACCTGCTTTATTATTATTACTTTGTACAAAATTTCTTAGATATCTACGACGGATCAGTTCTTCTATCTCATCGCAGAGGTTTTTACAACTTTCGGTGCGATGACTGTGATCTTTATGAAAGCTACAATACAGATTTTTATTTCTAGCATTAGGGTCGGCCTTCAACCGAGGTGACCACTTCACATACGGGGCATCCTTGATCGCCATGAGGATCTCGGCCCGCTTTGTGTTGAGGGGTGTGTAGTCCCTTTCCGCTGCTGGAGCTCGGAAAGGCTAATTTGTCTTTGCCCCCCGAGCTTGGTCCTTCTTCTTCTTGCTGTCGCCCTGAGCTGGGGGCTCTGGTTCCCTCTTTCTTTTCTCAAGGGCCTGCTTGCCCTTCTAGTGGATCTCTTCCTCCGTCCCTATGAACTGATCCGCGATCTTGAGGAACTCGGTCACGGTTTTGGGTTGATTGACAACTACATGCCACTTGAACTCTTTGTGGGTGATACCTCGCTTGGCTGCGGTGAGGCGAACTACGGGATCCAGGTCGGGTATTTGCAAACAAGCGTCATTGAACCGCTTGATGTAACACCGAATGGAGTCCCCTTCCTTTTGAACTATGCCGAGGAGGCTTTCCTGAGTTCTCGGGCACCTCTTGCTAGTGACGAAGTGGGAGGTGAAAACTTGCACGAACTGCGCCCAGCTTCTTATCGAACCGGGTGCGAGATTTCGGTACCAGGTGCGGGTTACCCCTTTGAAGGTGGTGGAAAAGGCCATGCACATGCAGGACTCGCTGGCTCTTGCCAGGTGCATCTGGGACTAGAAGGCGTCCACATTATCATTCGGATCGAAGGATCCATCCTACTTGTCTAGTGGAGGGAGCATGAAGTCCCTTGGCATGGAGACAGTAAGGAGTTCTGGAGATAGAGGGGAAGAAACTGAGAGGAGAGGGGTAGCTTTCACTTCACCTGAGAATACCTCCTCTTTTCCTTTGAGCTCGGGAGAGACTTGGGTAGTAGTTCGGCGAGCTCTCCGGCATCTTTGTCGCTGCTTTGCTGGCTCGGCGTTGGTGCTTGATGCTTCAGTGTCATCGAGCTCGATGGGCTCAGACTGCTGGCGGTGGCTCTGAACCGAAGGGCCCTGCCTGTAGTCTACAGCTAGGACCTCGAACGGGTACTCTACGAACGGGAGCTCGAACTGCGAATGTTGGGGCGATGCGGGCTTGGTTGGCTGGGAGGCCCCCGACCTGCCCACAGGCTGCGAGGCGGGGGTGGCTTCCCTCTCCTTCCTACCATGGGAAGAGGCTTGGCTCTTGGCGGGATCCTGGGCCTGGGAGGCCTCTCCCCGGGGAGGTCGTTCGCTTCGATGGGAGGGCTTGGTCTACTTCGTGGCCGGGTGCCGAGGGGGAAGCGGCGGCTGGGCCTGAGGCAAGGAGGAAAACTGCTACTGGTACTGGTATTGGGAGACCTGATGCAACACTTGTTGTTGGTAAAGTTGGAACTACTGGAACTGTTGCATTTGAG
The DNA here is from genome assembly GCF_000365185.1 of Nelumbo nucifera. The sequence goes on along the minus strand of NW_010729147.1, from coordinate 2,502,073 downwards.
CTTGCATGGCTCGCATGCATTGCATTAAGTCTTCCAACTGGTTCAAGTTGGCCACTGGGGGCACAACCGAAGGTTCAGCAAAGGTTGCTCCCACGTGGAAGGGAGTGGAGCGACTATGGGTGCCACTGTGAGAGGCACGTTCAGACTGAGAATCCCGTCCACAGAGAGGGTGACGGTGAGCTGTCCAATACAGACACTAGGAAGTTGGGGTTGCTCCCCAGAAGCGTTCTGGCTGGCACCACGTCTGGCGTTGCTGGAGGAAGCCATGAATGCTGAGTTTTCAAAAGGAAACTATAAAAGCTTAGAGGAAGACTTTTTGAAGCGTTTCCCACAGACGACGCCAAATGATGATGCGCAATTCGGGCACTCCTACCTGGCTGCTGACTGGCTCCCTGTTGGCAACAGACGGCACCTGAGAAAAAGACGGTGAAGAATTTCCGGGGGACTTGCCCGATGGGAATACTCCGATGCTTAAGTTAGAACGTTGGGGAAAATAGTAAAGAGTGTAAAGAGGCTAAGAGTGTAGGTCGCACTAAATCACTAAGTGCTCCAGATCAGCTCGAGAGCAAGCTTGAGTAAGGTAAGATGATTCAAGATCCAAAATCAGATCAGATCCCCTCCCCTTCGACTAAGGGGCTCTTATATGGGCGTTTTTGTCAAATCGGGCGTAACCGCCCCTGGGCTTCTGTCGCAGCCGTTATCTGCCAGGGTTGCGCAGGTAACTGTTGCAGGGTACTACCCAATCGAGAGAGTGACACATCCCGGGAGGACAAGCACACCACCATCTGTCGAGAGACGTGGGTCCAGTCTGTTGAATTGGCAGGGACTGTACCGTCAGCCAGAAAACATGGCGCAGTCTGACGGGTACGGTCTTGTCAGATAGAAGCTTCCTGAAAGCATCGCGTCACTTAGACGCGAGCTACCTTGTCGCAAGCTACTTTATAGCGAACTCCTAGGGGTGCTTCGAGGTGACCCCTCTCAAGGTTGCCTTTGGGGCAGTTTTTCTGCTTAAGTGTTGGAGCAAGCTGATTACCCTAGCTCGTGAGCTGGGATAGACTTGGAGTATTCCCTTTCAGTAGATCAGAGGTCCTCGAGCTCGCGTTGTAGCGAGTTCCCCCTATAGCGAGTTATTCTGTCGCATAGCAAGCTACCCTACGAGCTCGTTATTTAGCTGCGGTCAGGCTATGGTGCTGAGCTATTGTTTGTGCTGAGTCGTATCCACGTATCATCGTCTCAAGGGGTCGGGTCAAATCACCCTCCATCAATAAAAGAAGGTGAAAAACTCCACGTGGCAAAAAAGGGTTGTACAATAAAAGATATTAAAAGGGCCCCTTGGGATTTAAAAAAACATATGTCAATTTTGGATTTACCAATACTCGGATGAGTGGTAAAACTAGAAATAACAAGTAAGAAATGATAATGAAATCATGTAGATACAAAAGAACACAGAAGTAACTCTATAGGTGACAAAATGAGAAAGTAAAGTAAGATGGTTTGATGAATATAAAATCATCAAATTAAAGGGGTTAGAAGAGGTAAGAGCAGATAAAAAAAGACTGTGTTTGTGTTTAATTTCTTAACATCGACTATTTTCGCCGTGGTTTAAGTGCTCTGAGAGGAGCGAACGTGGAGTAGAGGGGAGACTGTGATTTCAAATAGGATTTGCAAAGATATCAAGTTCAGAGGATCAAGATATTGATTCTTCACAAAACAAAGGAAGAGAATCAGAAGGAGTTCCATTTTGTGAGGAGGGCATGGCGATAGCCAAGTGCAAAGCGAGCGTTTTTGGAAAGATTCTGGCGGATAAAAAACTAAACTTGAAAGGGGATCTAGAGAGAGCTAAAAATCTGATGCAGATAGAAAGGAGGTATGAAGTAAAGATGCTCATAAGTGGTATATTGTGGTTCAGATTTAAGTTGGATGAAGATAAGCGGACCTTTCTGGAAAAAGAGCCCTGGCTTATAAAAGCTTATCCTCTGCTATTAAAAGAATGGGAACCGGAGATGGATCTGCAGGCGCTTTTCATCAACAAAATAAAACTTGGGTAAGAATCCTTGATCTGCCAACGGAATGCATGAGCAAGGCAATACGAGAGAATTTGGGTAAAGAAATAGAGGAGGTTATAATAGTAAAATAATGTAGAACTGAAGATGTGGCGAATGCTCTGCTACCGGGCTCCTTCCTCAAAGTTGGTGGTGGATGTCTACAAACCATTGGTGTGTGCTATACACAGAAGGTTAGGGGTCCGATACAGTATCCATCTTCTGTATAAAATGTAGAAGATTGGGGCATACTCAACAGAACTATGAAATGTTTTGGGGAACAAATTTAGTTGGACCTTGGACACGTAACGATAATATTGGAAACCCAAAATATTGGAATGGGAGACAAGGTGAAAGGCTTCGGACCATGGTTGCGGGCGAACACTGAATCAGTCAATCCAAATTTCTAGACACTGAGGAAGTTGTTGCGATTTTCAAGGATGTGTGGCTTCAGAGTATGGAAAAAGATTAGGACCATAATAAATTATAAGGGATTACTAAGGCTCAGCCGTTGAATCAGAGAGTAGACACTCAAGTTGTGGAAGGAAGTGGTCTTATTCTGTTAACTGGTGAGAGGAGACAAGCTCGTTGACAATTGTTCACTAGGGAAGGTGGTTTTCCGATGGAAGATGTGTGCCCGAGCCCCCAGCATGGGCCAAGCTTCGATGTGGTTTTCTCCCTGGTCAAATCAACCAACAAAAATTCGGAATTTGGTGAGCCAAATATCTAGTTTTTGCAGGTAGAAGGACGATCAGGTTTGAACCAAAATCTATTTTTGTGTGGTGTTTGATCAAGAACCTTTGGCTTTTGTAACTATGCTAGCTGGCAACAATGTAAAGAGACAAAGCAGCCATGTGGAGCTGATAGCGAGAAAGGACCTTGGGATAGCTGAACTGCCGTTGATCGTGATAGGACAGAAAAAGGAAAATGATGGAAAAGGGGTGGAAAAAACAAAGTGGGAACAGAGATTGACGTAGCGAAAAGTCCAAGACTGATAAAAATAGAAAATCTGGGAAAAAAAGGAGAAGAGCTAAGCAAAGCGGGGAAGGAAACTAGGAGGTTCGGGTTGGATCCGAATGTTGATCCGGGAAGAAAGAAGAAGAGAGAAAGGCTAGAACTCGACAGAGATGAGGATACAAACCGGAGCGATCATTCGAATAAATTAAAGGAAAGGAGGATCTTTCATTTGATTGTGTTCTAGAAACACAGCAGATGTTTTTAGATCAACCAAGTGAATTGGAAAATATTTTAGGGGATGAAAAAAATTACCATTCAAGAATTAGATCAAGATTCAGAAACAGTGGAGAATACAACAACAGGAAGCCAAGGCAAGGCAACCCAAAGGAAAGAATGGTGATTGATAATTGATGAGGGCGGATTTGGTCCTCGAATGACATTATGACACCTGGCACATCAAAACAAATAGCTGACACCCGGGACCATTTTGGCAACAGCTTGCCTTTGCTAAGTTGATGGTATCCCACTAGAAGTAGCCTGGCACAGGCGTGACCTGGCAGCCTGGCCCTGGCACGACCTGGCCCTGGCACGAGCTGGCAGCCTGTCCCTGGCGCGACCTAGCCCTGGCATGAGCTGGCAGCCTGGCCCTGGCGC
>NW_010729147.1:2479280-2498135 GCF_000365185.1 Nelumbo nucifera | reverse complement strand
CCACTCCCCGAGTTAGGCGGAAATGGGCAACCTTACCAGTTGGTGGCTTTATCCCCACCTAACACGAAAGCAGGTCCCATCACAGTGAGAATCCAGGAACTGCTCCACCTAATCCACGAGGACCCCAGTATATAAAGACCTCACCCCCTAGGGGCGAAAGGAGGATGGGTGACATCTGCTCTCTAGTTCTCTCATTCTCTAATATCATTCTCAGCTCTCCACTAAGTGCTAACTTAGGCATCGAAGTGACCTCGCCGGGTTAGCCACCCCAGGTCCTCTAACATTTGGTTCCTTGCAGGCCTCTAAAAGAGCAACAAAGCTCATCAAGGTAGCTCACCACCAGGCAGCTCATCAAGGTAGCTCACCTCCAAGCAGCTCACCACCAGGCAGCTCATCAAGGTAACTCACCACCAGGCAGCTCATCAAGGTAGATCACCTCCAGGCAGCTCATCAAGGTAGTTCACCACCAGGCAGTTCGCCACCAGGTAGCTCACCACTAGGCAGCTCGGCACCAGGCACTTCGCCACTAGGTAGCTTGTCACCAGGCAGCTCACCACCAGGGAGCTCCACTTCAGTCTCTGAGTCACAAGCCACTTGGGAGTAGACGAGATGACGAGGTACTCAACCAAAAAATTGACAAATCACGAAAAAATGATACGTGACCAGAAACGGTTACATCATTTGGCGTCATCTATGGGAAACGCTACAAAAGCTAAGTTCTCATTCTACAAAAAGCTAAGTCCTCTTCTCTCAGAAAGCTAAGCCCTTACTTTTTAGAAACTGAAGCTCTCACTTTACAGTTTTCTTTTTTTATGAACTCAAAGACTATGCAAGGAGCTAACAGACTAAGTAGCTCTAAGGCGCCAACCCGGCAGCCTGGCGCGGCCCTGGCGGCCTAGCACACGCGCCCACTCGGCGCGACCTGGCCTAGGCGCGAACTGACGGAGTGATAAAAGACTTCCTCATCACTTAAGACCCATTCGCTTCTTCGGCATGGGCAAAGTTCAGAAGTGGACTACGAGTAGCTCCCCGAAGCCTAAGGGCCACAATACTGGATAAGATCCATTCGCCTCTTCGGCATGGGCAAAGTTCAGGAGTGGACTACGAGTCGCTTCCTAAAGCCTATGGGCCACAATACTGCATAAGACCCAGTCGCCTCTTCAGCATGGGCAAAGTCAAGGAGAGTGGACTATAAGTTGCCCCTAGAGCCTAAGGGCTACAGTACTGAACTGGCAGAGACCTCGACGCCTCACAGGCAGCTCGAAACCCAGTCAACCCGACACCTCACAAGTAGCTCGGCACCCGGTCAGCCTGGCACCTCACAAGTAGCTCGGCACCCGGTCAACCCGACACCTCACAAGTAGCTCGGCACCCGGTCAGCCCGACACCTCACAGGCAGCTCGGCACCTGGTCAGCTCGGCACCTGGTCAGCCCGGCACCTCACAGGCAACTCGGCACCTGGTCAGCTTGACACCTCACAGGCAGCTCGGCACTTGGTCAGCCCGACACCTCACAGGCAGCTCGTCAATTGGTCAACCCAACGCCTTACAGGCAACTCAGCACCTGGTCAGCTCGACACATCACAAGTCAGCTTGGCACCTGGTCAACCCGGCACCTCACAGGCAGCTCCCAAAGCCTAAAGGCTACAATACTTCACAAGACCCAGCCGCCTCGTCGGCATGGGCAAAATCAACAAAAGTGGACTATAAGTTGCCCCCAAAGCCTAAGGGCTACAGTACTGAACTAGCAGAGACCACGACGCCTCACAGGCAGCTCGGCACTCGGTCAGCCCGACGCCTCACAGGCAGCTCGGCACCCGGTCAGCCCGACACCTCACAGGCAGCTCGGCACCCGGTCAGCCCGACACCTCACAGGCAGCCTGGCACCTGGTCAGCCCAACACCTCACAGAGACCTCAGCACCACTTAAGACAATCTTCTCTTCAGCATGGGTAAAATCCAGGAGTGGACTGTGAGTCGCTCCCAGAGCCTAAGAAACTGAATCAGTGCTTATGAGCTCGTCGAATTATGGGCCAAAAGGAGAAATCTACTCCCTTCGCCGAGTTATCTTCAGCTCGGGAGGGGGGGGGAAATGATGAGGGCGGATTTGGCCCTCCAATGACATTATGACACCTGGCACCTCAGAACAACTAGGTGACACCCAGGACCACTTTGGCAACAACTTGCCTTTGCTAAGTTGATGGTGTCCCACCAGGCGTAGCCTGGCACAGGCACGGCCTAGCACAGGCACAAGCTGGCAGCCTAGCCTTGGCACGAGCTGGCAGCCTGGCCCTGGCACGACCTGGCCCTCGCACGAACTGGCAGCCTGGCCCTGGCGCGACCTAGCCCTGGCACGAGCCAACAGCCTGTCCCTGGCGCGACCTGGCCCTCGCACGATTTGGCGGCCTGTCCCAGGCACCGACCTGGTGGCTTGACACAGGCGCCAACCTGACAACCCCGAGGAGCTCACCACCGTACCCCGCATTTTACGGGATTGTGACTTGTAATGGCTATATTAGCTCACCCACTCCCCGAGTCAGGCGAATGTGGGCAACTTTACCAATTGGTGGCTTTATCCCCACCTAACACGAAAGCAGGTCCCATCACAGCAGGAATCTAGGAACTGCTCCACCTAACCCACGAGGACTCCAACATATAAAGACCTCACCCCCCAGGGGTGAAAGGAGGATGGGTAACCTCTGCTCTCTAGCTCTCTCATTCTCTAATATCATTCTCATCTCTCCACTAAGTGCTAACTTAGGCATCGGAGTGACCTCGCCGGGTTAGCCACCCCGGGTCCTCTGACATTTGGTTCCTTGCAGGCCTCTAAAAGAGCAACAAAGCTCATCAAGGTAGCTCACCACCAAGCAGCTCATCAAGGTAGCTCACCACCAGGCAGCTCATCAAGGTAGCTCACCACCAAGCAGCTCATCAAGGTAACTCACCATCAGGCAGCTCATCAAGGTAGCTCACCTCCAAGCAGCTCATCAAGGTAACTCACCACCAGGCAGCTCATCAAGGTAGCTCACCTCCAAGCAGCTCATCAAGATAGTTCACCACCAGGCAGTTCGCCACTAGGTAGCTCACCACCAGGCAATTCGCCACTAGGTAGCTCGCCACCAAGCAGCTCGCCACTAGGGAGCTCCACTTCAGCCTCTGAGTCACAGGCCACTTGGGAGCAGACGAGATGACGAGGTACTCAGCCAAAAAATTGACACATCACGAAAAAATGATACGTGACTATAAACGGTTACATCACTAACGATACATCCAATGAGTACACAGCAGAAGGAAGTTAACAGATCATAAGAACAGAGGTATGTTTATTTACTGGTAATTTTGGTTATTTATTTCATGTATGTAAAGTTAAATCTAGGGATGTTTTCTATATTGAAAGATTAGGCCAAGCATTGGAAAAGAAAAAAGGAAAAGAGCTGAGAATAATGGAAGAAAAAGGGGAAAAACAGAAAATTATTTTTCAAAACAAATTTAAATAGAAATCTCTATATAAAATTGGAGTGAATAGGACGTCTTTTAAAAAAATAAGTGCTAGTCAAAAATTGAAAATAGGAAAAATTTTAAGTTTCAGGAATATTGTGGATTTTTTAAAAAAGCAAGAGGAATTGGTGGAGAAAAGATATCAAAATTTTCTTGTCTGAAAAATACTCCCCTCAGGAAGTCAATGCAAAAATAGGATTTTTGATCAAACTGTGAATAACGTGTGGGTGGCTGCCCTTGTTTAGCTACCCAAGGCACAATGTTAGCTCTCAATTGGAACTGTCGGGGAATAGGCTTTCCCCTGACAGTTCGTGCTCTAAAAAGAGCCTATGTTAAAGTAAAACCAAATGTGATCTTTTTAATGGAAACAAAATGATATATTCTTGTGTGTAAAAGAAAATTAAACTGGCTGAGAAAATGAGAGTGTTGGGGAGTGGATGCAGTAGGACTGGCTGGAGGATTGATTGTTCTATGGGAGTGTGAGTTTAAGAATAAAATTTGCAAATAAGAGATTCATTTCTGCAGAAGTGATAGAGGAAGATAAAGAGCTCTGGAATGTATCTTTCCTTTATGGTGAGACGAACAAAAAGAAAAAAAAAAAGTTTTCTTTCAATTATGGCAGCCAGTGGAATCTTCAACTTTAGGCCCTTGGATGTGTATTGGGGACTTGAATTTAATATTCAATAGGGATGATAAATGCAGTGGCAAACAAGTCAGCAGAGCTAAAATATCAAGAAATAAAAAGCTGCTGAGATCAATTGGTTGTAAAGTGCTGCCAAGCCATGGTCCTAAGTTTACTTGGACAAATAAAAGGAAAGGGAATGGAAATGTGCAGGAGAGATTGGATTTAGCTATAGAAAATGAAGAATGGCTAGATAGATTCTAGGAAGCAAGGGTAATTCACTTGACTATTGGGGGGTCGGATCACATCTCACTTCTGCTTGAAACTACCCTTGAGATTAAAAGAACTAGGAGACCATTCAGATTTGAGAATATCTGGAGTAGACATGAGAATTGTGTCAGAGTAATTAAAGAAAGTTGGGAGGAAAATATGGAAGGGAGCAATCAACTATTAGTAGTAAAAAAGTGTAGGAATCTTCAAAGAGAATTATCCAAGTGGAACAAGAAAACTTTTGATAAAGTTCAGGAGAAAATTAAAAATCTCCAAGCAGAGCCAAGAAAGGAACAAGCCAAGTTGCTCTTTTGATAAGCCAAAAGTCAATCAATTAGAAAATCTATTAGACAAGGAGCTTAAGAGAGAGGAAATCCTATGGGCTCAAAAATCAAAGCAATATTGACTCAAGTTAGAAAATAAAAGTACAAGGTTTTTTCACCAAGCTACCCTAAGGAGGAGAGCTAGAAATAGAATTATCTCTTTAAAGGATTCAAATAGAACTTAGACTTCAGGGCAAAATCAGATTAGTAATTTACTAGTTAATCATTTTGAAGATCTTTTTAAATCCTTCAATCCAGATGAAGAACAAAAGATTCTTAAACATGTTAAAAGGGTAGTTAATAGTGAGGACAACCTCGGGCTTCAAAGGAACATAGTTGAAGAAGAGATAAAAGAAGCACTATTTCATGTCACCACACAAAGGTTTGGGCCCAGATCGATTCCCAAACTCCTTTCAGAAGTATTGGAGTGTAGTTGGCCCAAACTTTACTAAGGTAGCTTTAGAGTTCTTTCAGGCGGGGTGCTACATAAAGATATCAACAAAACTTTCATAACCCTAATCCCTGAATGCAAAAGGCCTAAGGATGCAACCCAATTCTGCCCCATAAGCTTGTGCAACACTTTGTACAAAACCATAGCAAAGGTGCTAGTAAACAGACTCAAACCCATACTGGATAGAATAATCAGCCAAAACCAAAATGCTTTTGTCCCTGGGAGGCTGATTTTTTATAATGTGTTGATCTTTCATGAATTAATCCATTTTATGAAAACCACCAAGAAAAAGAAAAAATTCATGGTAGTGAAATTGGACATGAACAAAGCTTATGATAGGGTGGAAGGGGTTTTTATAAAAAAAAAAATTCTATGAAAAAGATGGGATTTGATGAAAAATGTATAAATTGGATGGCGCAATGCATTTCTTCAACATCCTTTCAAGTCCTTGTTAATGGAAGCCCAAGTCAAACATTTCCTCCTTCAAGAGGGCTCAAACAAGGGGATCCTCTGTCCCCTTGTTTTTAATTGTCTCTGAATGAGTCATGGGTATAAAAAAAGTTGAGAATCCATCAAAATATTTAAGGCTTCCTTTAGTTTTTGGCAGGGCCAAAAAGATCTTGTTCAACTATTTGGGAGAGAGAATGGAGAGTAAAATTAATGGGTGGAAGGCTTCCTTCCTTTCCTCTACAGGGAAGGAAGTAATGATCAAGGCAGTTCTATCTGCAACCCTCTCTTACATTATGTCCTGTTTTTTGGTGCCAAAGTCCACATGCAATCAATTGAGAAAGAACCAAAAGACTTATGTGGGGAGAAACAAAAGATCAAAAGAAAGTTAGATGGGTTAGTTGGGCTAAGATCTATAAAAGTAAATCTATAGGTACCCTGGATTACAGATATCCATATTTATTTAATCTAGCTCTTCTAGCAAAATTAGCTTGGAGGTTTTGTACAGATAAGGGTAGTTTATGGCCAAGCATAGTTAAGGGTAAATACTTAAATGAGAAAAGCTTTTGGAGTGTATCTACCCCTAGAAATTGTTCGTAGGGTTTTAGAAGTTTGTTGGCAGAAAAAATGACCTTCTTAGAGAGGGAGCGTGCTAGAGTATAGAAAAAGGTGAAAAACTAAGGATTTGGGATGACCCGTGGATTAAGGGAGTTCCTCACTTCAAGCCCACGGGCCCAAGGCCAAGGAGTGAACATCTCAAGTGGGCCAGTGATCTTATTGATCCACAAGACAACTGCTGAATTGAAAGTAGGAGGTGAAGATAAGCTGATTTGGACACTGATAAAAAAAAAAAAAAAAAAAAAAAAGATAAGCTGATTTGGATCCCTGACTTCAAAGGCAATAAATCAGCTTATCATCTAGCACTAGTTTAAAACAAGGTAAATGTGAAGTGAATGATCAAAATCCTTTGGTCCCAAAACTCTGGAAAAAGACATGGGCTCTAAAAATTTCTCAAAAAATCAAACATTTCATCTGGAAATGTTGTCATAACAGCATAGCAGTGAATAAAGTTCTTTATAAGAGAAATATAATCCTAGATTCCTTCTGCCCAATTTGTGGGAAAAAAGAGGAGAGCATTCCGCATGCCCTCTTCATTTGTGATCATGCTAGAGCAACATGGTTTGGAAGCCCCCTTGGCTTTACTGGTTTAAATTTGCATTCTTTTAGGAAGTTTGCTAACTAGTGGGCATGGTGGCTTCAACAAGAAAATCCATCTGATGGTGCATTAAAGCCTTGTCTTGAGTTGTCTGTTGTAGTTCTTTGGTCTATTTGGAATTGAAGAAACATGTTTGTTTTTGAAGAGGTGTATCCTAATCCATATATATCTTTGTTTCTTGCAAACAGGATGATGAGGGAAGTGTGAAAAGTTTCCCTTCAAGAATCAACAAATTATTCTCAGGATAAAGTGTATGATGAAAAGAGCAGTTAAGAATCTCAACAAAATTTCATCTTTTGTATCGCAAGGACTGATGCTAGTTTCAATAGTAATGGTTTGAGTGGCTTTGGTTTTTGGATATCTGACACTGCATGTTCTTTTTTGTTGGCTAAATGTGGAGTCTGTAAATATGTTTTTATGGATTATGCTGAACTTTCACCTATCTTTTTTCTGCTGTGAATCTGCAAAGTCCTTAGGTTTAGAGTCTATTAGAATTGAAAGTGACTCTTACTCTATATCAAATGTTCTAAAGCATAGATCTTTCGACTGCTCCCCAGTTATTTGGCCTTTGCTTCAAGATCTGTGTGATTTGTAGGGTAATTCTTTCAGCATTAATTTTATTAGCAGAAATCTAAATGGGGCAGCTCATTAACTTGTGAAAACAAGTAAGCTAGGAGTGTTTGAAGAATGGAAGAGACCCCCTCTTTGGTTGGTTCCCTTTTTGGGAAATTCGAAGTCGGTGAATGGTGGAGCTTCGTCTTTGTTCTGGAAGCCCCCTTAGTTCGTAGGCTTGTTTAGCTTTTCTTTTATTTGTTCTCCTATGCTTGTGTGTTTTTGTTGTTTTTAGCTGCTTTATTTGATTACCAAAATAAAAGATAGAAAAAGACTTGAGTGAAAACTATAGAATATGATTTAAGATTCATGTAGCCAACTGTCAAAATACACATACCCGTCAGCCAATGACATGAACACGAGGCCACACCCGTGGGCGTTTTGAGATTTGTATGCTAATGTGACCATAAGGAGGCGTAGGTGGGCCTGGTGCTGTCTGAGCCAGAAGTTGTACGATGACTCGGGTCCAAGTTGGAACAGTTGGAAAGGAGAAAGAACCATAAGGATTAGCTGAGAAACACGAGACGTGGGAAGAACCATAAGGATTAGTTGGCCGTTTTTAATTGGCAGTTACAGCGAATACAAGTAGGTTAGAACTTAAAAGGACTGAAGCTCACGAGTACACCAGGAAGGGCCCATTTCTCTCCAATCAAAACAATGCCAAGCGTACTGTCTAGTGATATCACATCCCATGTTCATGTGATCTTTCTCTATCAACCAGAATTATTGATCTATATTATAATAAACGTCCCATGGAATTTGCTGTAATTCTCCCTCCATTGTACAATCCTAAAATTCAATAACAAAATTAACGGTTCAACCAGAATCTCTCTCTCTGGTGTTCCATCCCCTGAAATAAAACAAGAATTCATGGAGAACAGGAAAACCATTCTCTTGCCTTTGTTGTCCTCACTGGACTTATTCTCTTCTAGTAATTCCAACTTCAGAAATAGAAGCATCGAAGCGGAGGTGTAAAACAGGTCGTGTAGGGCCAGCACAGCCCGTGGGCCGTCTTGGGCTGTGTTGCCCTCCCCAGGATAATTTGGGGGGTCGGCTCGGCACGGTCCACGGCCCAAGCCCGTACAGACCCATGTCATGCTGTGCTGTGCCGCGGACTTGGGCCAGGTGGGTTGCAAGTCGTGCCGTGGGCCTGGACCATAGGTCGGGCCTTGGGTGTGGGACAATTCAAGCCAGATTGGTCTTTTTTTATTTTTTTATTTCTAAATTAAAATATTTAACTTTCCTTTGGGAACAATTTGAAAAAAAAATAAGAAATCTAACAAAGAAATAAAAAAAATATACTAAACCAAATAAGAAGTCAAAGAGACAAAAACTCAAAGTGAATAACAAATTGAAAGAAAAATAGGAATTTTATTTCATTTAAATTTGAATGATATAAAACTTATAATGGTTGGATGAATAAAACATGAAAATTGGAAAATAGAATAAATTAATAAAATATAAAAAATATAATATAGTTACAAATTGAAAATAAAAAAATATATGTTATTAAAAAATATCAAATAAATTAAATAAAATTAAAACAAAATTTACAATAATTTGAAAAATGCTATACAACTATTGAGTATATAAAAAATATCGACTTCATCATTTTCTCCGATTGTTCTCGACTTTGATCATTTGCTTCAAGTGAAACATTAGGTGTAGTGTCATGCCCTCCTTTGTCTTGTAATCTATCTTCAACTTCTAGTTAATCTTTAAAGCAGATGCACATCTCTAGGTTTTCATCATTCATACAACTTTTCTTGTCGTCCAACACTCTAGTACTTACACTAAAACAAGACTCTTATGGAACTGTAGACACTGGAGGGGTTAGTAGATCACATGCCATGGCGATGAAAATTGGATAATTTTTTGCATGTTCACTCCACTAGGCTAAAATATCAAAATTATTTGTTCCCTCCAAGGTGAAGGAAGAATCACCTAAAGTAGAAAAATTTGCTTGTAAATAAAAATTAATTTTAGTAAATGAACTTGTTGTCAAGGCAGTGGATTTCAAGTTCAAAAGTGGACGATGCAGTTGTACAAGTTGTAGAATTTTTATTATTCCCAGTTACATCAGATTCATATAAATTATATAGTTCAAATAATACATTATTAATTTCTTCTTTTTTATTTTCAATTTCAATATTCATATTTTCACAATATGTTTCAAGTAAAATATCTAAACGATCTTTCCTAATCCTAGAATCTAATGTTGTACCTAAGCAATAAAGAAGAGAGAAATGTTCTCCCAATACTTTTTAAATTTATTTTCCATTATTTCAATAATACTTTTAAATTGTAGATTCTTTCTATATTTTGCAAAACAATCACTAATCATCATTAATTGATAAGCTAAATTATAACTAATTGAATAATAAATACCCGATAATTCATTAGTTGCATCATAAAAATGTTTTAAAAAATCTTTATACAAATTGTCATTTCCCAATCTTCTTCAAATATAATATCAGTAGGCATTTTTGCATTATAAAAATCACTAAGAATTTGTTTATGAGAATACAACTTTCTAACATAGCATAGGTAGAATGCCATCTATGTTTAATATCTAATATAAAATGTTTATATTTTAAACAATAATTTTGACATCAATGTTTAAATTCTTGTTTTCTTGCTCCAAAACTTTTAATATATATAATACAATTTCTAGTTTTAGAAATATGAGTAGAAATAATATTTAAAGCATCTTGTATATATAAATTTAAGATGTGGCATGCATATCTGATATGAAATAATTTACCATTTAAACAAAGTTTTAATTGAGATTTTAAAATATTTATTGTTGAATCATTATTACTAGCATTATCAAAATTAATAGAAAATAATTTATTGTCAATTCCATAAGCATGTTTAAAATACTTACAACAATACATATGCCAGTATGTGATCATTTAAGCCTAGTAAAACTTAAAATTATTTTATTTAAAAGCCAATTTTCATCAATAAAATGRCTGGTAATACAAATATAACTAACTTATGTTAAACTTAAAAATCCAAATATTAGAAGTAATTGCAACTTTAGAATTAAGATTTGATAACATATAAATTAAATTTTGTTTATATGAATAAAAAAATTAAAGCATTTGATCTAATAGTATTCCTAAAAACCTTTTTAGATTGTGGATTTATAGAATTACATAACCATTTTTAAGTTTACTATCTTCAGCTAACAAAAATGGTTATTCAACATGTACAATGTGTTTTGTTAATGTTTGACACATTTTTTCTTTAGAATATTTAAAAGTACCAACCCCCCTTCCACCTAATTTGTGTTTGTGTTGTTTCTTTCCTTTCTTCTTCTTTTTATTTTTTATGGGTGAGCAAATGTCTACCCAAATGGCTAATACCACATTTGCTACAATAGTTAAAGTCTTTCCAACATTTTTGACAAACAACTCTTTTTCTCTTCCCCTGAACCCCCTTTATTTTAAATATTTTCCAAACCGGACTAATCAACTTAATGGCCTTCTTTTTTCTTTCCCTTATTTTCAATACTCGGGGTGAAAGTTTCATCAATATCAATAGCATTCATATCGGTGCTAACACTACCATGTTGCGACTAAATATCATTGACATTGAACATGTTAGGGAATCGATTTCTAAAAAAATAAAAATTAATTTAATTGCACTTACACAAATTGCTAATTCAAAATCCCAACTTGATTTCAACAGTTGAAGCCTTTCAACTCCAATAATCCAAGCCTCCCAAATTGCTAATTTGAGATACTTGAGCTGTTGAGCAAGCCTTGTTCTTATTGAAACTTCAATAAAGTTGAGAATTGGAGAATCAAAGAATGTATGAGAGATTGAGACTTGAGAGTATGAGAACTAGAGAAGGGATTTAAGAGAATTGTTGAATTAGTATGATGAAAATAGTGAAGGATAGGACTATTTATAAGAATTGAAAATAATTCAATTACCCAAAATACCCTAAAAACTAGTCATTTTTTAGTTGTTAAAAGGGGTATTTTGGTCATTGTAAAGTTATTTATCACTTTACCCAAAATCCCTCCCCCCAAATTAACTATTATATAACTATTAGGGGGCATTTGTGTTATTCTTTCTCCCCTCTCAAAACTAAAATACATAAATACGTTGTTTATAACTATTGAGGGGTATTTTTATAAAAAAATCCCCCAAAAAAAGCTAAAACTATCCGTTTGGGGTCCCCAACAGCTAGTTCATCGGGCAAGCCGAGCGCAGCTCACTACGGGCCCATGGTCCATGCGTATCAGCCCGTGAACTGGAAACCCAATCCCAGCACAGTTCAGATCATCATGCCAGGCCTAACACGGCCCATGTGCCCACGTGTCGTGCCATGCTGCCCGATTTACACTCTATCACTGAAGCCACCATCTCATCCTTTGCTAAAAACCAATATAATATCAAAAGATGACCTAGCAGATATGAGTAAACAGCAACAATTCATGATATTTATTGCAATTTAAGTATATGTACAACGACAAAAAAAAATATTGACAATTCCGGACAAAAATTATCACTTTTGTTCTCTTTAAAACCTGGCCTTGCCTACTACAAACTCATTCCTCAAATCCTCCGACCCTGTAATAAATAATTTTGAAACAGGGAAGGGAAAAAATATATTGACTAAAAAGTTAAATTGAATTGTTGTCCCTAACAACTGTGGCACCTTTGGAGCGGTGACGTCTTGAACTGGGTCTTCGTTCTTTCCCACGCTTTGTGGGGATCTTCCTCACTGGAGGACTAATAGACCTATCAATAACAATCTCATGTGATGATTTTTCCAAGGCTTCATTAGTGAATGCTGGTGGAGAATGAACAACAATGGCAGCTGGAGGTGCCATATGTTCTAATATATCTCTATGGTATCCCTGCAGGTTGCATATACAGAAATCAAACTACATAAATGGGTTATCATTTGTCCCATTCGTTTAATTAAGACCAAACAAACAAAAAGAAAAAAAGTTACCATCGAGAAACAAATTTTGAGGCAACCAATGATAACAGGTGGTAAAACACTGGCACTTTCACAATTGTTGCTGGTTTTCTTCTAATAACAGAGAAGAAGTAGAAAGTAACAAAATAAAGAAGAATTTGCATTTTCTCGGTTTCTCCAACACTGATTCCAAGAGAAGAAAGTAGCTATAGAGAGGAAGAAATTAACTCAATTATCATCCAGTTCTATTCTGGACAGATTTGCATGTATATATAGACTAATAAAGTTGTAGTTCACTCCTAATTAGAATCCTAGAACTCTTTAAAATTAAAACTCAAGAAAATAGAAACTTCTAACACAAACGAAAAAAATGGTAATTGCCTAACAATTTCTTAAACAAGAAAATAGAAGCTATAAATTTAGAAACTCTTGTCAGACTTGCTTCCTCATATTTTTTAGTAACATTGGGATTGCTCAGATCTTTCAAAAAATCGTTTTGCTGTATCCTTTATTGCTGTAGAGGGCTGTACTGCATCAGTGTAATTGGCAACCCAAGTTCCAAGTAGAATAAGAAATTGTGTGTGGGGGTGGGTGGGAGAGAGAGGTACAATCTAATGATAATGATAATAATAATGAACTAGTTTTTGTTTGGCATAATGGATGAGCACTACTACAAGTGTGAAGGAACTTGAACAAGTTCTGCACAAGGTTAACCTAATAGTCGTTTTCACTTATGTGCCATTGAAAGCCAAACAAATATTTTAAAATGCAGAGGTGTGATGCAAGGCATTCCACTATGTGAAAGTGTGAGGTGTAGTTCAGAATGTAAGAGGCATAAACCTCCTTAAGAGGAGGGGGATGAAGAAGAAGGAAGAAGAGGGGGAGGAGGAAGAAGGAGGATCTCCTCTCTTTTTTATCATTAATTAAAGATGTCTTATATTAAGATAAATGAAGATACACAACACTAACTGAGAAGGAGGATCTCCTCTCTTTTTTATCATGAGGTGTACAAGGTGGCCTCTAGCACACCTCAATACCTCATGCAAAAGGTATACGAGGCATATGCCTCAGGCATCAACGCCTTTGGCATATGCCTCAGGGCGTTTTGGGGGCAGCTCGCCTGGAGGTGTTCCTCTGGGCATATGCCTCCCACACCTTTTAAAAACTGAAGCAAACCAATCCTCACCTAGACAAACCTAAATTGGAAGGTAAGTTGTATAAAGTAGACCCAGGTTGCAAACCCAAGGTTACCTCCAGGTTAGGTTAGGAGTTAAACTAAACACTTCTTCTTGGGTTACCTCCTGTGATGTAAATTTATGAATCAATAACACAGTTGTAATATACCTGAACAACAAAGTTTCGCCTTTCACAGTCCAAAAACATGTTGATACTCCACTTCACTTTTGACATTATCTTGTCCCTTACAGTGGAAAAGCTTATCTGGTCCCTTGATGTAAAACGGTCCACCTCATTGAACCACAAACAGGTAAAGAGGTTGGTAATAGGAATATGTTCCCTTATGATAACACATCCTTCAGGAACATCTGCAGAAACTCATAAATAAAGATCAACTCAATATGAGATGAAGAAACAGAGAGCATCCAAGAGCACAAAAAAATAACATGCAACTCACCACTTGTAATCGGAAGCTTAGCCTCAGAATAGGGGGTCAAACCTTCCCTCTTATAAAACTCAACCTGGTAATCAATGGAAGCATTGTCATATTTTCCAGCAGCTTTATTAGCCTCAGCTTCCTGAAACACATCAAAGCGTCTGTAGTGCCTGGAGATTGCAAAACTAGCTTTCTTCCGCCACAAGAATCTGGAAAGTAGATAAAGAGAAGTTGAGGTACCAGAAATGGTTGACAGTTTTTATAGAAAATTGGAACATCTCCTAGCCATGTTCAGAGTTGCATGCACATACAACTTGATAAAGCACACCAGAACAAAATCTGAAATGAGATTAGACTCCAATATTTGAATTTTCAAAGATCCAAGTTTCTATTTAATTGGTTATTTGATTCTTTTCTCTTTTGTATAAAAAACATGGTTATTTGGTTCAATCCAGAGATAGATACATTTTAGATTGTTTTAAGTAGTAAACACTGACCAGCAGCAGCATATCAGATTGTTCATGAACCTTCCTTTGGGCCAAGAATATAATCCCAAATGGTGTTACTTAGCTATAATTAGGATACTAGGCCAACAGGCACATTTTGCAGTAAAGCCACATAGGCGTTTTAACAAAGATAAAGAGATTGCACTTAAATGAAACCCAGAAAAGAGGCAGATTTGAGCTGAACTTTCATACTGCTTATTATAGCCCATTTTACAACTAAAAGGGCACAAAGATACCATCAAAGGATCCTAGTTTACAAAACCATATAAAAAATAGGAGGTTCTTTTATACATCAGATAACCAACTAAGCAAAACCAAATGAAATAACCAATGAAGCAATCCAGGAGATTTCTTACTTAAAAGTAGTGACAATGTTTTGATGGTATAGGAGTGCAAATTATTGGAAAGAGTTGCAAAGGAACATCCAGAGAAAATAAAAGAGAAGGTGAACAATTTTTAAAGAGGAGTGCATAAAATAACAAGCCTTCTCGCAACCAACTATATGGGGTGGGTTACAAGAACCCTATTCCACCATTTAACACTATTCAGTACCATTTCCATTTTTAATTATGAGCACTCAAATTTCACACTACTTCAACCTATGTCCTTTTTGGTCAGTCTATATCTCTTCTAGACCTTTCAACTTGCAACAGATTACTTCCTATCATTGGTGCTGTAGACAGTTTTCTCAGATAGCCTAAATTGTTGAACCCCCTCAATACTAACATAACTTAATCCAATCCAACCTTCAACCCAATGAAGTCAATCAAATCCAATCTATGATTCCTCAAACTTTACCCAGCCCAAATTGGAAAATGGATTTGGCTGGGTTGAGTCAAGTTGGTCCCAGTTTCTTCACCTCTTTTTTGCTTTTGAAAATAGAGCTTTCTGTCAATTCAATTCCATCAAATCATTGAAAACTATGCATATATAATGTAAGTACCATACATAACTAGTGTGGTTATGCACAAGTGAATATAAATGCCAGGTTCTGGTTGGGTCAGTGTTTTAAAAGTGCAAGGTGAAAAAAAAGTGCAAGGCCCATTTTGCGCTCAATGTGTGAGGCACAAAGTGAGGCGTGTGCCTTTTTGAAGCAAGGCACAATAATGCAAAAAGTGTTAAAAAATAAAAAATATTAAAAATATTAAACACAATTGCATTACTTGATCTCATTATTTAAAATGAAACATGTAAAACATATCTAAAATGAAAATTTAAAAATAAAACCAAGCATAACATATAAAACATATTCAAGCATGTAAATTCTTAATCTCATCATCTTTTTCCCAATTGCATTACTTCAAATAGCTAGTGTGATGTTAAACATTATGCATTCCGATTCTATGAGCCGCCTTTGTATCAATCCCTTCAAGGCAAGCTCAAACAAGTCCATCAGGGTCTTAAACTCTTAATCCTTACAAAAAAGGTTTTATAACTTTAAGTGTCTTTTGAAAACATCTTTTACTAGGATGAATGAATGACCAACATTAGCAAATAGGGGGTTCTCTCTGCTTTGGTGACCCTGATATGGACTTGTTTGGTCTTGCCTCAAGGGGCTTGGTTGGGGGTCAGGAGGTGGAGCCCACGGGGGCCTAGCTGCTAAGCATAAAAAAACAAAAAAAAATAAAAATTCAAAAGGTGTGCACCTGGGCTGAAGTGCAAGGCACACCAGGTGAGTGCCTTTTAAAAGTGTTGAACCTAGGACCTAGGCGAGGCACATACCCTAAAATACACCTTGCCTATGCGCCTAGCATGCCTTTTGAATCACTGGAATGGGTTGAGTTGCCTAAAGATCCCTAATGCAACCCAACTTAATTTCATGTTGGCATTTTTCAACCCTAACCAAACCCAACGTTTTGGGTTGGTTTGGGTCCAGTTATAACCATACTAGAACAAGTAGCACTCCTACTTAACCAGCCTCTTTGTAATTGAAAATTTATATGATCTGAAAAGATATTTTGATATACAAGAAATCTAGGGACAACATAATCTAGTAGCTAATACATGGACAAGGCCTAGAAGTCACTTAGCAGCAAGCATTCACATCATGCAATGATGGGTAGCAACAAGTGTTATTGGATCTGAAGAGGATGTTCATGGATCAGGATCATACTGGAAGGAATGTTGTCAATTGTGGCCATGGGTCAACTAGGACCAAATTCAGACAAAAAAGCCAAAGTCCAAACACTACCAGCTAATGATAGTTGTCAGCACAAAATGAACAAAGCTAGAGAACCAGGGCTGATGGCATCCTTCCAACCAGATAAAGATCCATAACATGATCAAGTTCATAATTCATATCAAAACCAGGCATTAAAGGAAACATTACATGGTAGAAGCTCTGGAATGATTTTCTTAACAACACCCTAATGAACATTTAGGGTCCGTTTGGTTCGCGGTCAGGATCGGAACTGGAATCGGAAATGGAGTCACCTATTCTCGGTGTCTGTTTGGTTCATATAGAAATTGGAACCGGATTCTAATTATTATTATTATTTGGTTCAACTAGAAGCTGAAATCGAAATTGGCCAAAATTTCTAATTATGCCCCTATTCACAGTGGCAACGGTGGAGATTTGGAAGAAGAGGGGAAGAAAGAAGAGAGGCAGTTCTACGCTCTATTTGGGCTGTTGTCATAGTGGTAGCGGGAGATTTGGAAGAAGAGGGTGGATTCTAGTCTTTGCTCGGCTAGGTAAAGGTTTGGAAGAAGAGGGAAAGAAAGAAGAAAGGGGAGGGGAGGAAGAAGAGGATCTGCTAATACCAACTGCTAGTAGTAATAGCAGCAGCAGCAGCAGTGATAAAGGGAAGGAGGAAGAGGGATAGAAAGAAGAGGGGACAGAATAAGAGAGAAGAGGGGAGAAAGAAGAGGAAGAAGAGAGGAAATACAGGGGAAGGACGACTAGTCTTACCTCGCCAGAGATGGTTTTGGCGGCAGCTAACTTTAATGGAGGAAGGCCTGTGAGACGATGAGGACTTGGGATCAAATGGCAAGAAAAAAAAAAAACAGGGAGGCAGAATGGGCATCACATTCCCAAGGGGGCCAGAATGGCCATACCCCCCCCCCCCCCCATATGGGGGAATCCTACTCCACCTAGAATGGGAATGGGAATCCCATTCTGATCAACCAAACTGTTGGAATCGAAATGGGCCATTCCGGTTCCAATTCCAGGCACCTATTCATGTGAACCAAACAGACCCTTATATTCCAAGTTCATGGAGAAATCTACAGAACCAGAAAATACATGGATTGTTACCCTCTGCACTAGGTTGTGGATGGCTTCAGTGTGAAGGTTAACATTCTATGGCACATTTTGTCTTTTGAACTCTGCCAAGTGGTGTTTAAGAAGAGGAACAATAGGAACTTTAATCAGAATAGGGCTGCAACTGGTTTAACTATCAGCAAAGTTATATAGAATGTACCTCTCAAGAATTTGATATGGATCCACTACAAGCTCAAGTTTCCCATCAATCCATATAGAATAGCGGGCATTGGGGAAAATCCTGTGCAGTAGAAGCTTTGGAACCTGTCATAGGCATAAATTGGGTCAAAAGATATATCAAATATAATTTAGGAAGCTTCTTATAGAAAAACTACAAAAGCCCCAACTGTGTCCAAATAATGGAACAAAAGCCAGTCAAAAGAATAATAGAACTGCTATCATGATTGTCTCAATTCATAAAGCTAAAAAAGAAGACAATGTAAATAATAAATACTTCACTTCTTCCTAAAATCATTAAACTAAAGGACCAATATGCTCTAGTAACAATTAATCTTTTGGTAACATTCTGTTTTATCAATATAATGAGGGAAAATTATTATCTCCATTTTATGTTTGTCAAGACATCATCAAGGCACCTATCTAGATGATAAAGCACCCTTGGTGGGGCATCTAGCCTGAATGTCACAACTTATATAAAAAAGGTGCTCATCTAGGTTTTCACAAGGTGTGCATCTTACAGTGGAATTATTATAGATGTAAATCAGTCCTCTAATATTAAGTTGAAACTTAGTGATTAGCAGAATAAAACAGATCTGAATAACTGTATAAGAGAAGAAGATGGTGAAGAGAAGAGGTAAGAGAAGGAGTCCAATCATTCTCTATTCTCCTCTAACCCTATTTTATTAAGATCTAAAATTTAATGATGACAAGAATGCCCTTAAGTGGGTGGCCAGCTTGGCAGTTACGTAAAGAAAATAAACAAGAATAAATAACAGACCCATTAAGTGTGGCCCATCAACATAAAATAAAAGATATTACAAGAGAGGCTGTTAGGGCCCATTCGGCCCAGTTTCTTTACACTCCCCCTCAAGCTGAGCATAGATGTCAATCATGCCCAGCTTGCTTATATAGTGTGTCA
>NW_010729147.1:2411163-2478200 GCF_000365185.1 Nelumbo nucifera | reverse complement strand
AACTGGTGTAGGGGCCAATCAAAAGTAGCTGCTAGAGAAAGTAAAACCCTGACTGAAGTCATTTAGCAACAGGAGCAAATGTCTCAAGATAGTCAATGCCATACATTTGGGTGTAACCCTTATCAACTAACCAAGCCTTAAAACTCTCAACAGAGCCATCAGATTGATACTTAATGGTAAACACCCATTTACAACCAACTGGTTCCTTCCCTTCTGCCAAGTCCACAATATCTCAGGTATGGTTCTTATGCAATGCATCAAGTTCAGTCATCA
The DNA here is from genome assembly GCF_000365185.1 of Nelumbo nucifera. The sequence goes on along the minus strand of NW_010729147.1, from coordinate 2,477,927 downwards.
TAGCATCCCTCCATTCAGCTTGAGATAATGCTTCTGGTACAGACCTGGGTATCACATGGGAAGACACAGAGGCAAGAAAGGAGTAGTAGGAAGGGGAGAGAAGGCTGTAAGATAAGTGTTTGGAGATACAATGGGTTGTACACTTCTGCTTGCCCTTGCGAAGAGCAATAGGAAGGTCAAGGTTTGGGACAGTCAGAGATGGGTCAATAGAGGGCTGACCTGTTTCCTCAGGAATGATAGGAGTGGCAAGATGCTCTTCTGAAGGAGTGGAAACAACCTGCACATGTCTGAATCTCTGCCTTTGGTACCACCTTTGGAGAGCAGGAGCAGAAAGAGGAGGAGGAGCAGGGATATCAGAGGTAGGTCCAGTGGAAGAGGTGGACACCCCATGATCGGACTCACAAGGGATGGGAAGAGAAACGGCTGGAGACACAGTAAATGGCTCATCAGATTTCTCCCCCTCAGGAGGAATACTAAAGAAGGGAGTCAACTCGGCAAAGGTGATCCCGAGATACAAAGCGGGTGCGACGAACTGGATCAAAACAGCAATACCCCTTCTGTGTGGAAGCATATCCCAGAAACACACACTTATGAGCCTTAGATTCAAACTTGTGCCTTTGTTGACTATGAATATGCACATAGCAAGTACACCCAAACACACGAAGAGGAAGAGAAAAGAGATCCTCATTCAGGAAGAGAAGACTAAAAGGAGTTTTAAAGCCAAGGACCCGGGAGGGCATACGGTTGATCAGAAAGGTAGCAGTAAGAACAGCATCTCCCCAAAACTTTACGGGAACATGGGATGCAAACAAGAGGGATCTGGCAACCTCAACCACATGCCTATTCTTTCTTTCCGCCACCCCGTTTTGTTGTGGAATGTAGGAACAAGAACTTTGATGAATAACCCCAAAAGTTTCAAGATAAGTGGAGAGGGTTCTCTCAAAATACTCCTTAGCATTGTCAGAGCGGAATATTTTGATACGAGTATTAAACTGGGTGAGGATGAGTTCATGAAAATTTTCCACAATAGCTAGTACTTCATAGGAGAAAGTGATCTTTTATTGCTAATTGAATATGAATGTCTACAATGCTTTGCCAGCTCACATGATTCACAATGAAGACTCGATAAAGACACTCCTTTAAACATATCTGGGAACAGATGACTCAAAACAGAAAAAGACAAGTGACCAAACCGAAAATGACATAATAAAATTTTGTTAACAGACTCTAACACGACTGACTCTAAGGCAACTCCATGAGGTGATCCCAAAGCTTGATTCAGTGTGTCCAGCAAGTATATTCCGTTCGCCTCATGGCCACTCCCAATCATCCTCTGAGACTGTAGGTCCTAAAAAACACAATGAGTGGGAAAGAAAGTTATGCTGCAATTCATGGACTTTGTTAAGCTACTAACAGATAAGAGGTTTGTGTTAAGCTTAGGGGCATGAAGAACAGAAGATAAGAACAGGGTGTCAAAGGTCTTTATATCACATTTACCAGAGATGGGGGCAAGGGACCCATCGGCAAGGGATATTTTCTCTTTCCCAGAGAGAAGGTGATATGAGTAAAAAATGTTAGATAGACTGGTCATATGGTCTGATGCACTAGAATCGATAATCCAAGGGATTTTATGATTACCTGAAACTTAAGCATGATTTGTAGAAGCACGAGTACCTGAGTGAGCAAAAACCGATGAAGATGATGTACTGTTGGAAGGGTAAGCTGAAGAAACTATAGCTTCCAGGTGATTTAGGAGYYTCCCATACTTCTCAAAATCCAGCTTCATTGCAGCCAATTGTTCAATGGTTGATTTCTCTTCACTCTCCTTACTTCCCCCTTCAGGTACTGTAGCAGCATTAGCAGTCTTGGGTTTTCCCACCTGACTGCCCTTCTTAGGGTTATTATTGTTCTTAAACCTATCAGGGAAAAGTCCAGGATGAAGCTTCCAGCAGGTGTCCTTCGTATGCCGTGGTTTCTTGCAATATTCACACACCTGCTCTCTCTTCTCAGTAGGGCCCTTTGGTTTCATTCCCGCATGTGCAAAATGTTTTGTAGGTGGACTCTGCAACTGAACTTGCCGCCTACTCTCCTCACTACTTATCATAGCATATGCCTGTGAAAGAGTAACCTCATCCCTGGCCAAAATATTTTGTCTGATAATATCAAANCCTCACTACTTATCATAGCATATGCCTGTGAAAGAGTAACCTCATCCCTGGCCAAAATATTTTGTCTGATAATATCAAACTCAGGGTTGAGTCCAGTGAGAAACTCAAACACCCTATTTCTCTCCACCAGCTTTCTATACATTTCAGCATCCTTTTTACTCTCCCATACCACTATCTTCATAACATCAATTTCTTGCCATAGGGATTTTAGTATAGAGTAGTAGATTGCTACACTCTTCTCCCCCTGTCTCAGGTTTTTCACATCACTTTTCAATTTGTACGCTCGGGCTATATTCAGTTTCTGTGAGGTCTCAGTTACACTGTCCCATATCTCCTTAGCCGAAGACATCCAGAGATAGTGCTAGATTATATGGGGTTGCATAGAGTTAACTAACCATTCTATGACAGTGTAATTCTCTTGCATCCATTTTTCAAATTCAGGGTCTGTCTCTTCTGGTTTCACCTTACTACCTGTGAGATACCCGAGTTTTCCTCTACTACAAACATAGATTTTTTATAGACTGTGCCCAATCAAGATAGTTCGTCCCATCTAGCTTAATTGTGGTAACACCAGTCAAAACGGAATCTATTGAGGTAGGTCCAGAAACCGGCACCTGCTTGAACTCACTTCCGTATGTTTCCATTAATCAAACGGAAATCAAAGAACAGAAATTTTGACTATGTAAACTTACTTGAAGCCAAACCAGAACTTGGGTGCTTGAAAAACTAGGGTTTTACTCCGTCCAGCAGATGGAAGGAAGAGAGAAGATGCTGCCGCACCTAACAGACAAACCCCAACTCTTCCAAACCTGAACCGCCCTCCTTTAGCAGTCACAAGACACCTTCCAAGCACAGAGCGCCACACCTGAGCTTCACCTTTCCTAGTAACCTCGAAAATCTCTAGTCAACTAGGGTTTCGGGCAGTAGCACAACAGCAATACTTCTTAGCAAAATCTAGCCGGAACTAAACTCTCCAAACCCTTCTACCAACTAGGCAAGTGATTCTCTATACTATAGAGAACCTATCTCTCCATACACTCTCTTGATTTTAGAGTGTACAGGAATGAAGAAAAAAGAGGAAGAGGAACTAAACCTACTCTGATACCAAGATGTAAATCAGTCCTCTAATATTAAGTTTAAACTTAGTGATTAGCAAAATAAAACAGGTCTGAATAATTGTATAAGAGAAGAAGATGGCGAAGAGAAGAGGTAAGAGAAGAAGGAGTCCAATCATTCTGCATTCTCCTCTAACCCTATTTTATTAAGATCTAAAATTTAATGATGACAAGAATGCCCTTAAGTGGGCGGACAGCTTGGCAGTTACATAAAGAAAATAAACAAGAATAAATAACAGGCCCACTAAGTGTGGCCCATCAACATAAAATAAAAGATATTACAAGAGAGGCTGTTAGGGCCCATTCGGCCCAGTCTCTTTACAATTATTATTATGACTGCATCTTATTAATATGTGTTTTGATACATCCTATCATATACTATATATAATACTTATGCTTTGTTTTAGGGTTTTACTATTGGAGCATAAAAAATACAAGGGTTTTGAGAAGAGAAAAAGAAAGAAAGATAAAAGAAGTTTCTTATTTTTTAAATTTACTCTTCTTACTTTTAATAGAACACTTTTTTATAACATTGCATCTTTACCGATAGATTAATAAAGAATTATGTGTACAAAATACATACAGCTGGCCCATGCCACCCTTACCTCTTAAATTCATACTTACATCTGAAACCCGAGGACTGATCAGTCATGTTGCCAACTTGTTACATTATATCTCCCCAAATTGACCCCCAAAAAGATCAGGTCTATTTACCCCTTATCCAGCTCATGCATCTTCTATTGCATTAGCCATCCTTGGGAATTGAATTCCAGTTAACTCTACAATTCATTCCTGAACTCAGATATCTAATTCTAATCTCCCTCATAAATTTTGCCAACTCTACAAAAGAAGAAATTTTAGCTCCTCTCACTGGCTTATGTATTGCTAGAGACTTGGGTATTTTGCATCTAATCATTAGAGGAGATTCTGCAAATAACTATCAAGTAGCTAGCAGCTTAGCATAAAAGGAGGGTGGTCCTTGGAGACTAGCTCACTACCTGATTAAACCCAGACATTCTGAACTCTGTGGTTGCAAACCTGTATTGGATACCTTGGGAACAAAACACACTAGCAGATGGTCTAGCTAAATCTGGTGCTCATCTGGAGTGTTTATACTTTATACAGTGATAGCTCTCTGCCTGTGTATCTTTTAGTGGCTGTTTTGTTTTGGTTTCCCTTATGTACACCATCTCATGTACCTTTCCCTTTTTAATGGAGAAAAAAAACTCTAATGTCCCTCATAGAGGTCTGTTGTTTCCATTGGGTCAAGCTGTCATTCCTTAAACAACCTGTCACAACTTTGGAATCTCCCTCCACAATCAGGTTGGTGAGGCCTGGATTTCTTTCCAGTCTCATACCTTGGGAGAAGTGCCATCAACTCTGCTGTTATGGAGTTCCCAATACTAGTGAGGCCTGAGTAAAGGGCTAGGCCCCACTGGTTCTATGACACTTGCTCTTTTTCCCTTCTGAGCACCCTCTCTTAAATTTTTTAGTACAAAACTATTGCCTTCTTTAGTTGATATATTTTTTTGATGAACAGTGAGGTATTGTATTGACCAAAAGGAGAAAATAAAAGAGCCCACGTACATCGAGAGACTGTACATTAGGAATTTACAACTTATAATGCATATAATGCCAGAATTGTGAACATAAACCCCACCCAAACAGAACTAAGAAGATACAATAAACAGACTGCCATGCTCAAAAAAAGAGCTTTAATTTCTGTCACTGAAAAGGTAGTGATTGGCCAGCCAAGAGAGAAAAGTTCCTATAATCTAGTTGACCATCATCTCCTCTGAGCATGTCTTGTTTTCAAATACCCTTGCATTTTTTCACAGTTCACCCCAAAACTCATAAGGCAGCAGCAAGTACTGCATTACGCTACTTCCCCCCCTTTTACTCAAACCCTTCAAAAGCCTAATCCTCAAAAGTTCCATTACAGATGAAAGCAGCCACTAACTCCAAGAAGGCCTAGTATCCTCATCCAAATCTGGAAAGTGAAAGCACAGTGCAATAGGTGGCTTATATCCTCCAAACAGTTGCCACACAGAACACAACTACTACTTTCCACCACCATGCCCCTCTTCAGTAAATTGTCCTTCAATCCCAAGCTTAAGTCCACACAGAGAAGGCCAACTTCAACGGAACCATAGCATACCAGATTTTGAAGCTAGATGTCATTGATCCTTGACAGATTATTGTCGAGAGACCTTACAAGAAAATACCTTTAAGTTCTCCCAAAACCAGACCCTCCTGTTATCTCTAGTTCTGTTTTATCTCATCCTTGTACAGTTTTTGTAACAATTACAGTGTTACACCAATAGCTCACCTCCCTCAGGCACTCAAAAATAGTAAGAGCAATAATTTGAAAAGAGATGTAATCTTTATTCATGAGATGTGTAAGCCTCATGAAAATGGAATTTGAAGTGTATGCCTCATGCATCTAAAGTATGCCTCAAGGGCATCCATGCTTCTAGCAGACACCTCAGTGCATTTTGAGTGTGCCTCTCCTGGATGTGTGCCTCCAGGCATATGCCTCAAATGCCTTTTATAACATTTTTTATTGGTAAACAATTTTAAAACATTGCTTCCTAAAACCCTAGATTCCAAGATTTTTGGGTTTCTTTTCATGAAAGTCAACATTCATCCTTTGTGCAGAGCATACCCAAAACCTTACCAAATCCATTCACTCCTTATGATCCATGCTAAATATGCAAATAAAATTTCATAGAAAATTTCCATCTCTAAACCCATTTTCTTGAAATTGGCTATCATTCACTAGTCCAATTAGAAATTGGCAAATTGTTGATTATGTTGCACATCCCAAATAGCTCTAATAAACCTTCACAAAAGGAGTAATAAGAACCTGTTATGGGGGCACCAGGTCTGGTCTAGCTTTTTTCCTTTTTTTTCTTTCTTTTCTTAAGACGGTGAGGTATTGATTTTTATATGATTGACAAAAGTATAGAAGGCATGGCAGAACCCACATACAAAGAAGTTCTGGAGAAAAGCTTAGAATGATGCACTTGATATATTTTGGCTTTTGATGAGATGGGATGTCAGCATTTGGCTGTTGTATCTGTTCCTTCACTTTTGATTTCTCCAAAGTGAGGTCAGGGTTTTTCCTTATAAACAAATAAAATGATGATTGCTTTTGATTTGATGAATCAAAAAATATAATTAACAAACTATCCTACATCTGCAAGTCATCTTTCTTGAATCAATTGCCTAGGTTCTAAGACTGCATAGCTCCTATAAGACCTAATCATCCTACATCATTGTATTATCACTTTTAAGGATCCTGAGTTATAAAAGGAGTGTAACAGATATGAGAGTGTTGAAATGGTTAAGAGCATCAGAAGAAAAGGGTAAAGTTAGAAACAAGTGCATCCTACATGGCTACATGGGTATAGTGGAATATCCCAATAAATAGATATTACAATATCACTGCAAGCATGTCCATTATCCAATACCTATAGTAGAATGATTGCACCTTGATTGACCCTGAGACACAATCTAAGATAGATTGGTTCAACAAAACTGACTCAAATAAGCAAACTTACTTTCCCATTGCGTCTTGCATCAATGTAAGGAAGGTTATGGACAACAACAATCCTCCATAATCCAACCTTGTTGCTGCTATCTAACACACTTGAATTTCTCATGTATGCTTCTGTCCCTTCATCAACAAACATATAAAAACAAATGTTTTTCTTTGCAGCATCACTGATACTTTTCGGCTGCTGTAGGATATCATAGTTTCCTGCTCAAGAAACATCAGTTAGAAAAGGTAAACTACTAGCATGAACCCATGGATGAAATTAAATAAGGGAACTTAAGTTTGGAAGTACCAAAGATGGCTGATGCAACAACTATCCCCTGACACTGCTCCATCTCAAAAAAGTCAACATCATCAATGTCAAAGCCAGTCCCACGACCAGGTTTCTTTCCTCGAATAAATCTGATCAATAATTTGCATCAATGAGAATGAGCAAAACTAGTTGACTTTATTAAAACAGTTCCTTGTTCTTCATTACAATCCAGGTACATGTGGTACTCTGGAAGCATTTTTTTCAGTAAAGAGAAGATAAATGTGGAATAGATATCTATGCAAATGTTGAAGTCTTGAAGGAGAATGAAACATACCCACAGTGCACAACCATTGATTCTTTTATATTGAAAGAATCATTCCTCTGCTTCAGAGAAGGATATCCACCAAATTCGGAGCCTCCAAATGGCTCAGTTCTAATTGGATTTTCTTCATATACATAACTTAAATTTCTAAGTACAGGAGATGTGGATGGAGATTTCGGCATAAAGACTATTGCTTGCTCAACCGGAAGGTAACATACTGGACATGCTGAAGGAGCAACCAAGCAATAAAACTCAGCACTAGAATTGATGATGATGATGATAGATAAGTGAAGGACAACAATAAAATTAATAAACTGGTTAATTTTACAATATCACATATATGCATATATGTCATGTAAATACATTTCACATGTGATGATGTGAGTAGTAGCATTATCTGAACATCGCATTAAATATGTAATGATGTCAATAAAAATATTTATGATCTAAGCATCTAAAAAAAAATAATAGCAATTCAAACTTACGTCTTGGTCCAGTCCGTTTTTTATCAGCTGGCGGAGGTGGAAGAGTGAACTTTTCACATGGATGACCTGGGGGAAGAGCAGTCCCTCCAACTATCAAAGGAGGTGGTGGTGGTGGTGGTGGTGGTGGTGGTGGTGGCTGCATTTTATTTTGGCCACTTATTGAAATGGCATTTTGTAAAATGGAGTTCTTGTCCTTCTTGCTCTCTTGTTCTCCATGAACCAAGGAAGGTCTGGGATATTTTATTGCCATGCTATCGTTTTGTTTAATGTTTTGCGACATTCGAGTATGGTGAGATACACCTTCTGTAGTGTCTTCATCTGAAGTCAAGCCACAAATGCACAGAGGTTAGTTTATCAAATAAATCAAATGAGAAAAAAGGATGAGTAAATGACAACAATCAGTATATGAGATGCCACAGCTGAAACTTTCTAGAAAGCACAACAATTGAGCATGATTTGTGCATGTCCAAATCAACTTGGTCTAAACAGATATCAAGGAGTCAGTACCACTGAGACCCAATATTCAGGGATCTCTCCTTAATATCTGGTATACCAGAAGTATCTTAATTGGGTTATCCTAACCATCTAGTCTGTGACAACCTGGGACCAGAAAAGAAATACAGTAAACTGCCTAGATAAATGTCCATATAAGAATGGTGAAGATCATCATATCAGACCAATTCTTAGTCTATAAGATCCTACTGGTTGAACCGTAAAGTGGTGGGTCACAACCCTCTAACTGTACAATCTTCATGGATCAAAAGAGCAAAATCAGCTAAGATACAAAAATGCAATGTGAATGGCCAGATAAGGACAACAATGTAAATACAAGGAAAAAATGGATACAAGAATCAAACCTTTGCTGACCACAGATAAAACAGACATAAAAACCACACCAGAAATGACCACCAGAAGCAGCATTCCAACCCTCCTTCTGCCAGCAAATTTGCAGATCCGATGAAGAAACTTTTCCTTCTCTCTTGACCCAGACAGGAGCATCTTCGGGGGCTTGCGAACAAGGATGGGTGTAGTCTGAACCGACAGCACAACACTGTTCTGAAGTTGTTGTTGCAATGATCCATAACTCCCTGTACGTAGACCCAATGACCCTCCAGTCATTGTCCCTCCCAAGCCACAGGTTTATCTTTCATTTCCCTTCTCTTCCAGAATCCTCTCTCATTCAAAATTTCAATCCTTTTCTACACAGAACAGAATCAACTCCCGAATCACCGCCAAATAAAGATCTAACTTAACAAACTTCCACCAAAGTCCCGATGCGGACCAATTTATTGATTCCAATAAATCTCAGAATCTATCTATACTTCAAAATACAATTACAAAGCACTCCTATAAATCCAAATCATCCTTGAAATCTCTTCTAACATTGTACATGCACCCACCTCCGCTAGAATTCCAAAGCTTCCTCGGACAAAATTCAAATATAGTATGAATGTTACTAAAAGATATAAAGTTCCTCACTTTCTTCTCCAAGCCTACCAAGACCAACTTTCCCGTAACAGCATTGTAGAAAATAAATCGATACAAGCATACCAAGAACAAAACTAATCGTCCACTCGAGAAAACTAATCCGAATTCCTATTAAATCGAGCTATAACAACCAATTAACACTCCATCTCACTAGAAGCAGGATGCTTCATCAAAATTAATTTTGCAAAGCACCACTACAAATTCAAATCTGCCCAGAACTCCCAAGCCGAACCAAAAGAATTAAGTCAACTCTTATGGATCGATCCTAGCCAACAAAACAATCTTCAGTCTCACTCTAAAAAACAAAGGAGAAAAAAATTAAAGATTATCTATCTCCGCCACCGATATGTAGCAACAGCGGAAATCGAGATGAACCGTTGTTACCTCTCGGTCTTCCGTTACAATCCCAGATCAAATCGTAGGGCCGCAAATCAAGGGCTCCCGAAGGAAAACGATTCGCGCTCGATTATCTCTGCCCTGCTTTCAGCTCTGTGTGGTGCCTCGCCAAATCTGAGATCATGAAGAATTCTTTGCTCGCAGTGTGAGAAATTCATATATATTTATCGTTTTAACCTTAATTATAATTATTAAGAATTAAGTGATTTGAGCACTTGCCATTTTTTTTAATTAATAGTCAACTGTCAATGAATCACTGCGGCACACGCACAGGAAAAACATGTCTGAAAAGACAAAAATACCTCCATATTTTGTGTGTATTGACAATGGTTCTTTTGACTTTTCACATGGATTTTCCTTGTTTATCAAACTTTGGACGTGCCCAAATCAGTCTCCTAATAATGATTGTCGTTTTATTGCTATTTTTGTTTTTTTATTTATAACTTATAACAATAGAAATTGATAACAAAAAGAAAATATACAGATGGTTTCATAATGGAATGCCGCTAAAATGCGCCGGGTGCACGTTTAAGTTAGTAGGTGGGACAAGAGTCACAAGAATCAAGAGAGTAATGCTAGGCTGTTTGAGTGTTTGTTATGTTTTTTCTACTAAAAAATAATAAAGGGCTGGTTGTTATGTTATTGTTAGCAAAAGCGTGTAATCAGATTGGGTGAATGAATGCCATCATAACCGTTTGATCGTGTTTGATATCCACAGCTAACGGCTAGTATTGCTTTGGCCACTCATTTTGATAAAAAAAAACACACTTCTATCTTTGCATTAAGAAGTTATGCAGCTCTGGGATTCAACGCGCCACAGACAAGACAAGGTGGGATCAGAGCTGATTTTTGTCTTTGTAGTTTGCTTTCCATTGGCCCCACTGTGATGTAAGAGTTGCACAATCTCGTTGCTTGCCAGCGTTCCTCCCTAGCTATACCAAAAGGGGATATCTCTGTTCGCCACTTAATAGATTTCATCTGTTTCTTTGAAAATTTTTCTGGCCAGAGGAACCAATCAGAACAAGACTAAAGGTAAAGGAGGCCACAGCCCACAGGCACACAAGAGAACAATAACCAAGAAAATTAGAGACCGGATCTGCTCCTCACACCTGGTGCCTCACAGGCGCCTCACATGTACAACCTATCATACCATTGATTGAAAACATCTCCCGTACTTATTCACGAGAGATGTTTCCCATGCACGGTGGATATGCATGTGAGACGCTCATTGTGAGGAGCAGATCCCGTCTCAGAAAATCAAACCCATTTCTCAAATGCACTGTAAAACTTCTCCCGTACTTATTCCTAAAAGCTGCAATTGGCATGGTTGTTATCTGTGAATTTGGTTCTGTTTTGGCATCCAAAGGGTTCAGCTTGAGAAGAGAGGCTGAATGCTGGGCTGTTATCATGTAGATTGAGCTTAGTAGTTAGAATCCCCAGAACAAGAAACTGGAATACAAATGCACTGTAAAACTGCAATGGTGTTGTTTATTCATTTTCATTATTATTTTAACATTGGGTAAATAGTGTACTAGATTCCTAGCGACTGAAACAGAACAGCCCATTTATTTGCCACTACATTAACTCTTTGAATAGTGAATTAACTCCCATTTATGTGCACTACATTTTCAGTATTAATTTATCATTAACTCTTTGAATAGTGAATTAACTCCCTAGTCTCCCCGCTCCCAAAAAAAAAAAAAAAAAACCTATCTGAGGACTTGAACAGAATCAAACAATCCCTAACCCAGATGGAGTTAGGACTAAGTTAGCTAGCCTCACCATCAATGCTATCTAAAAAGAATATCTCGCTGATACAAGACAAAATATTTTCATTTAATTACATAATAACAAACAAAAATTAATATAAATTTGTGAAAACATTTGTGTTGGAACTTGTAGATTTTCCAATGTGGCCTTGGTGCCAATATGACATATACAATGTACCATTCATTAGAAATCAAATATTCCACACACATATATTATACATTAAATTGTATATACATTACAAAATGCCACTACCCAATCTCAAACCGGCAAGCATGAGAACGTGGGTTCAAAGTCTGAGGGTGATCACTTTGTGCGAAAAAATGCCAAAGGTTAGGACCATATATATGACTTGTTCAAAAATCTTACGTTTGGATAAGCATATGTGTTTGTAGTAAATAAAAATGTGACAAACATAATTCCTGACGTTTGGCAAAAACACTTTTAAGCCCGCAAAAGACATGGTCTAAAATTAGGGCTTTGTGCTTTAAGCTTTTGAAAACACAAATCCTGAAGCTTATCCATATTATAATCTTCTATCAATCATCATCTCCCCTCCATATGGTCAAAAGAGGTGGTTCATGCATGAATACAGAAAGGTCATTCTTTCTACTCTCTTTTCCACTACCAATCATAACCACCATTCCACCCCTTGAAGAAGGATGAAGGTCATAGACCAATATTGTCAATAAATAGTGCAAAAACATTGCAATGTATTATTATATCATGAAAACATAGATGACTGAAACAGTCCTGGCCTGGGATTTCATAAAGCTCCATTTCTTTCTTTGTAAGAGGGCTGAAAACTTTTTCAATATTTGGAATTTTAGTTATACTTGATGGCCCTTAATGGTCAAAACTTTATTTTGTACTTGTTTTACACGGAAGCAAAGACAACCTGAAGAGGAAAAAGATAGGAAGATGAGGTACTAACCATGTTTAGAAGTCCCCCTACGCAAGTTTTAGGGTCTGTTTGATTTGTAGTTGGAATAAGAATCGGTATGATCCATACCTATAGTATGTTTGGTTCAGACAGGAATGGAAATAGAAATAGGAGTGAATAGGAATGGGATTCTGACTCCGCACAATCAAACAGTTGGAATTGGAATGGTCCATTCCAATTTCGATTCCAAACCGATATTCCCATGAATCAAATGAGGCCTTACTTTGAAAATAAGAAGAAAGGAAACATATGCATAGTGTAGTCAGTTTAATAATGAAGGTATTAGCTAACCTGTTAGAAAAGTCTTTGGCTGGTTGCTTCATACGTTTTTCCAATTCCTCAAACGCATAATCCCCCATCCCTTCGATAGGCAGGAATCTATACGAAGTTGGGAATGACAATGGCCTGCCGGAAGATAAAAATGACCTTTCATCCCTCATTTCTGATGGAGACAGACAGGTTGTCGATTGGGGATCAAATCCCCAAAATTATTTTAAATATATTTTGATATAAATAATATTACATGTATATGCTTAATCATGGTCAGGTCAGGGCAGATAATTCACTCTCATCTCCCATCCTTAGTCGAATATCACTATTAATTCCCGTCCCTGCTCCCTATACCCCAAGGGGCTCGCGTTCTGTGCACCCGTGGGTGCACTGGACGAGTGCACTCGCGAATGGCGTGTCGATATGTCGACTAGGCTTATGTTAACACTCAAACGTGCGTTAATACAGTCTACTCCGGTTCATGGGGAAACGAACCGGTTCCCACGAACTGGTTGAGTGTTCAATCAAAAACCCCTTTTTTTCTTTCCAGTTCCTTCGTCCCTTTTTCTCCACCGAACCCTATGCCATATAATAGAGAAACCCCTGTTCATCGGCGGCAACAGAGTGTCGGCAGCGAACCAACGGCGACGTATCACTCTTTGCTTCTTCAGCTCTCTCTTCTTCTTCTTCTTCGGTGTAACTCCGAGCTGAAGGACGAACAGGTAAAACCGAACCCAACAATCCTTATTATCTCATAAATCAAATCTGCTCCAGCAATACTAACATTGTAAATGAATCTGCATTGACATGTACGTAATTCCGATTAAATTGCTGCAACACACTTCTTAGACAAGACATCATCAGTAACGACAACACCACTCCAACAGGTCAATGGAGATAGGAATTTAAGATAGTTAGATAAAGGTAAGAAAAAGAGTTGTAGTTACAGTTAAAGATTGAAGATGAAGGGGTGGCTGTTGTTCCCGCCAATGGTTGTCCAAGTAGGTGGTTGCTGTGGTCTCCGATGGCTGTCAGGTGGGTTATTTTTGTTGAAAACATAACATAATAACCACTTGTAAGAAGAAAAGAAGAGTGTTGGAAGAAGATTCAAATTTACAAGAATTTCCTCTCTTGTTTTTTGTCATTTCCTCCCTTAAATGATTCCTTGTCCCATATTGCTTGGGAAAGGAGTAGAAGTGGAGTATATTTGTAGTTTTGCTCCCTCTATGGATAGGGACCTATAGGAGGAGAGGACTAGCTATTCCATGATTTTCACTAAATCATTTTGTTTTATCCGAATTACACCTTTTCAATTTTAAAATGGGTCTTTCAAATTCAAATTTAATTTTAAAATAAATTATTTTCTTTTTCCGCGTTTCTTCTTCTTCCTTGTGCCTCTTCAAACAGGTCCACTGTTCTGGAGAGGCTCCTGGAGAAGAAGAAGAAGAGTGTTGGAGGGAGATCCAATTTTACAAGAATCTCTCTCCTCTCTTGTTTTTTGTCCTTTACTCCCTTAAATGATTCATTGCCCCACATTGCTTGGGAAAGGAGTGGAAGTGGAGTATATTTGTAGTTTTGCTCCCTCAATGGGTAGAGACCCATAGGAGGAGAAAACTATAGATATTCCATGCATGTTGGGGGGACTCACAGTCACCGAGATAGTTTTGCTCTCTCTCTCTCTCTCTCATACGCGAACTGACACACTTTTCACTGTTAAAATCGCAGCTCACAGTCACCACGAACACAATCACCGTCGGGCTTCGAGCTTCGGGCTTTTTATCAGGGCCGGGCTCGGGCCCAAGTTGTAGGCCCGTTGGTCGGGCCTAACAAAATTCTATTCATGAAAAGTAAAAGCCCGGCCCATGAACGGGTCTATATGAAAGGACACATCTGTGTCCGTTCGGGTTTGAGACCAATCTATAAAAGGGTGATGGTCGACCCAGTCTACACACACACACACATCATTTTTCGACATTCTTGTTTTCTCTAAGAAATCTAAGCATCAATCTTTTGTAGTTCACAAAGGTCTGGTAAGCAAGTGCACGCCTACTAGTGGCATGTGAGTTGTTTTATCTTGGTGACCGGTTTGCGGTCACTCGGCTACACCATAGGGGCAAATACGGTTTTAAGGAGAGTGACCAAGTGGCATGACTCAGCTCTCCATCTTCTTGCAATTCCCAGTTTCGAGTTTCTGCAACAACTTTACATCATTGCAACTTCGATTTGGAAAGCAATTACCAATAAGTTTCATCTGCTCTCTTTACTACTATTTTTACAATATTCTTAAAACCGTATTTATGGAATGCTAACCCCGTCATGAGGAACCAGATATTGTCAACAGTTCCCGATTTCTCTAAAATTGAACCCTTCAATGGAACCAACTACAAGCGTTGGAGACAACGCCTATTGTTTGCCTTAGAACAGTTAGGGATAGCTTTCGCTTTGACTAAACCGAACCCATTAAACATGGAGGAACCAGCCCATTCTGTTGTTGCAAAACATTGGACTACAGCCGACCACCTCTACACCAACCATATCCTAAACTGCTTGTCCAATGAATTGTACAATGTTTATTCTTCCTACAATTATGCCTATGAAATCTGGAATGCATTGGACACTAGGTATGCTCTAGAAAATGCTAGAAATAAAAAATATGTGATCGCCAACTTCCTGCACTTCACCATGAAAGAAGACATAGACGCGTCTGCTCAAATAAATGAGTTCCAGGTTCTTGTGGGGGAACTAGAAAAAGAAGGCATGTATTGCCAGATGAATTCATTGCCGATTCTCTCATAGAGAAACTACCACATACATAGAATGATTTCAAGACCAGTATGAAGCACAAGAGAAAGGACACTACTTTGGATCAAGTAGTGGTCTGAATTAAGACTGAAGAAAATAACATAAAGAAAGATGAGGACCAGTTTTCCAAAACCAATCTGGTGGAGGAAAAGACTACAAAATTCAAAAAAAAAAACTTGAATGTGAAAAATGATCAAAAATTCAAAAAACAACAAAAGAAATGAAGTTGCTATGTATGTGGCAAACCCGGGCATTACAAGAAGGACTGCACATACCAAAAGGACTCTGGGAAACCGAAAGTCAATTTGACTGAGGATGTTATTGCAGCAGTGGTGACTGAGGTAAACTTAGTTGATAAGCCGAAGGAGTGGGTATTGGACACTGGTAATACAAAGCACATATATAGGGACCGCAATTCCTTCTATAAGTATACAACTCTGTCTGAAAGAAAAGCAAATCTTCATGGGAAACTCACAAACTTCGAAGGTCATCGGCAAAGGAAATGTGCTACTGAAACTGACTTCAGGAAAAATCCTAATGTTAAATGATGCACTGCATGTGCCGGAGATCCGATGGAACTTAGTATTGGGAGCACTCCTCAACAAAGTAGGACTAAAACTCACATTTGAAGTAGACAAGGCCATATTAACTAAAAATAATGTATTTATTGGAAAAGGATACAATGTAGGAGGATTATTTGTACTAAATCTTTCTGATATTATTATAAATAAAATTGCTTCTTCTTTTGCTTATATTGTTGAATCCTTTTATATTTGGCATGCTAGACTATGACATCGTAGTGCTCCTTATTTAAAATGTTTATGTAAATTAAGAATTTTGAATGTTCCTATTAATTTTACAAATGAAAAATGATAAGTATGTGTATAAGCAAAATTGACTAAGAAACCTCATAAAAGTGTACAAAGAGAAACTGAATTGTTACAACTTATACACAGTGATTTAGGAGACCTTAAATGTCATGAAGCTAGAGGAGGAAAAAGATACTATATAACCTTTATAGATGACTTCTCTAGATATGCAAAATTAGTTATACTTAATCAAATGATGAGGTTGATCAAGCTTTTATAAACAACAAAGATGAAGTAGAAAATCAATTAAGAAAAAAAAAAGACTTAGAATAAATAGAGGAACTGAGTATGATGGATAAACCATTAAAAAATTCTTTAAAGAAAATGGAATCATACATGAAATCATAGCTCCCTATTAACCTGAATCTAATGGAGTTGCAAAAAGACTTGACAGAACACTAAAGGAAATGATGAATGCAATACTAATTAGTTCAGGTGCACCTCTGAATTTGTGGGGGGAAGCAATCCTAACGGCTTGTCACTTATATAATAGAATACCACCTAAGAAGAAATGAAAAATTCACTTTGAACTTTGGCATAACAGAAAACCTAGTTTGAACTATCTAAAAGTTAAGGGCTGCCTAGCAAAGGTTGGAATACCTTAACCTAAAAGAAAGAAATTAGGACTGAAAACCTATGACTGTGTGTTCATTGGCTATGTACAAAACAGTGCGGCTTATCGGTTCCTTGTAATTAAAATAATTGAAAATATTGTCAAAAATAACACAATAATAGAGTCCCGATATGCAGAGTTCTTTGAGCACATCTTCCCTTAGAGAAGAGAAACATTCCCAAAACCAAGTTAGAAACCAAGTGAGTACTTAAGGAATTAATACTTCACTTAGGCAAGACGCAAACTTAAGAAGAAGTAAAAGACAAAGAAGATAAACAAACTTGGGTGATGAAATGTTCACATTTCTGGTGGACAATGACCCAGTAACCTATCATGAAGCAGTAACTTCACCTGATGCAGTATTTTGGAAAGAAGCCATAAAAAGTGAAATAGAATTTTTAGTCACTAATCACACTTGGGAACTTGTAGATCTTCCACCTAGAACTAAGGCACTAGAATATAAGTGGATTTTTAAGAAAAAACTAAAACTAGATAGGACAATAGATAAATTCAAAGCCAGTTTAGTTGCTAAGGGTTCAGACAAAAGAAAAATGTAGACTTCTTTGAAACCTACTCCCCAGTTGCAAGATTAACATCAATTAGGGTTTTGTTTGCTATAGCATCCATTTACAAACTGGTAGTTCATCAAATGGATGTGAAAACAATTTCTTAAATGGGGAATTAGAGGAAGAGATTTACATTAAGCAACATGAAGGCTTCATAATGCCAAGACAAGAAAATAAATTATGTAAATTAATTAAGTCTTTGTATGGCTTAAAACAAGATCCCAAACAATGGCATGAAAATTTTGATAATATGTTAGTAACTAATGGATATAGCAGAAATTATTCTGATAGATGTGTCTATAGCAAATTTGAAATAATATAGGAGTCATGATCTGTCTATATGTTGATGATATATTAATAATGGGAACTAGTCTAGAGGTAGTAAAAGAAACAAAACAATTTCTAATGTCCAAATTTGATACCAAGGACTTGGGTGAGGTTGATGTAATCTTGGGGATTAAAATCCATAAAGAACAAGGAAACTTCATTTTCTCCCAATCACATCATACAGAGAGTATTCTTAGGAAATTTGGACACTATGATTGTAAACCGGTTAAAATGCCTCTTGACTGTAGTATTCACTTAAAGAAACATGTAGGAGAACATATTTCACAAAAGGAATATGTAAGTATAATTGGATTTGTATCTTATTTAAAGAATTGTATAAGACCAGACATATCTGTAGCTGTGGGAAAATTAAGTTAGCATACTCATAATCCCGAAAATGAACATTGGAAAGCTTTAGTAAGATTATTAAAATATTTAAAAGGAACCATAAACTTTGGTTTACATTACTCAGGTTTTCTTCCTATTTTAAAAGGCTTTATTGATGCGAATTGGATTTTAGATTCAAATGATAGTACTTCCACCAGTGGATATGTGTTTACTCTAGGTAGAGGAGCAGTATCGTGGAAATCGGTAAAGCAGTCATGCAATACAAGTTCAACAATGGAGGTCGAGTTCATTGCACTAGAATTAGCGGGTTCTGAGGCAGAGTGGCTAAGGAATTTGTTGGCACATATACCACTTTAATCGCGGCCGATTCCATCCATATGTCTCCATTGTGATAGCCAAGCAGCAATAACCAGAGCTAAGAACTAGACATACAACGGTAAAAGAAGGCACATCCGCTTAAGGCATAACCTGGTAAAACAATACATCAGCAAAGTTACAATCGCTCTGGATTTTGTAAGATCTGAAAAGAACCTTGTAGATTCGTTAACCAAACCACAAACTTCTAAGGTGATTTATGAGGCATCGGTAGGAATGGGGTTGGAGCCTGTTACAAAGTCATTAATGATAGACACCCAACCTATGTGAAAGGAGATCCCTGGAATTAGGTTGAATGGGTAAAAATGAATCACTAGATGACTTGCGAAAGCACTATCATTTGTGTCCCATTTCAAATGCCGAGGTAAGATAGTGCTCACTACAGATTGAGGAGGTTGAGCATGAGGCCCTTAATCAGTTAGGAATAATGTGAGTAGTGCACACTAATAACTTACCTAAGTGAGTGTGAAGTGTGGCCACTTCTATAAGAGATCTAGGGTTGACTCTCTAAAGCACTCATGATTCCAAGAGGGGAACAAAGCCGAAAACAAAAGAATTACTAAAGAACTGGTGAGTTGAGTTGGTTGGTTGGTTAGCCAGTTACGATAAGGAGGAAAAGTCGAAGGAGTCTGACTTCACCTGTACTATGTAACATAGCCTGTCATACTTAAGTGTTGATCGAAATCCAAAAGACATCACCATGAATACTTTTCTCACTACGATGCTCAAATTGTTGAAGGGAGATTCAAATTTACAAGAATCTCTCTCATCTCTTGTTTTTTGTCCTTTCTTTCCTTGAATGACTCCTTATCCCACATTGCTTGGGAAAGGAGTGGAAGTGAAGTATATTTGTAGTTTTGCTCCCTCTATGAGTAGGGACCCATAGGAGGAGAGGACTATAGATATTCCATGCATGTCAGGGGGTGGGGGGTTAGGGGTGCTTTTCACACGCGCGTCGAGCCGAGCCGAGCCAAGCCAGGTCGGGTCGAGGCACGGGTGTGGGTGCCGGTGCGGGTGCGTGTACGCTCGGTGCACTGAATCATTTTGTTTTATCCGATTACACCTTTTTTATTTTAAAATTTGTTTCTTCAAATTCAAATTTAATTTTAAAATAAATTGTTTTCTTTTTCCATGCTTCTTCTTCCTCCTTGTGCCTTTTCGAACGGGTGCACTGTTCTGAAGAGGCTCCTGTCTGAGAGGACAAATCTGTGTCCATTCGGGTCTAAGACCAATCTATAAAAGGGTAATGATCGACCTAGTCTATACACACACACACCATTTTTCGACAATCTTGTTTTCTCTGAGAAATCTGAGCATCAATCTTCTATGGTTCGCGAAGGTCTGATTAGCGAGTGCACGCCTACCAGTGGCTTGTGGGCTGTTTTATCTTGGCGACTGGTTTGCGATCACCTGGCCGCATCGTAGGAGGCAAATACAGTTTTAAGGAGAGTGACCAAGTGGCACGACTCAGCCCTCCATCTTCTTGAAATTCCCAGTTTCGAGTTCCTGTAACAACTTCACATCACTACAACTTCGGTTTAGAAAGTGATTACTAGTAAGTTCACATGCGCGCTGAGCCGAGCCGAGCCAAGCCAAGCCAAGCCAAGTCGGGTCAAGGCACGGGCATGGGTGCCAGTGCGGGTGCGTGTACGCTCGGTGCACTGAATCATTTTGTTTTATCCGAATTACACCTTTTCGATTTTAAAATCTGTTTCTTCAAATTCAAATTTAATTTTAAAATAAATTGTTTTCTTTTTTCATGTTTCTTCTTCCTCCTTGTGCCTTTTTGAACGGGTGCATTGTTCTGAAGAGGCTCCTGTCTAAGAGGACAAATCTGTGTCCATTTGGGTCTAAGACCAATCTATAAAAGGGAGATGATCGACCCAGTCTACACACACACACACACACCATTTTTCGACATTCTTGTTTTCTCTGAGAAATCTGAGCATCAATCTTCTATGGTTCGCGAAGGTCTGGTCAGCGAGTGCACGCCTACCGGTGGCTTGTGGGCTGTTTTATCTTGGCGACCGGTTTGCGATCACCTAGCCGCATCGTAGGGGGCAAATACGGTTTTAAGGAGAGTGACCAAGTGGCACGACTCAGCCCTCCATCTTCTTGAAATTCCCAGTTTCGAGTTCCTGCAACAACTTCACATCACTGCAACTTCGGTTTAGAAAGCGATTACTAGTAAATTCCATTTGCTCTCTTTACTACTGTTTTTACAACAAAGAGTTCAAGCCAAAGTTGTCCTTGTCGCAATGAGAGCCACTTGTAAGAAGAAGAAGAGGAGGAGGAGGAGGAGGAGAAGAAGAGGTGGAGAAGAGAAGAGGAGGCCAAAAATCTACCGTCAGAGTTATTCTTGTCATCGATGGAGGGAGGGTTCAATGTGTGGGTTGGCCAACGGGAAAAAATTTGCAAAATGAAGGTTGGCCAGAAACCCAGGTTCGTTTAGGTAAATGTTGACTACCGTTGTGGTCTGCTCCGACCTGTTGAAAATAGGAAAAAAAACATTAGTTTGGTCGAACGATTTGTCGTTACACCGTCGGTGGCTTCGTGGTTCATGGCGCCGGAGCTATCCTTGTTGCCGATGGAGGGAGGGTTCGGTGAAAGGAGGAAAACATCCAGCAAGAAAAAATCCTCAAAATGAGGGTTCGGGGGACTTTTGATTACTATGGGTTATATTGTGGTCGGTTCGTGCCCGATTGAACTACCAAACCCAGGTTTATGTGCAATTCACCGTTGACGTTAAGATAGAAAATGTGGCCGAACGTGATTGGTGGGTGCACTAGTCCAGTGCACCCACGAGTGCACAGAACGCAAACTCTCCCCCAAGAGGCCAAGACAATCAACAATCTCCATGATTGAGCAAGGAAGACAACTACTCAACAGTGATGGAAAAATTATCATCCCTATACCATGTATTTACCATAAGTGTATAATAAAGTTCGGCATCATGGATTTCCGCCCATCTTTGGAATAGCTCCAATGCACGACACTGTTATTAGATTTGGCATGGAATAGAAGAGAGTAGTGTTTTCAAAATTGGACTGGACTAGATGGTTGGATGAAAAAACCAGGAATTGATCACTTGGTTGGTTCCGTTTCATCTCAAATCTGTTTTTAGCCAAAAACTGTTGATTTGATCGGTGAACCATTAACCGAGCGGTCGAACTGTTGACCTGGACAACGGTTTTTTACTTTCTATTCTTTAATTTTTTTTTTATTTTTGTTAAAGCAGGTCTTCTGTTCAGATCAGACGGTCAGACCGTTCAACCCAAAAACTGGACCTAGAACGATTCCCTGTCCGATCCGGTTTTAAAAACCATGGAAGAGAGAATACATTACTAATCGACAAAGTATAGTTTTCTAGTGGTACTAGTAGGGACCCGTGCGATGCATGGGAAAATGTGAAAGATTTAATAATTTTATTTTTCATTTAATGTTGATTTATAAAAAAATAATTATTATTAATTGAATATGAATAAATATTTTTTAATAAATTTAGTTTTATTAATAAATTATAGTAATTTTAATAATTTTTAYTCTTTTTATTATTTTTAAATGAAAAATTGATTAATTTTAAATAAATAAAAATAATTATAAAAGCTAATATTTTTATTAATTCCACTAATAATTAACAATTATATAGAAATGGCAATAGGGTGGGTTCAGGGCAGGGCACCCCATCCTTTTCCCTGCCCCATAGTCAAGATGCTCTACCCCATCCCCGCCCTGTCCCCAATGTCACATGGGTTCAAGGCAAGGTTACCAATCTTCAATGTCGGGCGAGTTCAGGGGCAAGGCACCTCATTCCTCATCAAGGATGGAGAATCCTCAAATTTCCCTGCCTCGTCCCCAATATTGGGCGGGTTCAAGTAGAGGTGTAAATTGGATCATGCTGGGTCAACACGACACGACTCGCATGTGGCCCGCACAAAGTGCAAGTCGTGCCATGCTGGCCCACGAGGCGTCTCGGGCTGTGCTTCCCACCTCTAGGATAATTTGGGGGGTCGGTTTGACACGGCCCATGGCTCGAGCCCGCACGTGCCCACGCCGTGCCGTGGGTTAGGCTAGGCCACACACCAAGCCAAGCTCAAGGCAAGGCACCCACTCCCCGTCCAAGGTTTCTAAAATTGGACCAGATATAGAACTATTTTGGGGTCGAATGGTCTGACTGTTCGGTCCGAACAGATGACCAACTTTGACAAAAAATTAGAAAAAACAAAAAAAAGGCAAAAAACTATTGTCTAGGTTGATAGTTCGACCACCTAGGTCAGCGGTTTGCAAACCAAAAAACGGTTTTTGGACAAGCGGTTTTGAGGTGAAACGGTGTCTGATTCCCAATTTTTCTAATCTAACCATCTGGTTTGACCCAATTTTGAAAACACTGTCCCTGTTAACCCAATATTCAATTTAATGATAAAAATTATCAAAAGGATATATTGAGTATCAACCACATAGTAAATTTCTAAAAGTACAGTAAATTGTCTTTAATATTCAAAAATGTAATTTTATGAAAATTTTGGAAAATTTATTGTACTTGTGTAATTTTGAAAATTTATTCAAATTTATATAAATTTTTATTAAATATTTTATTTTCTTTTTAAATGGTTTACTTACAGAATTATACTAATTCATCTTATAACTTCTAATATAAACTAACCAATAATTTCCTTTTTCCAATATTATACTAATTTATCTTAATAATTTGTATAATTATTTGTTCAAATTATAGTTTTCCATTTCCCATAGTCATTTATCTTTAATAATTTTCAATAATTTGCATTGAAAATTACATAATTTTTCAATGGTTTTCCAAAATCTATCAAATGTAAAAAACTTTCCTAAAATCTCCAAAATATTCTAATAATTTTTAATAATTATTTAATTCATTTTAAAAAAACTTTCAAATACTTTATATCTTTCAATTTCAAAATTGTTATTTTACAAAAATGTGGTTTTATGAAAAATTTATTACATTTGTGTAACTATGGGATTTATTGAAAAAATTTTTAAATTGTTATTAAATATATTTGTATTTGGTAATTTACTAACAAAATTACACTAATTAATTTTTTATTTTTCAATATAAATTAATTAATAATTTCATTTTCTAACATTATAATATTTCGTTCCCCCATTTGTATTTGGTTAATAATAATAATAATAACAATAACAATAACTAAAATTTTATACTTTTTGATAATTGTTAAATATAATTCTTAATTTTATAGAAATTAATTAAAGAGTTTTCAATTTCTATAAAATGGTGTTAATGAGTTAACTAATAACAATATTTATTAATTTTTGGTAATTTACTAAACGTACTAATAAGAATATTTAAGTTTTATAATTTACTAACATTATTTATTAACTTTTGGTAATAACAATATTTAATACTCATTGAATTTGGGTGGGATTAAGTATTAATATGAATGTTTTAAATGAGGGAGAGTGGATATAGATTGGGAGGGATGCATTTTAGGAATTGATTAGGGAGTGGGGCAACATGATACTTTCCTATTGGTTTAAATGAGATACCTTAGGAGAGAGATTATTGGAATATTTTTAGGTAGTTAAGTGACATGGCTTAATGGGAGTGGTGGGAAGGGGAGAGAAGAGAAAGTCAAAGAGATTGCAGGGTGGGGATAATGGAGCAAGGAGAGGCATGGTGACGGCGACCCATGCTTTGTTAAGCGAAAGTTAAACAGTAGACCCAAATTGATACAAACCAAGTTGGTGGGTTTTTGCTAATTGTCAATCGGTTACAAGTGACAAACTATGAACTTGATCAGATTGATTTGGTTGGCGAAATAGCCTACAACTGAACTGAACCAATCATTGAACACTTCTAATTTCAACAAAATTTATAGTCTAATATCTAATATATAACAATAGTTTAATCTCAAATAATTATTGAAAATTTATAGCAAATGTACACAATCATTGAAAATAAGTTTATAATGAAAATATAATAGATATACAATAAAAATAAAATAATTACAAAAATATAATAAATACTGAAAATATACTAAATTAGTCAATAAATAGTGTAATCTCAAATAATAGTTTAATCTCTAATAAGTATTAATCTATAAATTATAAAAATATATAATTATAAAAGTAAATTTATAACAAAAATACAATAAATATGATAAATTAAATTTCAAAAGTTAAATAATAGTTGTTTAATCTCTAATAATTATTGTTAATTTTCTATTAAATAAAAAAATAAAAGTACATTTATAAATAATTATTGAAAGCATATTTATAAAAAACAATAATAGTTATTGGAAATAAAATAAATATTAATTATAGTATATATAAATATATAAGGAATATACACTATTATTGTAAAATTATTACTAATAAATATAATTTTGTTGATAGTTATTTTCTATAATTATTAATTGATATAAGTGAAATTATTTATTTACAATATTATTTAGTTATTGAAATAATATTGTTATTTAAGTTCTTAAATTATTAATTATTTATTGAATTCAATAATCCATAAAACTATAATTGTACTATTATTACATAATTCGTTATTAATTTTGTAAAATATTAAATTATTATTAATATGAATATTATGAATTCTATTATAATTATTTTTCTCTTTTTAGATTTTGTTTTTAAATTTATTACATAATTTCATTATTTTAACTATTTAAAATTTTGTCATGTTATATATTTTGTTATTTAAATATTTAAATAATATGTAAAATATTTAAAAATTTTCATTATTTCAATTTTATTTATTTTAATGTTATTATGTAATATTAAATATTTTGCTATATTATTTATCTATTTTTAATGTTTTTTATTTAAGATTTTTAGTTATTGAAATATTTAAATAATGTTTTACTTTTAATGTTAAATTTTTATTATCTAAATAACATTTAAATTGAATAATTCGTAAAATTATAATTTATATTGTTACTACATAATTTCATGATGAATTTTGTAAAAATATTGAATTTTTAATAATATTAATATTATTAAACTATTATTTTTTTGTGTTTTGAATAAATATTTTAAATTGAGTATATAATTTCTTTATAACATTTAAATAGTTCTTATTTTCTTAATTGATACTTTCTTTAGATAGATATAGATAAAATGTGGGGATAAGGATAAATAGGAATTAGAGTTAGTTTAGGAGAGAATCTATCTACTAAATTAGAGATAATTTGTGGTAAATAGGAGTTAGAGATCATTTAGGAGATAAATAGGAATTAGAGACAATTTAGGAGGAAGTGAGGGAAAGTGGTGCCACTTGGCTAAACATTAGAAAAGCAAATCTCTCTTTCTTTATGATTGTTAGAAATAGCACACCATATGTGATTTCCTTATTGGTTTAATGGTTTAAGGAGTAATTATGGGTCATTATGTGAAAAAAAACAGAAAATTAGGAAGGGGGTTTGAAGCAAGGAGAGGGCTGCTGACATGGCAAGACCAATTTTAATATATATATATATAGATAGATAGATAGATAGATAGATAGATAGATAGATAGATAGATAGATAGATATAGATGTCGTGTTTGCATACAAAAGTTCTTAGTGATCTTCTACACACGGTGTGCATAGAAGATCATTTATGACACCCATTAAAAAAGGGAGAATGATGGTTCAGCCAGGGTCAAAATTTTAGGCCCAAAGTACAGTTGGGTGGGTGCCAGCTCGGAATTAATGCCACTTTACGGGCCGGCATTGGTGTGTAAAGTGGAGGGTTGTTGACATTTTGAATGTTTATAGCTCTGCAGTGGTAATCAGAAATCTGCATTGGGTCTGTCCGTATTTCTCCGTTAAAAAAAATTGAAGAGGTTAGAAGAACTAGGAATAGACTGAAAAATATGGGTGTTCATGGTCTTATTCCGTGTGGTTTATAGAATCAAACCAAACCAGGTAAATTGTAATTTGAAAAATTCTTAGACCAAATCAAACCAAACTAAATCATTTTAATACAATTTGGGGACTTTGGGCTATTCTATAATTTTATTGGACATAGGCCATGTTTGGGAGGGTTTATATTAAAAAATAAGTGTTTAAAAACAGGTACTTATTCGAATAAACACTTATTTGCTTTGACACCCAACTTTTTAAAATAAGCACTTATTTCATATGGGGTATTTGATGGTTTTTTATTAAATACTTATTTAAAACAAAAAGAAAACTTTTAATTCTTTTAACCAACCGTAAGATGGAAAAACATACAATTCATCGTCTTGTTCATTGTAGCTGTGTCAAATAGAACTCCCCAACCCACAATGCCGAGAATCCCCTCCTTTCCATCTCATAATCTCAACCAAAGCAAAACATCAAACCCAAGAAATATAGGATTTCGAACTCAATAAAGGCAGATGGAAAAGATGATAATGTTTCATTTTTCCTAGAAACAATAGGACTCACAAAGAAACTACTCACGATCTTGACAAGTAGGGCAGAAGGTATATTGAGACAACTCACAGCACTCATGCGCATCAACAACGAGGTGCGATGTGAGGCAAGAAGCAGGATGCAGCCACTATGCTGTGCAGGGGCATGAGCGATTGAATGCATCCCAGCTCCCCCATTGTCCTATCAAATTTCCAGAAAGAAACAAATAAAGTGAAAAAAGAAATAGGGAAACCTGTCCTTTATGTCGAGTGTTAATTTAGTACTCAAACTTTAAAACACTACGATCTAAACTTTTATTTTGTAATGATTTAGTACCTGGCATTAATTCATTGTTAAGTGTCATGGGAAAAGACACAAATCCATGTCCACCAGCCCGTATGGAACTGGAAAGGGCTTGACTGTCCCTCAGCCATGTCCATCAGCCCGTTTGGAACCGGAACGAGGGCTTGACTGTCCCTCAGCCATGTCCACCAGCCCGTTTTCCATGTCCAAAGCCAATTGAATTCCACCCATTCTTGCCTTAAGGCATGAATATCCCAGACCCTGAGCCACCAAGAAAATCGTCCAGGAGAAAAGTCAAGAGAAGAACCATGAGATCCTTTTCCAAGCTTGTTACTTCCTCTATTTCTGCCGGTTGCAGTTGTCGTGCCACTAGAATAATAGAATTCTCAGAGCTGAGTCTCTCTCTCTCTCTCTCACTAATTTGCTAGTTGCTACAACTAACAGCTAGCTACTAGCCGGTCTCATTTAGAGAAATCTGACCCTTCTGCTGCTTTGCTCTTAGCACCCTAGCTACTACTCTGCTCCTATCAAGAAACTCCTAGTCTTCCACCAAATCAAATTCTCTTTCCTGGAAAGGTGAGGCTAACAAGAAGTGAACAAAGAGCTGATTTGGACGGGTGCACCTTTGTTCATTTGCTTTCTTGTTGAAGCCAATTGGAGAAGGCATCAAGGGTCATCATGTCCGCTCTGTAATGCTTCTGAGTAAATTCAAGCAACATCGGCCAATGTGAAGTCTGGGTACATGGCTGACGTTGAGGAAATATTCTGCCTTGAGTAAAACATGTCAAAAGAGGGAGATATATATAAAGACAAAGAGTTGAATGAAATGGCTGGTTCTGTGTTTATCATAGAACTATCGATATAGAGAAGAGTCTTGCATCAACCCAACATCCATGTCGACTTTGCAGAGATAGAGAGTAGGGGGGATGGTTTTATTGACAACCAGCAGGAAAACTGGAATACAAAACGGAAGGTGGTTTTCCTATAGGGCTGAGAATTAGAGTGGGAAGCAACGAACGAGAGCGACAGAGGTGGGAGGGAGCGAGCTTTGGGTTTTCTATGGAGAGCATTTGATGGTGATGTGTTTTTTAAGCTTCGTGGCTTTTAACGAGAGACAGAGACCTCTGGGCTTTTTAGCCTCACTGAACAGGAAAAAATAATGTTGTCTTGCTCATCACCCCATTTGGATCGTCTGTCTTGAGTAAATTCAAGCAACGTTGAGGAAATATTCTTCCACGGTTTTGTGTGGTTGTTGGTGGGCTGAATAGCTGAAAGAGAGGGCCTCTTTCCAGGGGAGTTTGAAGGAGAAGCGGCCAGTAAAGCTACTAGCATATCCACAGCTCTCGCCGGGCTTCCTCTAAGCCCTCTGCTTTTCATGAAGCGGCATGTCCAAGAAATCCCTGAAATGGGTAGGACGTACTCCGAGGCTCATCCCTAAGAGCTCCATGATCCCAAGAGAGAGAGAGAGAGTACTCATAGCCTCGCAATATTCCTGCTACACCCTCCTGTGCAAACCAAAGCAATGCAATGACAGTTGATTGCATTGCAAACGTAACCTGGCCCTCCACCGCGGAAATATGAGAAAAAGGAGCAACAACCATATCTGGTTTTTGACACCTCGATTCTTCAATACCAATCCAACATACCGAAACAATTTGTGTGGCCCGACCATGAGAAGGTTTCATGGAATTTGGGTAAGAACAAATTCCTCTGTTTTTTTCCTTGAATATTTCTCAAACTTTGTTGCTTAATTAATTTCTATACGTGTTTTCTTGCTATCCTCTTCGGAAATTCCTGTTCCGCCTCCATCATAGTTTGTTTTCTCTCTCTTGATCAGGAACGTCAAGTGTGGGCCGTGGTGGCAATTACAGTGGCTAACTGAGAACACCACCCCTCCTGCTGGCCATTGTAATTTTGACAAGATGATGAATAGTGTGTTTTATTTTCTTGAGAAAGAAAATGATGAATAGTATTTTTATTTCCAAGGGTAATTTTGATATTTTCAAAAGTCTTAATTCGCATATGAAGTGACGTGATATACATAACTGACGGTCCATTAACGATAGGTACTAGATTGTTGCATTTCGAAAGTTCAGGTACTAAATTGGCACTCGGCCTAAAGTACAGGGTACCAATCGGGGATTTTCCCAAAGAAATGGTTGCAAAATGGAAAAGACCGGGGCAAGGATGAATGGTAGCAGGCGGAGGTGGGGAAGCGTCAACTGAAACTGAAGAAAAGAAGCTCTTGTGGTGGAGAGCACAACGACCTTGAAAACAACCTGTTGCACCAAGCCATCTTCTCGATTTAACTTCCTCAACAACGTTTTGGTGAGAGAATGAAGTACGAAATGTAAAGGTTAGCTTTCTCCATCATCCTAAGGGAGAATTCTCAGCCCCTCTCATTTTAGCCTTTCTTGCCCAAAAGCATAGGCTATTGAGACAGTTTCTGGGCTGGGCACATTCTTGGCAATTCACCTATTCACGTCCATGATTTTGTTTTTAGTCAAAATAAATTAAGATGTAGTTACTAGTTTACCCATCCTCATGGTAACGTGGCATTCCCAGAAATTCTCTCAACAGCATAGGCTATTGGCCCCTAACAGCTAAAGTTTTTTCCTCTCTCATAAAGACACCTCATCATGCCTAGCCCACCCCTCTTTCCTTTATGTTAATCCCTTTGGATATCCCTTCCTAAAATCTCTCTCTACCAAAATCTAATCTAATCTAATCTAGCCAAGTGGCACCACTATCCCCAACATTCTCCTAAATTATCTATAATTACTCTTTATCTCCTAAATTATCTCTAATTTTTATTTATCCTCACCTCCACATTTCATTTATATCTATCAAAAGAAAGTTTGAATTAAAAAATTTAAGAATTATTTAAATATTATAATAAAATTATGTAATAAATTTAAAATATTTATTAAACAAAAAACATCATAGATTTAATAATATACATATTATTAATAATTTTGTACATTTATGAAATTCATAAAGAAATTTGGTACTAAAAATATCTTTACGAATTATTCAATTTAAATATTACTCAAATCATAAAAATTAAAAATTAAAAAATATTATTTAAAATTTTCAATAACTAATTATTATAAATAACAAAATATTATATAAAAAATATTTAATATTATGTAATAATTTTAAAATAAATAAAATTTAAATAATGAAAAATTTTAAATATTTTATAATTTTTTGAATAATTAAATAACTAAATATTTTAAATAATGAAATGCTTAACATAACTATATTTTAAAAATTAAAATAATGAAGTTATGTAATAAACTTAACAATTTTATTAAAATTAGAAAATCATTATAATAGATTTCATAATATTTGAATTAATAATAATTTTATATTTTACAAAATTAATACTGAAATAACTAAATAATGATATTATTTAAATAGAAAAATAATATTGTAAATAACTAACTTTAAATACTTTAAATATAAAAATTAAAAACTAAATCATATGTTAAATTATATTTAAAAAAATAAAATAGGTTAAATAAAGAAATTATGTACTAACCTTAAAAATTTTATCAAAAACACAAAAATAATTATATTATATTTAATAATATCTGATAATAATAATAATAAAATAAAATATAAATAATTTAATTTTTTTTCAATATTATTGAAATAATGAAAAATATATTAAATAATTTAGAGGTGCTGAAGCTTTCAAATAACAAAAATACGTAATAACTTTCAAAAATGTTTTTAATAGATATTAAAAATATAATAATAATAATTGCAATTATCAATGTACTAATAATAAAAACATTATTTCACTTATACCGATTAATAATTCCAGAAAATAACTTTCAGAAAATTGATATTTATTAATAATTTTAAAATCTTAATCTATATTTATTATATCTTTATATATACTAAAATTTAAATTTATTGTATTTTTGTGATAAATATATTTTCAATAATTATGTATAAATCTATTTTTGTTATGTTATTTAATAGAAAATTTTTAATAATTATTGGAGATTAAACTATTGTTATTTATTAGAGATTAAACTATTAGTTTAGCTAAAATTAGGAGTGTTCACGGGCTAGTTCGATTCATTTGTAAGTTGTTTGGCTAACCAAATTGACCTGGCCGAGTTGGGGAGTTGGTCACACGAAACTAACCAACCAACTTGGGTTATATTGGTTTGGATCAATTTTCAGTTTGGTTGGTTAGTTCAAAAGATTTAAACTTAAATATTTAAATTTAAAATTTATAGTGGTATTATTAAAAGTAAATTAAAATCTTAAATTTATAATATAAAATATTTTAGACTAAGGAATATAAAAATTTTCTCACTTTTTCATATTAAAAATTATATATAATATAACATAACATAATATAATATAATATATGGCCGGTAGGGTTAGTTTGGTTTTTGTCGATTTAAAAATGGCCAAACCCTAATTAACCCGACCTGGTTTTCTTGGAATTTTTCTAAACTTGAACCCACTAGAAATACTAGGAAACCGACCAACTCAACTCCAGTTTAATGAACAACCTAACTGAAATTAATTATTGTTATTTTTGTATTGTAAAAATTATTAAAAGTGCATGTATATAAAATATAACTAATTATGTATTATTTAAAAGGTTAAAATATAAAAAACTTGTCTACTTTTATGTGCTTTTATTGTTTAGCTTTCACTTAACAATGCCCATGCATCATACAGGTCCCTGTTATGTGCAACTTGAGTGGGTTGGGTCGGGTTAAGGGTCAATCCAATCCTAAGACTCAAACCTCAAGCTCAAGTTTGGTCCAATCCAATGTTAAGATTGAGTTTACCAACCTAGGCCCAACTCAACCTTAACTAAGCATCTCAAGCTTAGGGATAACAATTTCTACCCTACCCAGTGGATATCCACCCCTACCCACCTCGACAAGGCGTGTTTTTTTTGTTTGAAGGATGGGTTTTGGGATTCTACAACCCATACATTACGATAGGGTACAATATTAGGCTAAATCTGACCCCCTTAACCAATATATTATTGGAAAGCATATAAACTTTATATACTAGGTGTTGAATTAAATAATATTTTGAATTAGATGTAAAGGATAATTGATAGTTTATGTGTTATTTTTACACCTTAATCAAATAGTTAGAAATTTTGTTGTTCATTTATGTTATTTTACTTATTTATTGCTTTTATATAAAAGAAATAATAGGAAATTAGATGCAAGTTTTAAACCTAACCCACTCCTACCCTTGAATATGGGGACGGTTTTGCATTTTCATGTACGGGGAGGGTTTGGATTTTCAAAATCCAACCCGCTAGGCGAGTAGAGTAGAATTTACAAAACCGTCCCCGAGCCCACTTTGTTGCCATCCCTACTTAGGCTAGGGTTGGGCTTGGGCATATTGAGCTTTGAGCTTTGTAGCTCAATTTCTAGATAGAATAGGTTGATACCGATTCTTTTGTTTCCTTGGTTCACTAGCTATCTGCCAGGAGTTTTGGGTTTAATACCGATATTTTAGCAACAAATCCAATAAATCTAAGCGTAGTGTTGTGTATTAATCTCTTTTGGAAAGGACTCTATGTGCAAGTTACTTATTTCAAGAATAGGCTGGACCCAACCAATTGCACCACTTTCTTATATATATATATATATATATATATATATATATATATATATATATATATATAATAAAATGTTGGACAAACTTAAATTGCATCGGATTAGTACATGAGGCCTCAATGTAAGCCCAACCTGAGTTTAGTTTAGGCTTGTGTCTTTTTTTTTTTTTTGGCTCAAGCTCATCTTAAAGTTCAAAAACTCAAACCCAACATGTATTAAAGCTTTGATTGAATCGGGTCAGGCTTGAATTGGGTACACCCAACTTGCACCCCTAGCTCTATTGCCTAAAATTGTTTTAACAAAGCCCGTGCATCGCACAGGTCCCTACTAGTATTGTTCTATGGAGAAAGTTTTGATGTTGATTGGAGAAATAGTGGAGAAGAAAGGATCGATTGTCCAAATCCTACTTTTCTCACATTTAAAGGGCATAAAGGGAATTTTAAAAATTAAATGGGGACCATTTTGAAAGAAAAAATTCAAATAAGTGCTTATTGCATAAACACTTAAAAAAAGTTAGAATTTTGGGCTTCTCCAATAAGCCCTCGTTTTTAAAACAATCACTTATTTTGAGCTTATTTCCCAAAACACCAATAAGTGCTTAATGGTGTGGTCCCAGCCCTAATAAGCAATTATTTTTAAGCACGCCCAAGCATGGCCTTAACCCAATTAAAAAGCGCAAATCACACCCCTAAAAGTTAAAACTTAAAACATTTTGTTTTATTATTTTACTAGCGGGGACCCATGCGATGCATGGGCTTTGTTAAGCAAAAGTTAAACAATAGAAATACATAAAAGTATATAATTGTTTTATATTTTAACTTTTTAACAACCAATCCGAGTTGGTTTGTTTTCTAGTATTTACGATTGGCTTAGGTTTAGCAACTTTCCAAACTGACAAAGTTAGGTTAGTTTCGGTTTGGTCATTTGTAAACCAACCAAAATTGGATTGACCCGACCATAAATATATAATAATATTTTATATTTTATATCTAATTTTTAATACGGAAATGTAGGAAAATTCCCAAATTTCTTATCCTAAAATATTTTATATCATAAATTTATTTTAATAATATCACTATACTTTATGAAATTTAAATTTAACTTTTAAGTTTTAATCTTTTGAACAAACAAACCAAACCGATACAACCCGATTTGGTGGGTTTTCACTAATGGTCAATCGATTTTGGTGACAAACTCCCGACTTGACTAGGTTGATTTGATTGGCGAAACAGCAATAAGTAACAATAGTTTAATCTCCAATAATTATTGAAAATTTATATCAAAAGTACACAATCATTGAAAATAAATTTATAATGAAAATATAATAGATATCTAATAAAAGTACAATAATTACAAAAATATAAAAAATATTGAAAATATACTAAATTAGTCAATAAATAGTGTAATCTTTAATAAATATTAATCTATAAATTATAAAAATATATAATTACTAAAAATAAATTTAAAAAATTACAATAACTATGATTAAATTTCAAAAGTTAAATAATAATTTTTAATCTCCAATTATTATTGACAATTTTATATTAAATAACAAAACAAAAATAGATTTATAAATAATTATTGAAAACATATTTATCGAAAATACAATAAATAATTACTGAAAATAATATAAATATTAATTTTATTATATATAAATATATAGTGAATATACACTATTATTGTAACACTATTACTAATAAATATAATTTTATTGAAAGTTATTTTCTATAATTATGAATTGATATAAGTGAAATTATCTATTTACAATATTATTTAGTTATTGAAATAATATTGTTATTTAAATTTTAAAATGTTATTTATTTATTGAATTTAATAATCTGTAAAATTATAATTGTACTATTATTACTTAATTCGTTATTAATTTTGTAAAATATTAAATTATTATTATTATGAAATCTATTATAATTAAATATTAATTATAATATAGTCAAGTTAAATATTTTGTTATTTAAATAATATGTAAAATATTTAAAATTTTAATTATTTAAATTCTATTTATTTTAATGTTATTACATAATATTAAATATTTTTGTATAATTATTTAGATATTTTTAATGTTTTGTTATTTGAGATATTTAGCTTTTGAAATATTGAGACTAGAAATAGTTAGGGTAAAATATAAAAACCTCCCTTATGGTTTCACTTTAACAAAAACTTCCCCTAGATTTTTAAAAAACTTGACAAAAACCTCTCTGTCAATGATCAAGACTGAAAACGCTAAATTGATGAATCAATTTTTTTTTAAATACCTATTTTACTCTTTTTAAATTAGTTTGCATCTAGTTTTGCTAAAGTGCCCATGTCCACATTTTATCCTCTTGTCCTCTCATGTTGTCGTATTTACCCTCTTTTCTTATCCCAATTTATCATGTAGGAGGAACACAGCACAAGGGTTCAAGGAACACTATTGACTCTTTTTCCTTTCCGTTTTCTTTCATCTTTGTCGATTTCTTCCTTCTCTTTGAATGGAGAGGTAACCGTTAATACTGCCGATGCAGGTAATTTTTGAATTTTAGCTAGTGTTGCTCTGCTACAAAGCCAACGAGGTAGCCATTGACATTATACCTCTGTTACAAAGCCAGAGAGGTAGCCGTTGACATTATTCAGTCAGTGTTGCTCTATTTTTGATATGTCTTAACACTGATTTTTGGCAAATGAGGTGGGCATTCTTGCTTTGTAACGAAGAGCAAAATCCTTGAATGCCCTATTAGCCTTAGGGACAACAAACATATGTGAAAATTTCTATTGAATAACCAAGGGACACAGGGGTTTAAGCTTGTAAATATGGATATGAATCGATTTAAGCAAATTTCCAAAGTCAAATTCTAATACATTATAATTATTTGCGCCGTTCTAAAAATGCATCATATTTCTAATTCTTATTTCCTCTTTCTATAATTTTGCAAACCGGTTAATATAGATCAATGAATTGGAGTGAATTTTGATGAAGCCAAACAATGAGTTATAGAGAAATAAAAACCGATGAAAGTTTAAAACAACGAAAATGGAAAAAAAAAAAAAAACAAACAAAGCAAATAAAACCTATAAACTACAATAAACCCCACTCAAATCCAATAAAAAACCATTCAAAACTTCCTAATTTCTTGTTTTTTTTTATTTTTTTAGTTTCACATAATTACCTATTAAACCAATAAGAAAATATTACACACTTAACTATTTCTAACAACCATAAGGAAGGGATTTGCTTTTCTAATGTTTAGTCAAATGACACCATTTTCCCCCACTTTCTCCTAAATTGTTTCTAATTCCTATTTATCTCCTAAATTATTTTTCACTCATATTTTTTTTTAAATTATCTCTAATTTAATAGAGAGATTCTTTCCTAAACTATCTCTAATTCCTATTTATCCTCTCCCCCACTTTTTATCTACATCTATCTAAAGACAGTTTCAATTAAAAAAAGTTCATAATTATTTAAATATTATAACGAAATTATATACTAACTTTAAAATATTTATTTAAAACACAAAAATTAATTATAATATATTTAATAATATTCATATATATAATATATATTTAATATATTTAATAATATTCATATACATACAAACATACATACATACACTAACTCTCAGCCCCTCTCATTTTACCCTTCCTTGCTCCCTCCTCTCCCTCTCTCATAATCACACATCATCATGCATGGCACACCCCTCTTTCCTCTATGTTTATCCCTTTGGATATCTCTTCCTAAAACTATTCCTAAAATCTCTCTACCAAAATCTAATCTAATCTAGCTAAGTGTCAGCACTATCCCCCACTTCCTCCTAAATTATCTATAATTTCTATATATATCCTAAATTAAATATAATTCCTAATTATCCCCTAACTCTCTCTAAGTTAGTAGAGAGTTTCTCTCCTAATTTATCTATAATTCCTATTTATCATATCCTCCACTTTTCATCTATATCTAACAAAAGAAAGTTTGACTTACAAAATTTAAGAATTATTTAAATGTTATAATGAAATTATGTAATAAATTTAAAAAATTTATTAAACATACATAAAATTATCATAGATTTAATAATATTCATATTAATAATTTTATACTTTTATGAAATTCATAACGAAATTATGTACTAGAAATATAAATTATAATTTTATGAATTATTCAATTTAAATATTATTGAAATCATAAAAACTTAAAATTAAAAAATTCAATAACTAAATATTATAAATAACAAAATATTAAAAATAGACAAATATTATATAAAAAAATATTTAATATATGTAATAACTCTAAAATAAATAAAAATAATGAAAGTTTTGAATATTTTACGTTTTATTTAAATATTTAAATAACTAAATATTTTAAATAATGAAATATTTAAACAACTAAATTTTAAATAGTTAAAATAACAAAATTATGTAAGAAACTTAAAAATTTTATTAAAAGTAGAAAATCATTATAATAGATTTCATAATATTTTAATTAATAATAATTTTATACTTTTCAAAAACTAATAACAAAATTATGTAATAATAGTATAACTTATAATTTTATGGATTATGAAATTCAATAAATAAGTAATATTGAAATAACTAAATAATGATCTTACTTAAATAGATAAATAATATTGTAAATAACTAATTTTAAATATTAAATAATTAATAACTAAAACATATTTTAAAAACAAATAAAATAGATTAAATAAAGAAACTATGTAATAACCTTAAAAATTTTATCAAAAACACAAAATAATTATAATAGATTAATAATATTTGATAATAAGAATATAAAATATAAATAATTTAATTTTTTGAATATGATTGAAATAATAAAAAATAGATTAAATACTTTTGAGGTATTGAAGCCTTCAAATAACAAAAATAGGTTATAACTTTCAAAAAAATGTTTTTAATAGATATTAAAAATATAATAATAATTGTAATTATTAATGTACTAATAACAAAAACATTATTTCACTTATATCAATTAATAATTCTAGAAAATAACTTTCAGAAAATTGATATTTATTAATAATAATTTTAAAATCTTAATATATATTTATATATACTAAAATTTATATTATATTGAATTTTTAGTAATTATTTATTGTATTTTTGTGATAAATTTTTTTCAATAATTAGGTATAAACCTATTTTTGTTTTTTTATGTAATAGAAAAATTTCCATAATTATTGGAGATTAAACTATTAGTTTAGCTAAAATTAGGAGTGTTCACGGTTTGGTTCGGTTCAGTTGTATGTTTTTTGACCAACCAAATTGACTTGGCCAGGTTGGAGAGTCGGTCCCCTGAAAGCAACCAACCATTAGTGAAAACCAACCAACTTGGGTTATATTGGTTTGGGTCAATGGTTGGTTCAAAAGATTTAAACTTAATAAATTAAATTTAAAAATTATAGTGATATTATTAAAAAATTTTAAATTTACAGTATAAAATATTTTAGACTAAGGAATATGGAAAGCTTTCTAATTTTCCATATATTGGTTAGTTTGACTTTTTGTCGATTTACAAGTGGCCAAACTGAAATTGACCTAACATGGTTAGGTTGGGAAATTGTTGAACCGAATCCACGAGAAATACTAGAAAACCGACCAACTTGAGTCAAGTTGGGCCGTGTTGGTCGGTTTCGCCGGTTTGATGAACAACCTAGCTGAAATTAATTATTGTTATTTTTTGTATTGTAAAAAATTTATTGAAAGTAGTATATAAAATATAACTAATTATTAATTTTTTAAAAAGTTAAAATATAAAACAATTGTTTACTCTTATGTATTTTTTATTGTTTAGTTTTCTCTTACCAAAGCCCGTGCATTTCACGGGGGTCCCTATTAGGTGCAACTTGAGTGGGTTGGGTCGTGTTGAGGGTCAATCCAATCCTAAGCCTCAAACCTCAAGCTCAAGCTTGGCCCAATTCAAGGTTAAACCTGAGTTTACCAGCCTAGGCCCAACTAAACCTTAACAAAGCATCTTGGGTTTAAGGATAGAAATTTCTACCCTACCCAGTGGGTATCCACCCATACCCACCTCGACAAGGCGGGTTTCTTTCTTTTTATTTGAAGGATGGGTTTTGGGGCAAGTCAGGTTTTGGGATTCTATAACCCGTATGCTACGAGTAGGGTATGGTATTAGGCTAAACCCGACCCCCTCAACATGCATATTGTTGGAAAGCATATAAACTTTATGCATTAGGTGTTGAATTTGATATTATTTTGAATTAGATGTAAAGGATAATTGATAGCTTATGTGTTCTTTCACATCTTAATCAATTAATTGAAAATTTTGTTGTTTATTTTTGTTATTTTACTTATTTATTGCTTTTATATAACAAGAAATGATAGGACATTAGATGCGGGTTTTAAACCCAACCCACCCCTACCCTTGAATATGAGGAGGGTTTGGATTCTCAAAATCCAACCCACTAGGCAGGTAGAGTCTAGAATTTACAAATCCTTCTTGAACCCACTCAATTGCCATCCCTACTCAGGTTAGGCTTGGGCTTGGGCATATATTGCCTTGAATACGGGAAGGGTTTGGATTCTCAAAATCCAACCTGCTAATTGGGTAGAGTCTAGAATTTACAAAACCCACCTTGATCACACTCTGTTGCCATTCCTACTTGGGCTAGGCTTGGGCTTGGGCTTGGGCATGTTGGTTAAATTTAAATTGCATCGGATCAGTACCTAAGGCCTCAACCTAAGCCCAATCTAGTTTAATTTAGGCTCGAGTTTTTATCGCTCAAGCCCATCTTAAAGTTCAAAAACTCAAACCTGACCTGTGCAAAAGCTTTGGTTGAATCGGGTCGGGCTTGAATTGGGTACACCCAACTTGCACCCCTAGCTCTATTGCTTGAAATTGTTTTAACAAAGCCCGTGCATTGCATAGGTCCCTACTAGTTATTAATAATTCTACTTTTTTTTAAATTCATCATGAAATTATGTAATAACAATATAAATTATAATTTTACAAATTATTCAAATTAAATGTTATTCAAACAACAAAAATTAACATCAAAAAATAAAACATTATTTTAATATATCAAAAACTAATATCTTTAATAACAAAACATTAAAACTAGCTAAATAATTATATAACAAAATATTTAATATTATGTAATGAATTTTAAAATAAATAATATTCTAATAATGAAAATTCTTAAATATTTTAGATATTATTTAAATATTTTAGATATTATTTAAATATTTAAATAACAAAATAATTAACACAAATAATTTTTAAATAGTTAAAATAATGAAATTGTGTAATAATTTTAAAAATTTTTATAAAAGTAGAAAAGCAATTATAATAGATTTCATAATATTCATATGAATAATAGTTTAATATTTTACAAAATTAATAACGAATTATATAATAATAGTACTAATTATAATTTTATGGGTCATTAAATTCAATAAATAACTAATATCTTAAAATTTTAAGTAAAATATTATTTAAATAATTAAATAATATTGTAAATAACTAATTTCATTTATATCAATTAATAATTATAGAAAATAACTAAAAATTAATATTTATTAGTAATAATTTTTCAATAATAGTGTATATTCATTATATATTTATATATACTAAAATTAATATTTATTGTATTTTTAGTAATTATATAATATGCTTTCATTAATTATTTATAAATATATTTTTATTTTGTTATTTAACAGAAAAGTGTCAATAATTATTGGATATTAAACAACTATTATTTAACTTTTGAAGTTTAATTTATTGTATTTTTGTTATAAATTTATTTTTAGTAACTATGTATTTTTATAATTTATTGATTAATATTTTTATTAGATATTTATTGTATTTCCATTATAAATTTATTTTCAATAATTGTGTATTTTTGCTATAAACTTTCAATAATTATTGGAGATTAAACTATTGTTATTTATTAGATATTAGACTATTAATGTAGTTGAAATTAGGAGTGTTAAAGGATCTATTCAATTCGGTTTGCAGGTTGTTTCGCCAACCAAATCGACCTGGTCAAGTCGGGAGTTTGTTACTCAAAATCGACTGACCATTAATGAAAACCCACCAACTCAGGTTGTATCGGTTTGGGTTTATTTTCAATTTGGTTTGTTTGTTCAATAAAACTAAAAACTAAATTTAAATTTAATAAATTATAGTGGTATTATTAAAAAAATTAAATTTCTGATATAAAATATTTTAGATTAGGAGATATTGGAAATTTTCCACTTTTCCATAAAAATTATATTTAAAATATTGGGTCGGTTCAATTTTGGTCAATTTACAAATGGCCAAAATAAAACTGACCTAACCTCATCGAGTTAGAAAATTGTTGAACCAAAGCCGATTAGAAATACTAGAAAACTAACCAACTTGGGTCAGGTCAAGTTTGACCAAATTGGTTATTAAAAAGTTAAAATATAAAATAATTATATACTCTTATGTATTTCTATTGTTTAGCTTTTTATTAACAAAACTCTGCATCACACAAGTCCCTGCTAGTATATATATACTAGCGGGGGCCAAGACGATCCATGTCACCTTGCTTCTCCTTGCTCCATTACCTCAACCCTAAATTGTCCTCGACTCTCTCCTCTCCCCCTTCCCATCACTCCCACTTTACCATCTCAACACCATCTATCTTCATTCCTCTCCCTAAGGTTCTAAATATTGACATGGGCTTATACGCCCTACCAGTGTATCGACCTGTGTCGGTGCTTTGTTTTATGTTTTACTTTTTTTTTTCAAAATCGGTTCAAAAGGGTCAGTTTAAGGCCTAATTACCCTTTGAACCAGTGGCTGACCCGATACAACCCCTGTAGAGGTGTATCGGGAAGCCACTGGCACAATACGTATCGACTAGTATGGGTCGATACGTGTCGATACTTTGAACCTTGCCTCTCCCTTCCCATTGGGTTCTCTCTCTCCCCCCACACAAGTCACGTCTCTCACTTTCTATAACAACCTAACTTCTCTCCTTAATTATCTCAATATATGTTTTGCCCTCTCCTTCACTTCTATCTCTAATTCCCCTCTATTCTCTCCACTTTCCCATAAAAATAGGGTCATAATTTATTAAGATTTGGATTTCCAAATCAAACAATATTTATATCTATAAACGTGATTTCAAGCAAAGAGAGTGGAATAAGGGAATTCGATGTTTTCTATATATTCATGGCATCTTCCATTATTGTTAAATAATATATACATAAATAATATATTGTTAAGTAATCCATTAGTTATGAAAATTATTAAAAATTTTTGAAAAATATTTTACCAAAAATTATGAAATAATTATTTAAGAAATAATCCATTATTTAACAAATATTAAATAATTTAATAATCTACCAAAACTTAATGAGCAATCCATTATTTGATAATTTT
Source organism: Nelumbo nucifera (assembly GCF_000365185.1). The sequence continues at coordinate 2,435,589 of NW_010729147.1, read as the reverse complement.
TGGTTATCAATAAATGTTCAAAATTTCAATGTTTAGTGTAATTTACATTAATCATTGTAATTTAATAATTTTTCATTAAATTTTTACAATAATTATTTATTGATAAAAGATATTACAAATTAGTGTAATTTACTAACTTCTATAAAATCAACAATTATAGTTAACAATTATCAAATAATTTAGGGAAACTTTAACTAATAGTCCATAATTAGTTTTTGAATAAGTAATTAAAAAATTAAGAAATTAATCTATGAAAAAATATTCTCCAAAACTATTTAAATAATAATCTATTATTATTATTCAACTAAATAATTATTAAAAAATTTAGGAAAATTAAATTAGGAAATTAATCTATCAAAAATTGTTTCTTAATTATTTAAGTAACAATCCATTATTATTATTTCAATAAATATGTATTAAATAATTTATGAAAATTATTAAATCTTTCCACACCAATCTAGACTACTTGTTGACTTTGACCATACCTGGTTTTACATTAATTAACAACAAATGGTTTACTTTTAATTAAAATTAATGTAATTTACCATAGTTACATTAATTTACTATAATTACATTTACTTTGATTAATAATAAACAATTTAGGTTTAAAATGTGAATAATTTCCATTAATTTTTTATATTGTAAATAATTAATTTACTATACATTACTACTAATTAATAGCAATTTCAATAATTTTTTGGAAATTATCATAAAATATTGCAATGTTTTATTGTTATTTAATTTACTGTTAATAAATTAGTTATAGAAAATTATTAGAATTGTAGGGATGACAATTTTCCTATAAAATTGGGGCCCTACCTTGTCCCTCCTCGAACGGGGTGAATTTTCCCATTAAACATGGACGAGGCAAAGACGGGGTGGGGACAAGGAAAATATTTTTGCCACAAATTAGGGATGGGGTTCGCATATAATTCCTCGAACCCAATGGTAAATTAGTATAATATCTGATGATTTAATATTGATTTTTAAAATATCTATAAAATTTTCTCATTATTCTTATAATTCTAGGATCCCATAATTTCATTTATAAAATATCCCCAAATTATCATAATCCAATTCCTAAAATACCCCCAAATTCCCATAATCCTATTTGTAAAATATCCATAAATTAGATTTTTTTAGGTGGTTGCCTCAAGGTGGGAAAAATTTGGAGATTCCCCATCCTCGACAGGGAACGGGTGCCTCGCCCCGAACCCACCCCGTCATTGGGGTCGAGGCGGGGATGAAATAGTGTCTTGACTTATGGGGGCAAGAGATAAGGAGGAGTGCCCCATCCCATGCATCGCATGGGCTCCCGCTAGTGTGTGTGTGTGTGTGTGTGTACACAACTTAATAAACCATTAAACACAATTTATGAAAATGTCAAATCGAACCAAACCATTTTTAATACAAACCAAATCAAACCACAAATTTGATTTGGTTTGGTTTAATTTTATTATTTGAACATCCTTATTGAAAAAGACAGATTGAAGTAGTAACTTCTATTAATATTCATTAAATCCTAATCTTAACTAGAATGCCCTATTTTTGGATTTGGTCCATCTCTAATTGGAGGACACAAAATGTGAATTGAATTACTACATTTCTCCACATTTGATTCCTTCTCGTTAGGTCTTATATTTAGGGTTTCTCATTCTTTCATTGATTTCTATATTATTTGACATGTTAAAAAATAAGTGTGATAAAGAATAATTGTTGTTATTGGTGATAAAAATAAAATATAAATTTAAAACCAACCAAAAAATGGAATTGTTTTCATATTTGGTGGAGATCAATAGTTCAACATTTTTTACTAAAATGTGTCAACCCTTGATGCCATAGTTAAATAATAATAAAAATTAAAAAAACAAACAAAAGTATAAAAAGTACAAAAAATACATTTAGGCACTTCTCTAATATTATAATGTTCATCATATTAAATAAAAATAAGTGTGACGAATAATAATACTTTTTATAGACATATAAATATAAAAAATTTAAAAAATTTTGAAAATATATTATTTACTATCATCATCACCACCATAAAAAATGCTCAAATACAAAGCACATGTACACTTACCACTACTACTGCATATTTGCTTTTAATGCCTTTGAATCTCCATAAACCCATTATTTGAAATGGTTAAAGCTTTAGTTGTGTTGTTTTTGTTGAGCTACTTTGAAAAAGGTTTGGTGCGAAACCATTTTATTGGTGGGTGGGACCCACCTCTATGACCTTTCGGGTTTTTTCATCAAACATCACTTTTAGGCTGATGGGTGGGACCCACCTCACAAAACCAAATGCTGCCACATGAAATATATATATATATATAAAGCGGTCAAGAAATTTTCTCTTTTTTCTGAATTTTTCATTTTTTTATTCCATGTCATTTTTGAAACAACCAAGAGATGCACTTTCCCAATAACCTAAATAATCTCTTCTCCTAAAATTTCTCCTAAACTACCTCCCGCACTATCCCCCACTTTCTCCAAAATTATCTCTAATTCCTATTTATCTTCTAAATTATCTCTAATTCTTATTTATCTAAAAAAATATATCTAATTTAGTAGAGAGTTTCTCTCCTAAATTATATCTAATTCCTATTTATCCTGTCCCCAACTTTTTATTTATATCTATCTAAAGAAAGTTTGGATTAAATAATTTAAGAATTATTTAAATATTCTAACAAAAGTATATAATAACTTTAAAATATTTATTAAAAACACAAATAATTTTATATTTTTACAAAATATATCACGAAATTATGTACTAACAATTTAAATTCTGTTTTTCCAGATTATCAATTTAAATTTTATTCAAAAAATAAAAAATTAACATTAAAAAATAAAATCTTATTTAAATATTTCAATAAATATCGTAAATAACAATATTATAAATATATAAATAACTATATAACAAAATATTTAGTAATATGTAATAGTTTTAAATAAATAAAATTCAAATAACAAAAAAAATTAAATATCTTACATATTATTTAAATATTTAAATAAATATTTAACATAACTAGATTTTAAATAGTTAAAATAATGAAAATATGTAATAAATTAAAAAAAATCATAAAAGTAGAAAAGTAATATAACATAATATTGAAATTAATAATAATTGAATATCTTACAAAATTAACCATGAAATTATGTTTTAATAGTATAAATTATAATTTAATGGATTATTAAATTCAGTAAATAACAAAAATTTTAAATATTTTACATATTATTTATTTAATAATAATTGAATATCTTACATGACTTTTTGTTGAACGAAGGTGGACCTTGGCGTAACCCTTGGGTTGCTCCATTGTCACCTGGGTGATCAGGTCCCAAAACCCCACATTGGTGGGATCCACTTTTTCTTTTCTTTCTGTAGCTTTCCAACACCAAAATTTGGCTTTATATCTGTTTTATGGTTATCATATTCTTCCCTAAACCTAATAGAATAATTGGTTGGGAATGCCCAAGGCGCAAAGCTATCTTCACGGGCCTTATCCTATGTGATTGAAGAGTTCCTTCAGGGACAAGCCTGTGGTGCTGGCATTCTTTATACCCCAAATGTAGAGCGTCATGCCATCAATGGATTGGTTTTGGGTTGGACCCCTTCAAATCAAAATCAATTTATCGGATGGATCAAGACATATTGAATTTGATCAAATCGGGCTTAATGGTTCAAAATGTTTAATGAATTGGATTGGACCTGGTCCATCCGTAATGAATTTATATTGCATCATATCAGATTGTACCGTACCCATATTTGATCCATTGATTGAAGATATAAATATGGGTGTCAATGGACCAGGTCTGGGTTGGAATCAATATAAATTAAAACCAATTTGAACAGATTGAACAGTCCAAGCATTGAATTGTACTGGTCCAAAGTATTCATCATATTAGATTGGACCTCATTCATCTGTAATGGACTCAAATTGGACTGGATCAGATTGGACCAAATCTGGTCCGATTGACACCCCTACCCAAGTAAAGGTGTCAATGGATCAGTTTTGGGCTGGACCCAGTCCAAAATCAATTTGGATGGATTGGATGGACAACAAGACATATTGGATTGGACCAATCTGGTCCAAAATATTTATTAGATTGGACTGGACCTGGTTCGTCCGTAATAAATTTATATTGGACTCAGATGGATTAAGCCAATATGTAGTCCATTGGTATAAGATAAGAACATAGGTGTCAATGGATCGGGTTTGGATTGAAACCAAACCAAATTAAAACGAATTTGAACAGATTGAACGATCCAGACATTGAATTGGACCCATCCAAAATGGTCCAAAATATTCATCGAACTGGATTGGACCTGGTCCATTTGTAATGGACTCACATTGGACTGGATCGGATTGGACCAAATCCAATCCAATTGACACCCCTACACCCAAGTGGACCTGAATAGTGCAAGGCTTTTCCAGCTGATATAGGAATTAGTAGCCGGACAAATTTGGGCCTAGGATTGCCACACCTTTTGCCAGCACTGCTCACAGCCGATGCCCAATGGTCCCGTTGATCATTTTTGAGCTTCAAACTTGAGAAGGGTTGAATTTCCCCTTGGTAGACAACAGAAGAGGTCAATTGAGCTGCAGCTCACATGGCCAACTTTGTTGGCATCTTGGCACTACATGGAATGACTAGACGCCTCAAAAGAGATCCACAGTTTCAGTTTCTGTTCTGAGGGACATGCTGGGGACATATTGTCCCTTGTTCACGTTGTTTTCTTGCCACCAAATCTCTTGAACACTATTAGTTGATCCAAAAAAATGCTTAATGATTCCTTAATCTTCATTGTAAATTGGCATCACATGACATTGGTGCTAGTTCATTAGATCTTCAATTATGACTTGATTTTCTTGTGGGAGTTCTAAAAATCAAGATCTCTAGATTTGACGCAAGGTGGGCTATGTTTTCTTGGATCCCCTGTAATTTTCTTTTTCTTTTTTTTTTATAATGGTTAATAAAATTTTAAGGCCATCGCATTTAAGGGTCTTAAAAAATAGTTAATAAAATTTTAAGATGGTCGTCCCTCTCTTTTTGGAGTAAAAGATGGGGTGTTAGAAAAAATTGTAAAACTGAAACCAGAAGCTGATTTTAAATATGTTTTAAGTTCCTCTGGCAATTGGTTGGGTATCATATTTCATGAAGCATATAATATTCACATGTTAGTTTTATTGAATACATAATAGCTCGTCTTCTCTTATTTTTCTTTTTTCATGTGACCCCAATAAGGCTTTAAAGTAGAACTTGTAAGAGGGTTAATTTGTAGGATATTTTTGATAGATTTATCACATAACAATAACCCATATCAGCTATGTGGTGGTGAAGACATGGTTTTGTGTTTGGAAGTATCTTTTGGTTGGTTTAGAAAACTGGGTTACTTTTCTTAATCAAATTGAAAATGCCTTCAATTGGGTTTGATTGAAAATACATAAAGACGTGCCTTTTTTTTGCTTGATGTGTCATTTCTTAAAAATGGGAAAAACAAAAACATCCATTTTTAGGTTGCATTTGGATAAACTTAAAGATTGTGCTTCCAAAATCTCAAAAGCACAAATCCCCAATTTTAAGCTTTGCGCTTATGAGGCTTAAATGTGTCTGCCTTAACTTAGGATTATAATGTTTTTCAAATAAATTCTTAATTTCTTACCAAACGCTTAAAACCATGGTTTTTAAAATTGATCCAGTGACCGAATCGGTCAGGGGTTCAGTTATCGGGTCAAACGGTCCGACTGTTCGAACTGAACGCTCGGCCCAATTTAATTTGTCACAGCCGAACCGATCTCTTATATATGTTATTACTTTTTAGTGAACTCTTGTTCTATTAGACAGGGTAGCCCACTTGTGAGTTAAAGGTTACTGGTTAGAACTGACACCTGCAGGCCGTATTGGCTCTACAAATTTGTAGTGCTTATCTTGGATTTACCCAAAAGAATTGGGCCTACCACCAAACGAGTACCGCATAAGAAATCAGGTTATAAGAACTCGCTTCAGTCAGTGGCTGTTCGAACGGGCCTACCGGCCTTGCACTGACTGAAGCCGATCTCTTTAAATACTTGGACGATCTATGACTGAATTTTATTGGATGAGTCAATGATAGAACTGTTGCTTTAATGAAAACAAAAGAACGACTAAGCTTAAAAAAGTGCTACACAGATTAACTACCAAATTTAATCTGTACTTGGAGACAATGGGCAAATTGAATTCTAAGAAACTTCAAACAATCTCCATCATAATTCTTATAACTGCTCGTGCTTTTTGCAGTTCTGTCTATCATCCTTGGTTGGAGAGAAATCAGAGAAAATACAGAGCTTCAGTAAGCTCCGGTGTTGATCACTTGATTTTATATCCACCATTAAACTTAACTAGCGGTGACCCGTACGGGATGTATTTATAAAAAGTATATATTTTAAGGGAAAAAAATAAAGTAACACTAATTTATTAAAATTTTTATATATTTTTAGTTTTTTACATATAAAATAGTAGAAACAATAGTTTTTTTTTTCCTTTTTAGTTATTGAGCTTCAAATATATTTATTTTTATATAACAAAAAATGTGCTTGAGGTGAGATCAATAACCAAATTAAAAAATAATTTCAAAATTATTAAATTGACGAAGAATCCATGAAGCAAATTTACATCAAATTAATAAAAAAATAGAAAAAAAAAACTAATAACCCATGGAAAGGAGAAATAGTTTCTTTAGGCTTTTATATAAGAAGAAAATTGTGTATTGGTGGTCAAATTTGGGTTTTGGGTCAAACCTAGAGTTCATATTTAGGTTGGCCTTTAACCTAACCCAATCCATCTTATTAACATCTCTACTTTATTAGATAGAACCAAAAGGGATTAAAAGATATTTAAGAAAAAAAGAATGATTAAATGGAGCAGATGTTACAAACATTGATTATTAAAGTGTAATGGAGAGAATACAATGGTGTTATTAAAAAGTAAATATGGATTATACGAGAGACAATAAAAACCCATGAGAGTTTTAATTGTGGCTTGTTATATTTTTAATGATTTCATTTAAAAAAAAAATATGCATATGTGCGAAAAAGGAAAGGAAAAGAAGGCACATGTGATCTTTGTGGTGAGAGAACCTCTCACCGAGAGAGAGAGAGAGAGAGAGAGAGATTTAAGGCTTAAAGTTAGGAATGGCATCAATCATATTTTGCTTTTATTTTTTATTTTTTAAAAATTAAAAATTACAATCATGTTAGAAAATATTCAAACATATTGAACCATAATTTTTAAAATATTAATATATAAACACATGTATAGATATGTACATATATAAATGTATGCGCACATATATACATAGATTTGCGGGGATCCCACGTGGTAGGGGTCAAGGTCCCCACGGGGCGGGGAGTGCTCTCCTCATCCCCACTAGCAAGGATGAAAATTTTCCCATTTGCGATAGATAATTGCCATCCCTACTTAAATTATGATTTATATATTAATATTTGTCCAAATTCTTTGTATTCAGAGTTTTATTTTCCACCCCTTCTAATTTATTTTGATATAACTCTCTCTCAAAATGTTTTGATCAAGCTGAGTTTAGGCATGGACAATATGTTGTAGGACCCGATCAGTTGTTGCTCTCACTACCCATTTTCTGTTCATACTTTTTATAAGCGTAATTTGACACTGCTGCAGCCTGGAAGTCTGAAACCTCCTTATTGCTGGCATCTCAGAGAAATCCAAATTGGCATTGAAATAACAGGTTGGACTTCGTTTAAGCCCTTTACCCATCAAGTCATGTCATGTTGCGAGTCAGATGGAACAAGCCCCATCACACAAATTGACGTGACTAACCACACAAAACATGCAAGAACAAAGAAAATTATAAAACCGAATGAGTCATCAGCATACTTCAGTTGGATTTTGACTACAATTAGCCCATTATGTTGAGCATCTTGTACCAAAATCTATCCACTTAGCCAAACAAAATTAAATTAATAAAAACAAAAGCTGAGGATCATTTGAAGATTTCTATTGTTGAGTCTGAGAGACACCAGAGATGTCCTAATCAAGATGAAAAACAAAGAGATTCCTCCAACAAGCTAAGTCAAGAGGCTCCAAAAGGGGACACCAAGCAACATTCATGCCCCCCAAACAAGACAAAATAGAACTAATGACTTCTATTAATCCGTGACCTTTGGGAGGGCTGAACCGCAATGGCTTATGGTTTTTTAAAGTGGGTTTCATGGTGAAAAACCTAAAGAGCCCAGATCTACTGTCAGTCAGTTATTTGAAAGGCTTGGCTTCACTGCTTCAGTCTCTTTAAAAGGTAGCTGAACCAACTTAATTGAATCTTTAACTCAGCCTTTTCAAATGGGCCCTTAATCCAATCTTTCTTTTATTGTGTAACTTTCAATAATGAAAGCAACCCCAAGTATGAATTGGTCACGGCAAGCTAAGTAGCTAACTAATGGTATCTAAATTAAAATCTAATATGCCATCAATACATGGAAGCTTTTGAAGTAATGGTGATGAAATGAGTCGATTAGGGGTGGGACTCATCATAGCTTGTTAATGGGTCCCCATCATTTCCATCAAATGTCTCATTTAGGGGTGACATGCTATAAATTTTACATATCCATGATTTCATGATCTCGGTTTATAATTATACTAGTAAATATGTACATGCATTCTTTGTACGTGGCAATTATAAATGATGATAATGATAATAATATATTCAAAATTTTCTATAAATTTTATGTATTTTTTATTTTTCATTTTTATATTTTATATTTTTATTATTAATCAAATGTAGATTGCAAAATTCAAATATAATTGCATAAACACCTCATCTAAATATGTGATAATCGGATCAAGTTGTAAAGTTTCAAGTATCATTGAAAAGCCTACCTGCTTTGCTAGACACTTCTTTTCATAGTGTTTTTTTTTTTTTCTTTTTGGTGTATCTTTGTTCATTTATCAAAAAATTGTAAGATTTAAATAGTGGGAATAGAATGATGTGAAAAATAGTAGTTCAATTTACAATTTAAACCTTAAAATTAATCGAATTATAGGTGTGTTCAAATTTTCTACAATTTTTTTTTTTATTTTTCTGTGTTAAAATAATTCTAATATATCACACTTACTTTTTATTTAATATGATAAATATATGATATTATACATGTGCTTGAATGTTTATTTTGCAAAATTTATGTATTTTTATATTTTTATATTTTATTAATTTTTATTCTTTATTTATGACATTAAAGGTTAAAATATTTATTATTAATTTTTATATTTCATTTTTTGTTAGTTATAAATTATGTATTTCATTTTCATTATCGATAAAAATAATTCTTGTTTATTATACTTATTTCTGAATTTAATTAATAAAAACATCATAAATGTGTCTACTTTTTTTGTAATTTTCTATAATTATTTATATTTTAAAAAAATTATAGTAATAATATAAAGGATTTGCACATAGAAATTCTAGATGATGATAATTATAGTAATAATATATCCAAAATTTTCTATAAATTGTATGTATTTTTTTATTATTAATCAGATGCAAATTACAAAATTCAAATTTGATTCATAAACACCTCATCCAAATATGTGATAATCGAATCAAATTGTGAAGTTTCAAATATCATTAACAAGCCTATCTACTCGTCTAAACTCTTTTTTTGTAGTGTTTTATCTTTTGGTGTATCTTTTTTCTTTTGTTCATTTATCACATAAGTGTAAGATTTAAATAGAGGGAATTGAATGAGGTGAAAAGTATTTCAATTTACAATTTAAACCTTACAATTAAATAGGAACTAAACTAAAAAATGAGTATTTCAATTACTTTTTTAAAAATTGGACCAGATCGGATGATCAAACCGTTTGGACTGGGAACTAGTCAAGCCACCAATTCCATTTTGGCCCTAAACTGTTATTTCACAAAAAAATGTTGAAGTGATCAAAGAACTGTTAACCCGAATGGTTTAACCGTTAAAATGTTTGATCCAATTAACGTTCTTGGGTTGCTTTCAAACTATTTCCAAAATTTGTATTTATTTTAAAATAAAAATTAGAAAATAAAAAAAAATGAAAAATCTCATAAACTTGTTCGATTATTCTTGATAGCCAAAACTAGTTAAGGTTTTTAGTTTTTTCATTTTGATTTTGAGTTTTCTCATTTATGTGAATCTTTTTAAGTTGTAACATAAAAAAAAAATCAACTTCAATAAAAAATCAAAAAATTCGATGCATGAGATGGAAGATTAAACACCGATCTTATATTAAAATCTAAGGTACACCAATGAAGCAAACGATCTAGTATCTGAGAAAGATCTTGAAAGATGAGAAAGATGTAATAAAAGGGCAAATGGTATTGTAACGGTGGTGATAATGAACATGGAGATAGCTGCCAGTGGCAATTCTTTTTCTTTTTTTTTTTCTTTTTTTCTTTCTTTCTTTCTTTCTTTCTTCTTCTTCTTCTTCTTCTTCTTCTTCTTCTTCTTCTTCTTCTTCTTCGGGCAAAACAATTATGCAACAATGATTGGTGAACATGGTGGCAAACACCTCCAGCGGTGTTCCCTCTTCTTCTTCTTATTCTTCTTCTCTTTCTTTTTTATCACTTCTCTGTTTTAACCAGTCACCTCTTTCTCAAACTCTCACACTCCCCTCTCATAATAATGTATATATACGATAGACTTTTAACCCAATCTTAATCTAACAGTCAAAATAAAAAAAGTTGCATTATATTTTACATCTTATTGGTTTGACTTGCTCAAACTGGATAGTTGAACCATTGACCTGGAAACTAGAAGCCAAAGCGGTTCCATTTCTGAATCGGTTGTTAAAACCTTGATTTTATTCAAAATAAAGTTCCACAATATTATTCATATTTTTAATAGTAGTGTAAAATAAAATTATAGATGTGTTCAATTTTTTTATATATTTTTGTGTGTAAAAATAATTATGATATATCACACTTACTTTTTGTTTAATATGATAAATACATGATATTATACATGTGCCTAAAAGCTTTTTTTTTGCAAAATTTATGTATTTTTTTTCGTTTTATATTTTATTAAATTTTATTATATATTTATGACATTAAAGGTTAACACATTTAACGCAAAAGTTGAACTATTTATTATTAATTTTTATATTTCATTTTTGGTTAGTTCTAAATTATGCATTTCATTTTCATTATCAATAAAAATAATTATTGTTTATTACACTTATTTTTAATTTGGTTAATAAAAATATCATAAATGTAACTATTTTTTTTACATTTCTTTTGTAAATTTCTATATTTATTTATACTTAAAAATTTTTTTACCTAACTATGACTTCATAGGTTGATCAATTTGATTTGGATGGTTGAATTGCTTAACCACTACTAAATAATGATTTTGTTTTTTGGTGAGTTTTAAAATACATGGATTTATATTATTAAAAATATTGACATGGATCTAATTAGTAACATTTATTAGTGAAAATAACTTAAAAATATAGGATTTAATAAGAGAAAATAGAATTTAATACCTTAAGTATATGACTCAATGAAAGAGGATTAAATGATGTGGAAAGTAATAATTGAAGTTACACTTTCAACCTTCACAATAATTAGAGATGGATTAAACACACGAGAGCAAATCAACCCCCCACAAAATTGCCCCTCACAACGTCCCACAACACATTCCCATCATGTATTGTGAACATCTCCCAATGATGATGTCATCATTGGGGGAGCTGATTTGAACTCTAAATACACAAATATGACCATTATAGTAGCCATTAAAACTATAATAAAATGACATTTATAACCTTTTTCAAACAAAAAAATAAATGATAATTTTAATGCAAAAAAAATTTTAGATTGTATTTACACTTTTATATATAATATAGCTTGACAACTATTTAAGTGAAACTGATTTATAATATAAATGCAGAGCATTCTATTGTACGTTATGCTTAAGGTTGTTTCCCCACAATATCTGTGGCTTGCAAAACCTTCAGATTGATGCAATGGTGGGACTCTTTACTGCATCTCCTTCCAAACACTGTTTAAAGCAACCAAATCTGTGGCAGATGATTTGACCATCTCATTGGATTTTGTGATGATCCATGGGCAAAAGGTTAAAAAAACTGTACTGTTCAGATCCTCTAATGAGCTCAGCTCAGTTCTCGTGAGAGTCTTCTGTAAAATTATAAGTAATGAATTCCTTTCTTCTTCATAACAAAAGATAGGAAAAAAAAAAGATAAATAAAAAGGGCAATTGGAGCATCTAAAAACCAGTAAATTGTAAAGTAGGGCAACAATTTCAACATTGAAATGGGACCCATTAGTGGGGGTGGGGCTGCTTAGTATGAGGCTCAATTTGATCAAGTGATGTTATCCGTCTGATCAACTTAATTGATGCATGATCAATCAATCAACGCCTATAAAATCTTGACCGGGAGACATTGTCATCTTGTCAATGAATCCGTATTGATGAGATAATCCTCATCAACATCAGTAAATATTTCTAATCACTGATCGGTCCCACCTAGAGTATTCGTTCTAATCTACTCAAAATTTGAATGATATCTTCTATATATCCCATGGTCCCTTTATAAATAATTTTGATAAGATACAATACAACTGTCCAGAGTAATTAAATCAAGTTGGTTCCCAGGTGGGTCCCTCATTATAAAGTGGACAGAAGATCCCGCGTTTCCCAATAACGCAAGAATCAAGAAAACAGAATTGAACAAAAGAGGAGGAATGATTTTGATTTAAGGGGTTGCATTACATTCCTACCTTGTCTTAGTTGACACGTTCGTAGTTCAGCTCAGAAGCTTATGGTCTGGTAAGTATCTTTAATATGCCAGCTGGCAAGTTGGTAGATTTGAGCTCTCATAATTTTCAAGGTGGTAAGTTGCAGTGATGAATAGGACCAACCCCACCCAATTAACTACTTGCTTGGCTGAACAGAGAGACCGTACAGATAAAAGGTGTAGATCTGGACGGCCCGTCCAGAACATTTTTTACTTGGGAATATTCTCTTACCTAACCGTATTTATGAATGGATAGTTGGAGACTCGGGAGTCTCAGGGAGACGGAGAGGGAGAGAGAGAGAGAGGAGAGAGAATCCAAAATGAGAAAAATGGAAATCCAATAATGCCAACTTATTGAACTCAACGGCCTCCTTCGAGCGACAGAAAGTCCAATTCTAGTTCTAGAGAGAGAGAGAGAGAGAGGGAAAGAGGAGAGATGATGTCTGAAAAAGATCGATTTACATCGATTTTAGTTACTATTTTTTTTCTCTTCTGATTGAAATGAAAGCTGTTTGTGCTTGGCCAGCAGTCTTCTTATTCTAAAGCATAAATAAGCAGGTTGGGGAAGAGAGAGGAATTCTTTTCTTCATTTGGTAAAATGTGTTGCTTAATCTATCCGTGCCCTAGATCCACGTCTTCAGCAAGCTTCATCATCATCAACGAAACCTAGCCCTAGATCAGTGTCTAGGGTTTCATTTCTTCTCATTTGTTGCGTAATGCTTCAAGGTAGTTTGTATTTGATGCCTCTTGAGTTCTGTTTAAAGTTTCAAGGTTTTTTGGTGCGGGAATGTCTGAGGCAAGACATTGAATTTCTGACGAAGTTACTGTTATTGGTATGATTTTTTTCTCTAATTGATCGGTTCTCAATGAGAAGGATCTTTTGGAAGGAGTTGAATCTTGTATCTTAGGTGGATTCTTTTATGTACTCTCTTAGGTTGGATGTTGACAGATGTTGAAGAAGAGGAGTTCACAGAAAGCCAATCTCGCGGCTGTGGTGATCTGCTTTAGTGAAGAGAGCTTGCTTTGGAGTTGCTTTGGCTCACAATGAGCTGCATTTGTTGTAAGGCGTCTGCCATTGAAGATAGTAGGGAGAGCCCGAGAGAGAGGTTATCGAATAAATCGTCGTCGGATTTGCGGGTGCCTCGGGCGGTTTCTTCTAGGAGAGAGGAAGCATTTCGAGGGAAGGATAGACCGGATGGTAGAGAGGGGAAGGCTACGTTGGTTGAAAAGCAAGGGAATGGTTCGATTCGGTTGCATGGGGGTAATTTTGAGAGGAAGAGGGAGAAGGCTGAATATGCATTTGTTCATCATCCGGTTATGGGCAGCATTCCGAAGGCCACGGAAGGGGAGCAGATTGCAGCAGGTTGGCCTCCTTGGCTTGCCGCGGTGGCTGGAGAAGCTATCAGGGGCTGGGTACCACGGCGTGCAGATTCATTCGAGAAACTAGATAAAGTATGATTTTTAGTTGCATCCTTTTGGTCATACTGGATTCTTTCTATTGCATGATTAATTTTTCTCACCTTCTTGAGTTTTTGTAATAACTAGAGTGTTCAGCATTTTATTGTTGAAGAACATAGTTATGGTCAAGAAAAAACCTTGCCTTTTTGTCTTTCGTTGCTATTCTGATCAAACTCTTATACTGCAGTACTTCCTTTGCTTTATGTTGATCTTCAAAGTGGGTAAACGTAGACTTAAAACTCCCCTAAGCCATTGGGAATGTAAGAATATTGGAAGTGGGGGAAGGGTGAAGGGATTGTAGACAATATGCATACCATGCATCGATCATAGATGACATTGGCGGTTTAATAAAAAAGAGCCTTGTTTTGACATTTGTTTTCACATTCTACAGGTCCATATCCTAGATAAATTTGTTTAACTGGGCCTCTACTTTTTTATTCATTAGTCAAAAAATGGGAAAATGTTATCATTTGAAATGTTTTTTTTTTTTTGCCTCAGACAATAAATTTATATTAGATAGGATGTTAGTTGATAAAAGTTCTTCTTAATGTTCCAGAAAATAGGTCAGTGCCACATGGTTATTTGTGCTTTTCCATTCTTCATTTACTCTTAAGTGGTTTGGAGTAATAGCTGTCTAATTTCTCGCTCAGAAGTAGAAAACATGAATCTATCCCAATATGGCACTGAATAGAATGGAATTGTGTAACAGAATTCATGTACCAACCCAATATAGTTGGGATGAGGCATAGAGGATGATGATGATGATGATGCATCTAGTTCTTGCTATCTGCTACTTCTGTGGCAATAGATATGGTTGACAAAGCATTTTCATTTATTCTTTTTCTTTTTAATCAGTGTTTTTTTAACTTATTCTGCCTTGGCATTTTTATCCCGAATTTAGATGGACCACTTTGGGTAGGTTTTCATTCTTGTCATAGTGGCTTCTTATTATTTATTTATTTACGTTGCAGATTGGCCAAGGAACTTACAGTAATGTTTACAGAGCCCGGGATCTTGATCAAGGGAAAATTGTTGCATTAAAGAAAGTACGGTTTGATAACCTGGAACCTGAAAGTGTTCGCTTTATGGCTAGGGAAATCCACATTTTGCGTAGGCTTGATCACCCAAACATAATAAAATTGGAAGGCTTGGTAACTTCACGGATGTCTTGCAGCTTATACCTTGTCTTTGAGTATATGGAGCATGATCTTGCTGGCCTTGCTTCATTTCCTGGTCTCAAGTTCACAGAACCACAGGTATTTAGTTGTTAGAAGTTTCATGTTTATCAGTGGTGCTGCAGCTAAGCATTCCTCCCCCCCTCTCCCTCCCCTTCCTCTATGAAAATAGCTTTTTAAAGTTTATTGGATCAATACAAGATCAATTAGTACATTAATTATCTCTATCTCAATAGCTTTTTAAGGTTGTTATTAGTTTGTCTTTTTTGTCCTCTTTATCTTCAACTACCCTTACACTCCTACAGACTAAAGTCCTAAACCTATACATCATGGAGCACAATTTCTGAGGTTTTTATTTCTCCACGGCAGGTTAAGTGTTACATGCAACAACTCCTACTTGGACTTGATCATTGTCATAGTCGTAGCATTTTGCATCGGGACATAAAGGGTTCAAATCTTCTGATTGACAATAATGGCACCCTGAAGATTGCAGACTTTGGCTTGGCAAGTTTTTTTGATCCTCATCAAAATCATCCATTGACCAGCCGAGTTGTCACTCTTTGGTATCGACCACCAGAGCTTTTGCTTGGAGCTACTCATTATGGAATTGCAGTGGACTTGTGGAGTACTGGATGCATACTTGCAGAATTATATGCAGGCAAGCCTATCATGCCCGGAAGAACAGAGGTACCTTCTTTCCAAATACCTAGAATTTGATGTGTCTTAATACATGTTATTCTATATGGAACTTCTCCCTCTAGATTTCTGGTGTACTGGACACTTAACGCAAAATTGTGTCAAGACAACTTTTGGTTGGGCACATGTGGGCTCGTGTAACGTGTATCTTTGTTTATTCTAAAATAAAATGTTGATAAGGGTGTGGCATTTGCAGTTTAATCACAACCTTCTAAATTTATTTTCTTAAAATTGATCAAATATGGTGTGCAAAATATACTCCTATTTGAGCTGTTTATTCACTTAGGTTTCTTGGTTTGCCAGTAGCAGTGCGGATTCTCTTGCTAGGGCATGAGTACACAGGTGATTTAGTTTGGGGAATGCCAGATCCTGGTTGGAAGATAATGAATGCAATATCTGTTCATTGTATTTGAATTTAGCTTACTCGATCAGCTTCTGCTGTTGTATTAGCCTTCATTCTAGCTTATGGATGGAATATTTTTTCTCTCTTCATTTAATGAAAGTTCTTGATTGCTGATAGAAAATAACAGAAATAAGATAAAATTGGAGGTATAGGAATTATGCCAACAGCTGAGTCTAGCATACATAAATCACGAAGCAAAAACAGAATAAGAGGCTTAAACCCAACCCTGGCATCTCTCGCACCTACTCATTCCTACCTACCCTAGTTGGCCAGACCATTGATTGGTCTAGGATTTCTTCTGAATGAACAGTTAAGGCCGGATGTAAATGTATTTGATTTCCTTTGTCAAGTATCATAGTATTCATTCATTCATTGGTATTCTGTTTCAGCAAGTAACCAGGTGACTGCTGCTTGACAGACTCTTTCAACTCTGAGACCAGACTAACATGCTAATTTTACCAATAAGTAGTGCAAGGAGTTCAGCCTTCAATTAGGTCCCTACTCCAGCTGGACCTGAGTCTCTTTCTTGCTCTCTCTCTCTCTCTCTCTCACACACACACACACACACACCCCTCTCCTTTTCTTTTCATTTTATATTTTACATTGTGATCGGCCCTTTGTTTGAAAGCATTGTACTTATGATTGCAGATATATAATCCCAGTTAGCTATAATTGAAAGTGCTATATTATCTATAAAAAAAATTGAAAGAGATATAATTTTTAGCAACATATGGGCAAACATAGAAGTTGAAAAAATACTTCCATTGAGTGAGTTAACTAATGCTATGGAAAATATAGAATCACATTTAAATTCATGAAAAAAAAAGAATTGCATTTAACTCTTATGTGGTGTCTTTATTGTGAAGAAATACTACTTGTGGTAACTTCCATCCTTTTACTAACTTATAGAGTGACTTGGTTTTGGAGCCTTCTAATAATTATACGGCATTTTGAATCATGGCTTGGGTACTTGCAGTCATTGAAAGACAAATCTGTGCCATTATTGTTCAGAAACATTTTTTTTCTTTTCACTCTCGACAGGTCCTATTTAGATATTATCTCACAAATTGAATACATTGCACCTCTTCCCCTTGTTTTTTTTTTATCATCACTCCTTTGCTTGTATTTGTGTACTGGTTATCTTTTTTCCACTTCTATTAGCTGTTGACTTAACAAAACAAGAAAATAGTGTTGTAATGATTTTTTTCCTATTTCTTCAATTTTAGATTTCATGATACTGGTGTGTTATAACTTTGTTATTTAATTTTTGTTTGAAAAAATTGTGTGATTTAAAGTTTGTTGTTTTCCATTATAGGTCGAGCAGTTGCACAAAATTTTCAAGCTTTGTGGTTCACCATCTGAGGAATATTGGAGGAAGTCAAAATTGCCACATGCAACCATTTTCAAACCACAACAACCTTATAGACGATGTGTCGCAGAAGTATTTAAAGACTTCCCTCCTGCAGCTTTAGAGCTTATGGAAATGTTACTTTCTATAGATCCTGCAGATCGTGGAACTGCAGCTTCTGCTCTTAAGAGTGAGGTATGAAGTTCTATAAAATCTGGACCTATGAAATGGAAGTCTGTAAATGTGAATAATAAGTTATGTTTCTTCATTTTTTTTTCTGTTTTTGATTGGAATGCTTTGTTTTATCCACCATGTTTATGCATAACATTCTTTTTTAACTTATGCAACTATCAGATCATTTTTTTATCAATACCAAATTACCAACTAGTATTATCATTCAATTTATTGAGATGATCATGACAACAGTTAGAAGTCCCGTGCCATTTGTTTACATTTTACTGTTGTTCTTTTGAGTATCTGACTTTTCATATTTTTTTTTTCTTTCTTTCCTCTTTGCTTATTTTATTTTCTTGTATGATGATATGGAGGACATGAAATTGTAACATATTAATTTATTGATCCGTTCTGCATGTCTGTGACTTTGTGGGTTTTCCATTCACTTCATATTTTTCCCTTGATCTATTCTTTTCTTTGTTTAGAACAAGACTGTAACTGGGGTAACTGTTAACCTTCAAGGAGTAGGGTAGTTTTTGTTTGTTAATATTAAAGGTTTTTGTTTTTTTTTTTTTTTGGGAGGGTGGGGGGACGTAATTGTACTCTTAATAAAAGGAAGGAGAGGGGATTTAATTTTTTGGGAATGGATAGTGTGGTGAGTAATTCTTACACCCTTTAGTGGTTATAAGCATCATTTTGAGTGGTTCTGGTTTTTTTTATGATAAACGAAAATTTATTAAAACTAATAAAGGAGAGTACAAATCAAGGTGATAAGGAACCACCATAGGAAGAAGGTAGCAAAAGCAAACTCCCAACCTTCTTTCTCTCTCTCTCTCTGTAAAAGAAAAATTTTATTAAAGAAAAAAACTGACCTGATTACATCCACTTAAAACTTAAAAGGTGCCAAGGTAACATTTTCCATCCAATCTGGCAACAAGATTCAAACAAAACAAAGCCAAAACACTACATTCACTTCTAGGGATACAAACCACACTCCTAATGCGCCCAGGCTCAAACAGAGCTAATCAAACTAACAAGAGACCCCTCCTTCAAAACACCAAACGCCAAACCCCAACAAACTCCATCAAAAGTCCAAATTTAGTCCTCCTGATAAAAAAATTCTTCTTGTCCACCACCTTCTTTTTTCCATGACTCTCCCCCCTTCTTTTGATAAATATCTATGACTCTCCCCCTTCCTCTATTATATTCTTCTTCAGATTCTCTTCCTTCTTTGAAATTCTTCAAAGTCTCTCCTAATGAAAGCTTCTCTGCCCAAGAACAACAAACCCAAAGCCTTGCCAACCTCCACTTCCCTATCAACGATTTCCTTAAATCCAAACTTCCTTTCTTCACTTCCACCCTTCCTTTCCTTCTCTTCTGGCAAAACTTGATTGCCAAGCATGAACATCAAGAGTTGGCACTCTAAATTTAACCCCCTTTTCTTGAACAACCTCTTGCATTTGTTTGTAGGACCTACCTCAACCAAATCCTCCTTCAACCACGAAAAAACCTTTGTAAGATGCACAATATGGATTCTGTTTGAACCTCTGTCTTTCTTTAAGGGTGCTGCAATATTAGTAGAATCAACCTTGTCAATCTCCTTCCTCCTTTGGCCCAAGTCAACACCCAACTACCACTTCGGTCATCTAATGGTGGTTACAGGTTTCAAAGCACGTAACACTTTCCTTCTTAGAATCAACATAATCAAAAACTCGGTTGCAATTAATTATAGGCTTTACATCAACACCCCCTTCTGTAACACCTCCCAACTTCTAACGTCCTCTCAGAAACACACCTCCAACAACACCCAATACAAAAGCAAAACAACATGGGTTCTCTACTATCAAGGCCATTCTATTTCTTTTGAAAGGGAAAAAAACCCTTGCCACCTCACTTTCTGAAAAAACCCACCCATCATGTGATTCTGGCCTCTCTCTCTCTAGCTATATAGCCATTTATAGCCATTGTAGCTGTTTACCATTAACAGCCATAAGTTCTTTATTAAATCTATTCATTCAATATTTCCAATTTTCTTTATTGATTTATCAAAGTCCAAAAACTATCTATTTCAGTTGTTTTCATCCTTTTGTATGAAACCACCTCTGATTTTTGGTTCTTTTGGTGCAAGATGTACTCTAAACCCCTACCAAAGTTGATTGCTTTCTACGTCCATTCAAGCCCTACATAAAATTTGACTGAAGCATTCCAATCTTAGACTTGTTTTCTTTATTTTGAAGATTTTCATCATTTTTAGACAAATATGCAATTCTTGCAGTTAAGCTCTGTCACCTTTCCTAACTCAATTGATCTCCTTTTTAGTCCTAACATTCTTAAATCCTTTATAGCCTATCCTTATCGTCCATACTCATGCTTCAATCATATTGGACCAGGAGGGTTTGTTTGAACTTTGAAGCACTTTAAAACTCCATTTTGATTGGGAGTTCTCAAGTCAGCTCTCATGATGCTACTGGAGCAGCTGTTGTGTATTTTTTTTTTTTTGATCCTAGAGGCAACTCATAGGTGTATAGTTGATCCATTAGAGATGCTGAATTATAAAAGGCAGAGGTTATGACATTACTTGGGGGATTTAGGGTATCCACGTAGCAGTGGTTCTACTTCATTGCAATAGAAGATCATGCATCAAGCAGAATCAAATAGAGCACGGTAGATGGCATCTGACCTTAGAGACTTGCTCATTTTCTTATCAGTTGCAATATTTTATGGACTTGCTAAACTAGAGATTCAGTGGGCTTTTTTATATGCTGACAGCCCACTCCTTACTCCCTACTTAAAAGTTGAGGATTTCATAGTTTCAAGGTGCCAAGGTGAGGCTAGGCGACAGGGGGGCACCTTGTTGCTTGCCTAGTCACCTAGGTGATGGATTTTTTTTTTTTTAAGTAAAAATCACATATCCTAGGGTAGTTCCCTAGGTTCCATAACCAACTTTCTTTAATACCTATCCATAGTTTTCTTATAACTTCATGTTTAAGTCTAGAAAATCAACATATTTATGAAAAGAAAAAGAAGAAAGGAAAGAAAATTCAAAAAATATAGGGGATGAACCCCTATTTTTGTTATAGGAAAAGAATAAAAGAAAAGGTGGGAGAAGAAGAAGAAGAAGATGTGGAAGAAGAAATATGTTGATACTTATCAAACAAAAGAAGAAAAATGTTGATTAGACAAAATTTTAAGTTCTTCCCTTACTTGCTGGTTCAGATTTTGAAGTCATTGAGGGTTCAATACAGCAGTTAGCAATGTTTGTGTTGATTAAACCCTAACAAATAAGAAAATGATAAAAAGAAATTAGTTTATAAACACAAAAAATGAATATTTTTCTTTAATAATGTCTATTTTATAATTATTATATAAAAAAATAACAATATAAAAGTATTTTATTACACAGTATGAAAAACTGCTTGGTGACTGGGCAAGGCGAGCCTCCAAGGGTGCCTTGTTGTCTAGGCATCATCTTGACAGCTATGGAGGATTGCTGTCTTCCGTAGGCAAGGCTTCTACTGGCTGCAATGTAAATTGATGTTGGGTTGAGAAATGGGTTCAGTCATGATCATGTAAAAAATTTAGTTAGCACTAACATTTGATGGTCTTCTACTTTATGTTCTCATTCTTAGCTTTTAATGTCTAAAAAAGTGTTTTTTCCCACTAACAATCATAAAAAATGTAAATTGATGTGACTAGTGGTTAATTTTATTTTCTCATTCTTAGCCTTTTTGGTAATAAATAAAGAAGAAAAATTTTATTAATGCTAAAAAGAATGTACAAGAAGAAATACAGAGAAGAGGTGATGAGGAATCACACAAGAAAGGAAAAAAAAACAAAAAAAACACTATTACATCATTACTCCCCCCTTCTTCCAATGTGAAAAACAGACCAAAACCCAGTACCGAAGGATTCCTTGCTGTCATCTAAAAAGTCTGGAAGAATTAGGTGGCGTTTGATAAATCTGAAAATCTGAAAAGTTGAAAAGATATTATTCGGGTCTGAAATCTGAAAAGAAGTAGAAATGATTTTCTACTTTTTATAGGTTCTGAAAAGATAAGATCATTTGAGTTGAAGCAATTATCCAACATCTGAAATTGTGAAGTTTACTATTTCACCCTTAGAAATAGACTGTTTGAGAATATTATAAATAATAAAAAGAATATTAAATATAAATAGTATTCTATTAATAAACAAATATTATATTTTTGAAATAAATGATTATTTATTATTTAATTAAAGATAATATTTATTTATTATTATTAACTAATAATAAGTAAAAATATTTTAATTTTTACTAGTAAATATATTACAAAATATTCTTATTACTATAAATAATATTATTAAATAAATATTATTACTATTATTATTATTTATTAATAGAGAAATAATATTTATTAATAATAAATATTTATAACAATATTGATTTATTATTATTAGTAAATAATATTAAATAAATTATTATATTCATTATTAATAAACATGTTATTATTTATTAATATTATTTAAATAATAATTATAATAATTATATTTTAATAATTATTAATATTTATTAAGTAATAATAAATTATTGATAAATATATTATTATTTAATAGTATTATTTAAATAAATAATATTAATTATTGTTGTTGTAGTAATAGTTATTATTAAATAGATGACAATAATGGGGGCATTAATGTCATTTTATCACGTCTGAAATGTGGCTGATTTGTAAGACATGAAATCAGGTCTTACCAATTCAGATCTGAATTTGTGTTTCAGATCCTCTAATCAGATCTAAACCCAAACGCCAGTGGCATCTGAAAAGCAAAGTTTTCAGACATTAGATGTCTGAAAAGTATTATATCAAACGCCACCTTAGAAGGAATGGGATCTGGTCCTCACATGGGGGCGCCTCACATGCACATCCACTGTGCATTGGGAACATCTCCCATGAATAATAACTTATAAATACGGGAGATATTCCCAATGCATGGTACGATGTGCATGTGAGGCGCGAGTGAGGCGCCCTGTGTGAGGAGCAGATCCGGTCTCACCTTAGAACCCATTCTATGATCCTTTTACCAATAGCTGAGGTCAGATGATCATAACCTCTGAATGTATCTTCAAATATTCTTTTGTTTCTTTTTTTTGATAGGTAAAAACAAAAATTTCATTAAAATAAAAGACAAATTACAAGATGGTGGTGATAAGACATCATCCAATACAACCAATAATAAAAGGATCCAGACTTGGAAAAAAGTTTCGCATATTACATATCTTAATTCCCAACACTTACCCTGAAAATTCCCCCACCTTCTCTTATCAAGATGTCTGAAATCTGGATGAACCATAACCCAAACAGCAACCGGCCTGCCTACTATCCTG
The DNA here is from genome assembly GCF_000365185.1 of Nelumbo nucifera. The sequence continues at coordinate 2,412,169 of NW_010729147.1, read as the reverse complement.
TCCATGTTGTAGTATTTGGCACCAAAACTCTTCTGTTCCTCTCCTTCCAGAAGATCATGTCAACGACTTGCAGTTTAGATTCTTGTAACAGCACTGCATCACGACTTTTGAATTCTCAAAAGGTTTTACGACCTTCTTTCTCTCAGCCCTCTCACATTCCACGTGATCAGCTTCATTTTCTAACACAGCCTCCATCCCTTCACACTCTGTCGTCTGTTATTCTTCATCAACCATGCCCCCCTCCTTTCCTTCCTCTTCCTCCTCTTATCCCGTTTCTTCATTAACAGATTTTTTGAGATGTTCTCTTCTCTTCCTCTCAAATTGTTTTATGGCTTTTCTAACTACCCCTTCTCCTCCAAGAAAAAAGCAAACCCAACGCTCTACCCACCTCAACCTGTCTCTCTGTTTCTTTCCTTCCACAGCTCCCAACAGATTGCAAATGGCATACAACTCCAGATTATCTTTGCTTTTCTGCTTCCTCTTGAGGCTGGATAGTGAGCAAAAATTTCACTTGAAAAGCTTGGGTTCTAGATTATTTTTGCGAATGGCAGACAACACTTTTAATGTCTAAGAGTTCTTTTTTGTTTTTTCCATTAGCAATCATAAAAAATGTAAATTGATATTTGAGGCATAAGCATCACGAGATATTTGAGCAACTTAAAGGATTTGTTGGGGTATTGTCTTAGACATTTGAAGAACATCTACATAATGGTCCTTTATTCAAATCTCAACAATTTCATTTTTCATCTTTTTATTAAAATGATCATGATTATCATCTATTTTCATTTGTTACCATGATGAAACTTTTTGACTATTCTATGTTGAGGCTGTGATTTTCTTTTATTCTTCTAATATATTTGTATATTTATTTTTATCCAGTTCTTTACAATGAAGCCACTTCCATGTGATCCTTCAAGCTTGCCCAAGTATCCTCCCAGCAAGGAGTTTGATGCAAAAGTACGGGATGAAGAAGCTAGAAGGTCCATATCACAACTTCTTTGCTCAC
>NW_010729147.1:2369619-2410243 GCF_000365185.1 Nelumbo nucifera | reverse complement strand
TGGTGATGGGGATATTTATATTATTTAAATGATTAGTATGAGGAGGGCTTTGTGATGAATCAAGATAAATAACCCACATAAAACCCTCCACCGTTGGAGGCATGGTACAACCCCATGCAAGAGAAGCCTCAACCACTGTTGAAGCTTCTTTGACATAGGAGACTGTTAGACAGTTATATCTTGGATGGAAGATAGGGAGAATATGGAGATTTAGGCCTTTAATCTGACAGGCTCAATGGCTCATATCATCCATTACCTTTTTTTTTTTTTTTGATCATATCATCCATTGCCTTATCGGCTTATCCCAAACTATATGGGGTCGGGCTACATGAATCCTGTTTCGCCAATCCATTCTATTTAAAGCCATATCCGCTGTTAATTAATTAGTGCTTAAATCATTTCTTACTACTTCTATCCATGTCCTTTTTGGTCTACCCCTAGCTCTTCTAGCCCCTTCAACTTGTAACAAATCACTTATTTTTTATTCCTAGGTCTTTTTTGTTTTCTCTAATTTTTTTCTTATCCTATTTATCATTTCCCATTTTCAGTTCTATTTTATCCAATCCTCTAAATTATCTTTTATTTTCTTTCTAATATGGGCCGAAGCTACAGACTTATATAATTCTCCATAGATTTTTTCTGTGTTATCCTCAAAACTAGAATGAAATGTTGGATGAAATTTTAGCTGTTGTTAGTGCATAATAGCTTTCCTTTCATATGGGAGTGCCAACTGGTGGTTTCATTTTCTCTGAGAGTTACATGCTGATGTTTTTCTATTCTTGATACTTGCAGGCAAGGAGCAACAGGTGGTAAGGGACAAAGGTCTGACCTTGAAAGGAAAGGGCCAAGAGAATCTAGGGCGATTCCAGCACCTGATGCCAATGCTGAGTTGGTTTTGTCAATGCAGGTAAAGCTATAATGTCAAAATTTATTTGTAGGAAAAGTTTCATGTGTAAAGGTTTCTTTATTTTTGTTTTTTTCAAGCATATTTGTGGGGATTAATAGCTGCATTTTTGTCCTTGGGGTTGGCTTAGCTTCATTCTTGCTTCTCTGTTGGAGTTAGACAAAATTTGTCAATAAACTGATTTTTTGTTTCCTAGTCTCTTCCTAATCGGGAGTTCAAAACTTGTTCAATTTGGTCTAAAGATTGTTGAGATTTCTTCGAAGGATCATGATCCACATTGTTGATTCAATTGATCCATTACCTGGAAGGAAGAATACTGATATTTTTTCCAGTTATATGTATGCATGAATAGATCTGTATGGTTACTTGTATGTGGCATGACATATAAGAAGAGGCATGGACTATATTGATTTGCTTAATGGCTTTCTCATGTGACTATTCTTTTTATTCAAGATTGTTTCATATTAGTTAACAATGTTTGTTTTAATTTTTTTGTTGTCTCTCTATTTGTATTATATACTCTTTATTTTTTCAGAAACGGGGCCAGTCCAATTCCAAGAGTCGGAGTGAGATGTTCAATCCTCATCAAGAAGAAGTTGCGTCTGGTTTTCCAATTGACCCACCTAGACGATCACAGGACATAGAAGAAGTGAGCAAAGATACCCAGGGGCATTTTCATAAAAGAGCTTCACATTCAGGGCCATTGGTTCACAGGTCTGCTTGGTCCAAGACTGGGAAGAACCTGGATGATGCTCCAAAGGTTTCAAATGGGTCTGACCTATCAGCACTGTCTAGATTAGTAGCGGCAAGAAATTTGTTGTCTGATGATCGCAGGGAAAAATCTGGTCCTTCACAACTGGATGTAACAAACCTAATTAGCAAGCTTCCTGGATCGTTTAATGAAGCCTCTGAATCTAGCGCAAAGGAGGATCGGAAGCTTCATACCCAAGTTTTTGTGGGTTCTCATCAGAAAGAAGATGGAAGGGCCAGCAACAAGGAGCAACTTCTGGTTAGTAGAACTACATTTAATTGTTATTGAGGGTTTTTTCTATAATTTTTTTGGAAATCACAAGTATCTAATATTTGGTCATGGAAAAGTTAGCCAAGAAATAAATGTGATGCACAACGAAACATGTTGGTTCTGGGCCCTGGGGATGTTGGAATTTTAAACCAATAGGGACCCTTCATACAACAGACCATTTTCAGAGTACTGTTCAATCTAAGAGATTAACTGGACAATACTTCTTGTAACTTTTTGTTCTCACTGTGTCTTCAACAGTGTTGTGAAGAATCAGAAGGTCCATGTATTCCAACTGTACGGTTGGCTGTCTAAACCCTTTACCCATTTCAGAGGCTATATTACAGGTTTGAGTAGGGGCTTGGCCAGGCTCGTGCCTAGGATAATACATGGATTAGTCATTCTTATTTTTGGACTCATGTAGTGGTGGGTGCTTGACGGTGTTTGGACTCGTGTGTAGTTTGGGGTGCTTGATGGTGGGAGAGGAAGTGAATTAGATCTGTCAGATCTGGGTTCTGTAATCCCTGTCCGACTTGGTATGAATATCATAAAGCAAAGAAATACTTTTGCAGCATCTTGAATCAAAGTTATATAATGGTAGATGACTTGAAATTCATAATTTGCTTTATATTAGCAAACTCTTTTTTCCTTGTTTCCATGATCTGATCAACCTTTGCTTTGCTTTGAAGTCTTGTGTCTTGTGTATTTGTGGTAGAGTTTATAATCATCAGGTACTGATCAATTTTCTTTTTCTTCATCAGGGTTATGGATCTAAGGGCAACAAGATTCACTATTCTGGCCCACTACTAGTTCCTTCAGGCAATGTAGACCAGATGCTCAAGGATCATGATCGCCAGATACAAGAAGCCGTTCGACGAGCACGGCTCGACAAGGCAAAATATAGGAAACTTCGGGCCGAGGGTAACCCAATATTTGCCTCTGGCCGTGGAGCTGTATAAGATGATAATGTACCAAATAGAAGATTTTTCCTGTCGAGGGAGAGAGGGAGAGAGATCACATAGAAAAGTAAGAGTGGTGGTCAGCTCCCTTGGTCGGGTAATATAATCAGGTGTAGCCGTGTGGGGGGATTTATGTATAGGGGGGTGTTGTAAGGAAGCCAAGCCTGGAGTGGAAATGATGAATCAATACTGGCCTTTGGTGCCAAGTTCATATCCCGTCAACGTAATCACTTCTGTACCCATCCTGATCTGCAGCCCTGTTTAAAGCATTTCTTTCTCAGTTAGCCACACGCTCAGCTCAGTTAACAACAGTGGAGTGTTCCTTTTTTACTGGTTCCTATAGCAAGACTGGGTAAATTTCTCAATGATCAACCAGAGTAAGGGTGTCAATGGACCGGTTTTGGGTTGGACCCTGGCCAAATTGAAATCAATTTAGACGGATTGGATGGGCCAATAACTATAAGACACCGAATTGGACCAGTCCAGACTCCAGACTTAATGGTCAAAGTATTTATTGAATTGGATTGGACCTGGTCTATCCGTAATGGATTTATATTAATCAGGTCGGATTGAACCAATATTTGGTCTATTGATAGAAGATAAGAATAGAAGTGTCGATGGATTAGGTTTGAGTTGGAACCAATTTAAATTAAAACCAATTTGAACAGATTGGATGGTCCAGACATTGAATTGAATTGATTCAAAATAGTTCAAAGTATTCATTGAATTTGATTGTCCATCTATAATTGATTCATACTGGACCGAATTGGATTGGACCAAATCCAGTTCAATTAACACCCCCTAAATCAGAGCGGTAGTGAACTAATTTTAGTTGGTTAACGGGTTTCATATTAAAAGAATTTTGGTAGGCGACATCTTACGCTAGAGCCGTTGCAGATAATACGCAACCAGTTCAGAATTTAGATAGGTGTTGCATGAATCGCTGACTAGGATAGGTGTTGACCCAGTAGTTCCACTTTCACACGAGGGGGACGAAAAAACATCATGGAAATGATAATTCCACAAGCGCCTCCCATACGTTACTTTTCATTGGTAATACAAGATTTCCATAAATCACCAAAAGAAATTAAAAAGCATACAGGATTAATATAACAAGCAAGAATCAACAAAAAAACTACACAGAAAAACTTAGCCAAATAGTCGTATTAAAGTCGGAATCCAGCACGTTTGCTAGCCAAGGAGGGACCATTTTGAGTTAGCTGCTCGATTTGCTCGTCTTGACAAATGAGCAAAAAAAGAAAAAAAAAAAAACGTGTACAATCAGTTTTAAAATATCTTGCAGAATAAATTGGACATCGAGGTCACAATCAAATCTCTTGACCGCGAATGCAATGCCTTCATAATCACCTTCGATTTAAAAAGTTTGGATGCAATTCAAAGAATTACTTCAGCTACCAACGATGATGGAGCTTTTAAGCTACCTGCTTTGGTTCATCTAAGTGCTTGTTTTGGGGGACTGAAGGGCAGCTGGCTTTCTGAGGTGAGCCTCACTAAGCTTATAAGCTATGTTTGGCGAAAAAATCTGAAATCAGCTCTCAGTCATTTGAAGGGTTGTTCACTTCAGACTTTTTGTCTTTTTGAATAAAGGCCCGTTTTGGAGGGTTGAGCTGAGGATTCAGCTAAAGCAGACATCCCTTCAATTAACTGATTGACTGACAGCGGTTTGTAAGGGCTGAAGTGCAATGGCTTCTGGGTTTCGGAAGTAACATCTACATGGACAGCCTATAAGATATGTTTGGTGAAAAATCCCATAAGCCCAATTCATTTGAAGGGCTGTCTGCTTCAAAAGCCTTTTTGAGTGGTTTATCTGGAGCACTTCTGAACTAGTTTAACTTAGCTCTCCAAAATGTGCCATAGCTTATCTGGAGAGCTTCAAAGCGGTTGAACCGAATCTTCAGTTCAGCCCTCTCAAACAGTTTCAGCTTTTTGATTCACTTGAGCTTAGTGCATGCCATGGTCAGAAATCCCAAAAATTCCGGTCATTTTATCCTTGGTCCACAATGGTATATTTTGGAAATTTCAGAATTCAGCTGTATTTTCAATAAGTTTATTAATAATTTTTAATATTGTATATACTATTTTATATTTGCATTATTAATTTGTAATCATACCACTAATAGTAACAACAATTTATCAATCTTTTTCCCCCATTGCATAAAAAAGCAATTTATCAATCTTCTGCGTTAAATTATCATACCCCTCAAAGAAACCAAAGAAGAAGACAAATTGTCAAACTCTTCTATTCAAATTTCCTACTTTGAAAATAGAACAGAAGTTCCTTTCATGCATTGTCATCACAAGATTTTTCTTTGGTAGATAGCATGGCCTTGTAGCATTGTCGTCACAAGGTAGTAGTCAGTACTCAGTACATTAATTAATTAGTTGAAACTTGAAATAAAGCACGCAGGACTCAAGATCAAAGCCTTAACTCTTCAACTCCAAGCTCAGATTGCTCTTCATTAGATGCCCAGGACAATGTTAACGGTAGGTGATGAAAGATGGCAAACTATAATCTTCTCCATCTTCTACTTCTACTGCTAGCGAATGGTTTGCTCTTCCGATCGACGACATACGCTGTTGATTTCGTCTTCAACGGCTTCAACTCCTCCAATCTCTTACTCTACGGCAACGCAACGCTCGTATCCGGTGTTCTCACCCTCACCAATGTCTCTCATTTCCACACTGGCCGGGCCCTTTACACCTCGAAGATCCCCACAAGAATTCCCAACTCTTCTATAGTCCTTCCCTTCTATACCTCTTTCATCTTCTCGATTGAACCCAACAAGGACCAACTCTCCGGCCACGGCTTTGTGTTCATCTTTGCTCCCCACATCGGCATCGATGGCACCAGTTCGTCTCAAAATCTTGGCCTCTTTAACCAGACGGACAACGGCGACCCCAACAACCACGTGCTCGGTGTTGAATTCGACGTGTTCAGAAATCAAGAGTTCAGTGACGTCGATGACAACCACGTTGGTATTGACGTGAATTCCCTCACGTCGGTAACAGCCGCAACGGCAGGTTACTGGGGTGACAAGAAGAGCAGTCAAGAGGAGACCTTTCATGAATTGAAGCTAAAGAGTGGCGTCAATTATCAAGTCTGGATTGATTACTCGAATTCTCTGCTAAATGTTACCATGGTGCGGGCTGGACTGAGAAGGCCTCAGCGACCTTTAATTAGTATTCCTCTCAATCTCTCTGATGTTCTTCTGGATGAAATGTATGTTGGTTTCACTGCGGCGACAGGACAGTTAGTTGAGTATCATAGAATTCTTTCTTGGAGCTTTAGTAATTCAAAGTTTTCCATTGGAGATTCGTTGGTTACTTCAAACTTACCGTCCTTTGTTCATTCTACGGATTCTATTCTTCAGTCCAACAAATTCATTGCTGGAATAATAATAGTCACAATTGTGTTGGCCAGCGCCTGTTGCGCCGTGACATCTCTGTTAATAATTAAAAGGAGGAGGAGGAAGATGAAGCAAAGAAGGGAGGTGGAAGAATGGGAGTTGGAGTATTGGCCCCATCGAGTTGATTATCAGGAGATTCATGCAGCAACCAAGGGGTTCTCTGAAGAAAATGTAATTGGGTTTTCAGGGAACGGAAAAGTCTATAAAGGGGTTTTGACAGGCGGAGAGGAGGTAGCTGTGAAGCGAATTTTGAACCAGACTGGTGAAGGAATGAAGGAATTCTTGGCGGAGCTGTCGAGCCTCGGCCGCTTGAGGCATAGAAACTTGGTAAGGTTAAGAGGCTGGTGCAAAAGAGAGAATGAAAGCTTGATCTTGCTTTATGATTATATGGAGAATGGTAGCTTGGATAAGAGGGTGTTTGACGAATGTGATGAGAGTTTGATGTTGGGTTGGGAAGAAAGGCTGAGAGTGTTGAAGGATGTGGCTGCTGGGGTCTTGTATTTGCATGAAGGCTGGGAAGCCAGAGTCCTGCACAGAGACATCAAGGCTAGTAATGTGTTGCTGGACAGAGAAATGAACGGGAGGTTGGGAGATTTTGGGCTGGCTTACATTCATGGGCGCAACCAGGTAGCCGCCACAACACGCGTGGTTGGAACTGTGGGCTATATGGCGCCCGAGTTGGTGCGGAGTGGGCGGGCATCCACGCAGACTGATGTGTTCTGCTTCGGTGTCTTGATTCTTGAAGTTGTGTGTGGACGGAGGCCTATACAGGAGGGGAAACCACCTTTGGTTGATTGGGTGGAGGGACTAGTGGAGCGAGGTGAGTTGCCGTTGGCACTAGACAAGCGGTTGATGGCTAAGGAAAGGCACGACGTTGAGGAGATAGAGAGGGTGCTTCGTTTGGGGTTGTTGTGTGCAAGCCCTGACCCACATGCTCGGCCGAAGATGAGACAGGTTGTGAAGGTGTTGGAGGGAAGAGATGAGGCGGAGGAGTCTGATCAAGGACAAGGAATGGAGATACATCTGCTTGGCAACATGAATTCAACCCCAGAATTGCCAGAGTTTCGTAGCTTGGATCAAAGAATGCACTACCCTTTTCGACAGTCGCTCTCATCGTCAATCTCTGTCACAACTATCTCAGGATCCATTCTGGAGGGTCGATGAGCGTGTGCCAGAGGGAACTACGTAGTACGTACAACCAAAGCTACAGTTTTCTTCTGAGCCCCATTTAGGTGTTCATGCTTGCTGGGTGAATGGGTAAGAGTCAATTAGTTTCCATTGAGGCGGCTTCCATTTAGTCTCTTTTAATTTCTCCAATTTGAAGCAGTGATTAAGAAAGAAGAAAGGAATGTAATTTGTCAAACTTGAGCATCGATTCAAACCCATTAAAAAAAGAGAAAATCAAAGTCAAAGAAAAGGAATTAAATCTGTCGCGATTCATGCTCTGAATGAAAGAATGTACTTGCATGGGAGTAGCACCAAATTGTCCTTGTTGTTGTCGTCATATGGAGTCATGACCAGATCATCAAAAGGCATTAAAAAATACGTGAAAATTTCCTATCATCCATCAAATAGTTCTAAAACAAATGATTTTATCCGAAAACAAAGAGTTCTTTAGCTTCTTTTTGTGCACTAGCAAAGATATCACTATGGCAATACTTTGAAAGTTTCTGCTTTGTTAATAATAGCTAATCGATCGGTTCAAAACAATGGTGCCAGACTCAGACGGACATGGTTGAACCTGTCATATGGTGATGACCCGAAGATAGGAAAAGTGATCTGTTATAAGTTGAATAGAGACCAGAAAAGGTAGGGGCAGGCCTAAACGTACTTGGGTGAAAATAATAATTTTAAGTACCGATAATAATGTGAATATGGCATTAAAGCGAAAGAGATATTGAAACAGGACTCGATAGCCAACCCTAGGGTGCAACTTAGGCAGGCTTGGGTTAGAATTTTGTTAAAATTTGAATGAGGGTCCCATAAAGTGTAAAATTTTCAAATTGGGTACCCAACTTATGCCTGTAGCCTAGGGGTGCTCATGGTCTGGTTAACTGAACCGTGGGCTTATTTCGAAACAGAACATGTATTATCAGTTTCTGGAAAACCGGTAATCAAAATTAAACTGAAGTTGATCGGTTAACCAGTTGACTATTTCAGTTAATCATTGGTTCGGTTTATTGGGTTTTCAGTTTTTTATATTTATAATATATATTATAAAAAATATATAAATATATAATAAAAACTAGAAATATATATAATATAATATTTTAAATAATAAATAGTATATTATATATTATAAATATATATTAATATATAATGCATATTTATTAATTTATAATATATAGGAAATATAAAATACATAAATACACATAAATATATAGAAATATATGTTTACAAGTTAGTTTGGCTAACTGCTGGTTTTCCATATTGGTTAACCGAAATTGAACTAGTACCTTCGATTTTTTAAAAATACTGAACTGACTGGTTTGGTTAACCAGATTTTTGGTTTGGTTTTTTGGTTTTTCTTGCTCACCCCTACCATAGCCAACTCCATATACCTGGGACAAGGCCTAGATGATGATGATGATTCAGATTCAATTTGTTCATATTTGAATTTGAATATCCAAGATTTAACAACATTAATAAATTAAACTAGAAGTGAAGAAAATATTATAGTATTATTAATAAATGAAACTTCGAAATTGCATATTATGAACTGAAATACCAAATGAATTTAAAATAACTTGTACAAGACTTGAATTCATGACTATTTAGTAAAAACACAACATTGTACAAAGGATGGAATGTTGTTTATTTACCCCCATATGTGTCTTTCTTTTCTTCTCTATTTTTGTATTTATAGCAAGGTTTTATAAACTGACCTGGAAATTTAAATGAAACTCCTTTAATCATTGATTTTTGGGTGAGCGGTTCAACCATTTGGGTTGAAAGGTTCCATCCATTGCACTAATTAAGTATAATATGTATATTATATCATGGCCTTTAGATTAGAGTATTAGGGTTAGATGGGGTGATTATATATGTATATTATTAGAGGAGACAAGAGAGTGAGATTGTGGCCTTCTTCCTCCTCTCTCTCTCTCTCTCACCACCACCAACAACAAATCAATTCTTTTTTCTTTTCCCTAGTAACCAGTCAACCCTCCTATTGGGTCAACAGTTCATTTATAGTTGTTATATAGCCATTTGAGGGGGTTTAAATGTTGAAAATACCAAAAAAACCCCTAATAGCTATAAATAGCTACATTGGGGGGATTTATGTATTTTTTCTGAATGAGGGTACACAAAATGACTTAAATGCCCCCAACAACTATAAACAACTAAGGGAGCATCTTAAGTAAAGTGGTAAATAAATTTTACAAATGAACAAAATACTCCTCTACCAACATCTATAAACAACTAGTTTAGTTTAGGGGGCATTTTGATTAATTCAATTATTTTCAACCCTTATAAATACCTTAACCCTTACCTATTTTCATTACAACAATAATCAACCTCTTTTGTACTCTCATATTCGATTTTTTTTTTGTATATTTTTTAATTTTAACAAGAGGGGGGCTTGTAACTTGCTCAAGTGTTCACTTTAGGAGGTTTAAAGGCTTGCATTCAAGTTGAAATACCGAATCAACAAACCCGAGGCATGCTATTACCAGGTTAGTTGGATTTTTATAAGGCATTAAAGAAAAAAACAACAGCAATTGCTAGGAATATTTTACACTTAAAGAATTACCAGGAAAAGGATTGAAAGCAGTTTGCATTAAATGTAAAGCTGATTTTAGTTATCAAAGTAGTAGTAACAGTGACATATGGAAAAACATATTTAACAAGATCAACATGATTCAACCCAAACCTAAATTGGTTTTGGGCCTGAATCATTTTCTAATTTTCATTATTCCCAAGATAAAATGAGACAAACATTAACTAGATATATAGTTCATGCTGAACAACCATTTATATTTATAAAAGATCCTAGATTTGAAAAATTTGTACAAACATCAATTAACCCTGCATATAGAAAAGTTTCAAGGAACATAACTACATTAGATGCTATCAAAATTTTTGTATATATATATATATATATAAACAAAATTTGATTTCTACTTTGACAGTTTTTCATTCTAAAATTGCTCTTAGTTTAGATGTTTAGTTTTCTTAGTATAATATTAGTTATATTTGTGCAAGTGATCATTCTATTGATGACACATTGGTTTTACATAAAAGAAGTTTATGTTTTACAAGATTACAATGGCTATATACAGACCTAGCTACTGTAGCTAGTATTTTAAATACTATATATAATTATGGTATAGAAGATATTTCAATTACTTTTGGTAATACTAGTAATAATGGTGTAGCTATAAGTATTTTAAAAAATCTCAAATAAGACCTATTTCACAACATGTTCAAAAAATTAGAAGTTGTATTTTATATATTAAATCTTCAAGTAAGAAAAAAAAGATTTTAAAAATTTATGTTATCAATATCGAAAATGTTATAAAAATTTTCTGTTAGGTGTCCAACATAGGTGGAATTCCACCTATGCTATGTTAGAAAGTAGTATATCATATAAAGATGTATTAAAAATTTTTTTATATAGAAAGGATACCAAATAATGTAATAATTGATTTTGATTGGGACATGGGAATTTGCATAAAAGAATTTTACATATATTTGATGATTGTATAGAAAATATTTTGGTATTTATTATCCATTTTCCTTTATTTTAATTAATAACTTGTATTTAATTAGGGAGTGTTTTGCAAACCCTAGAAGTGAAGAATATTTTGAAAATATTTTTGAACAAATGGAAATTAAATTTAAAAAATATTAGGAATATATTTCTCCTTATTATTGCTTAATTAGCTACAATATTAGATGTTAGGATCAAACTAGGAGGTGTAGAAATAATACTTAATTCATACAATGAAAATATGTAAACAAATATTAACATAGGTAAACAAAATAAAGAAATTAAAAATATTAATTGATATGTAAACAATATATGAATGTAAAATTAGAAAAGCTAGTCCAATGCCACGTATTGAACCTAATAGTAGTGGTAATTCCATATCAGGAAGAGCTAAGACGTAATCTTTAATAAACAGAGACATTGTTAATTTCTTCATCTTATTCTTCTTCAAGTTTGTCTTTGAATGAAATTGATTTTATTTACAATATATATATATATATATATATATATATATATGTATAAGTTTCTTTACATATAAGGAAATACATAACTTTGATATTTTAGCCTGTTGTTTTAGTGCAAAAAATAGAGTGTTGAATGAGAAAAGAAACCAGATGATAGATGAAATATTGGAGATGCATGTCTAAAAAATTGTTTAGATGGAGAAGATAGACTGCAAGGTAAATGAGGATATTACACATCATCCAGTGTATCACTAGATGAAGAAGAAAGTATATTTTGTAATTTTGTAAGTTGTGAGTTATTTGAAAATTTTCTGATCAATTTTCTTATGACATTTTGGTGCATATGGTTTAATTTTAGGATCATGTAAGAATTGCTTGGTTTCAAAGGAAAAGTAAATAAGTTATGACTTACGAGTGACGTACCCTCCCAATCCCAAACGAGCTATTGATACACGCAGCTATGAACCTGTAAAAACTTCATTCCATTTCCAACGTAAGAAGATTGAAGAAATCCTCCAGGCACCGCTGTTTCTTCTCGAAAGTCGAAAGCCGTCAGCCCACCAAACAAACTGGTGTCAACCCCACATCGAACCGCATAACTTTTGGGCCATCCATTCATAATTAATTTGATTATATTAAAGGGAATCCACCTGGGCTCTATAGATTTGAACGTCCAACCTTGTCTTTATACCCGGCTTTCATTCCCAACAGCCTGAACTCTATATAAGCACCAATTCCATGTTCGATCATAATTCCCTTCAAAACTCGAAACTGCTAGGAAATGGCAAATCATCTTCTCCATCTATCTCTATCTCTGCTACTGACCAGAATCCTTCTTCTCCGATCAACTTCAGCTGTTGATTTTGTCTTCAACGGCTTCGATTCCTCTGATATCCTACTATTTGGTAATGCATCACTTGAATCTCGGATTCTCGTTCTCACAGATACCTCGGCTTTCTCCATTGGCCGTGCCCTTTACAGTACGCGTATCCCCACGAGATCTCCCAACTCCTCTGCACTCCTCCCCTTCTACACCTCCTTCATCCTCTCCATCGCTCCAGATGACAACCAGCTCTCCGGCCACGGACTCGTCTTCATCTTTGCTCCCACCACTGACATCAACGGAACAAACTCGGCTCAGCATCTCGGTCTCTTTAACCGCACCAATGACAACAACCCCAGCAACCATGTCCTCGGTATAGAATTCGATGTGTTCAGCAATCAAGAATTCAACGATATCAATGACAACCACGTTGGCGTTGACGTGAATTCTCTCGCGTCGGTGACTGCCGAACCTGCCGGTTATTGGGGTGATAAGACGGCGATGAACAATAATCAAGATGACACCTTTCATGAATTGAAGCTCAACAGTGGCGTCAATTATCAAGTCTGGGTTGATTACTCGAGTTCTCTGCTCAATGTCACCATGGTGCCTGCTGGATCGAGAAAGCCTCAACGACCTTTGATTAGCTTTCCCGTCAATCTCTCCGAGGTTTTTCTGGATGAAATGTATGTTGGGTTCACTGCGGCTACGGGACAATTAGTGCAATATCATAGAATTCTGGCATGGAGTTTTAGTAATTCAAATATTTCCTTTGGAGATACGTTGGCTACTTTCAACTTGCCGTCCTTTGTTCCTTCTGAGGTCTCCGCTTTTCCATCCAAAGGATTTATTGCAGGAATTACGGTGGCTGTAGTCTTGTTTATCGGTGCCTGTTGTGCTATGGTTTTCCTATTTCTAGTTAAGAGGAGGAAGAAGAAGAAGGTGGGGGAGGGAGAGGAGGTAGAAGAATGGGAGTTGGAGTATTGGCCTCACCGAATTGATTATCAAGAGATCAGCGCAGCAACCAGAGGATTCTCTGAAGAAAATGTAATTGGGTTTGGAGGAAATGGGAAGGTCTATAAAGGGGTTTTGGCAGGAGGAGTAGAAGTTGCTGTAAAGCTCATTTCACACGAAACGGATGAAGGAATGAAAGAATTCGTGGCCGAGGTGTCGAGCCTCGGGCGACTGAAGCACAGGAACCTGGTAGGATTAAGAGGTTGGTGCAAAAGGGAGAAGAGGAACTTAGCTTTGGTTTATGATTATATGGAGAATGGAAGCTTGGATAAGAGGGTGTTTGAATGTGAGGAGAGTGTAATGTTGGGGTTGGAGGACAGGATGAGAGTTCTGAAGGATGTGGCTTCTGGGGTGTTATACTTGCATGAGGGTTGGGAAGCCAGAGTCCTGCACAGGGACATAAAGGCTAGTAATGTGTTGCTTGACAGCGATATGAATGCGAGGTTAGGAGATTTTGGGCTGTCTCGCATCCATGGCCGTGGCCAGGTGGCTACCATCACGACACAGGTAGTTGGAACTGTGGGATATATGGCGCCTGAAGTGGTGCTGAGCGGCCGGGTGTCAGCACAAACCGATGTGTTCAGTTTTGGGGTATTGATTCTTGAAGTTCTGTGCGGGCGGAGACCCATAGAGGATGGGAAGGCGGCTCTGGTTGATTGGGCATGGAGCCTAATGGAGCGTGGGGAGTTGTTGTTAGCTCTGGACGAGCGTTTGATCAGGGCTGCTGATGAGGGCGGTTTTGAGGCTGAGGAGGTAGAGAAGGTGCTTAACTTGGGCTTGCTGTGTACAAACCCTGATCCGCATGCTCGGCCGACGATGAGACAAGTGATGAACATGTTTGAGGGAACAAGCGAGGTCGAGTTTAAATGTTTAGACATGGAGAAGCTTCAGCAAGCAGTTGGGGAGCTCAGCCTCAGCTTCCGAGGTCTATTGGACGATTCTTTCTCCCTTACCAATAATGGCTCCATGACTTCTTCAAGTGACCTCTACCCCTAAGGCTCACTCACCAGAAGAGGTCCATCCCAAGATGCATGCAACAAGATTACGTACTACCACAAGCAGTTTGTTCAGGTGATGTTTGTGGGGGCTCAAATTGATTCAGTTCCACCTCCAAATAGGCCAATAATCTAGCTAGCCCAAGCAAAATTTGACCAAGAGCAACCAAATTAAATCAAAGCCAGCCTATATGCAGTAGTGGGATGCAGTTGAAATTGTGACTAGGAAGGAGTCTGTGATTTTAAATTGTTCGACGGCTGGCTGCAGGCTACTTGATAATTAATTAAACCTCCAATTTGGACCATATATAATTAAAGAACTTGGTGTGATTTTATGTACGTACGGAGATTTAACAATTTCTTTTATTAATTTGTTGTGTGTAATCTAAGGAGACAAAAATAGTCAAATTAAGAAGATGAATGGGGACGGGGAGATGCCTCTAGATCTGTACGAACAAAATCAATATTTGTTTGTTTCTGCACGAAAATTCTAAGAATTGCTCTATAATTTTTCTTTCAGTAGTGAAATGATTTTTCCAAGCTAGCTAGCTTAATTGAAAGCAATCATTTTCAACGATAAAAAGAGCAGGGATAACATTTTGGTACGTGGATGTGTAAGCATCGCTCAGGCCGAGACAAACCATTTCAAACTCGCCTACGCCTACAGCTAGCATTCATTCATTCAACTAAAAAGAAATGTTATTCATGCTGAGGTGAGAATGAAGTATATATATATATATATATATTTGTTGGTTCGGTCTACCTGGTCCAAAGAATATTTTGGATCATTTTCGATCAGTTCAGAAACTGTTCAATCTGTTCAAATTTCTATTAATTTAAATTGATTTCAACTCAAACCTGGTCCATTAACGTTTATGTTCTTATTCTTTATCAATGAATCAGATATTGGTTCAATTCAATCCAATATGTCATATTGGTCTATCCAATTCGTCCAAATTCAACATATCTTATTGGTCCATTTAATCCGTCCAAATGGATTTTGAGTTGAACTCCGTCCAACCCAAAACTGGTCCATTGACACCCCTACTTCCAAAGAAAAAAAATGGGTCGTGTTTTGCTTCTTTGAAAGCATCAGATCGAAACACAATTAATTGTGAGAAATTAATTAAGCTGTAATGATCCATATGAAAACAAAGAAAAGAAATAATCTAACATTTTTCAACATGTTGCATGTAGATCAAAAGAAAATTTTGTCATGTTAAATGGAGCCCTTCAAATGAAAGAAAATTAAAAAATATATATATAAACTTTGATGCATCAATCCATCGGGACGGGACGACCACAATTGCATGGATAGCAAGAGACCACTTTGGCAGAATTTAGGGCTTAGGAACCGACAAACCAAGGTTTTCGAAACTCCATTGATATTAATGGTTTGACCGTTTGGCTTGGGAATCATTCAAGTAATCGGTTTTATTTTATCTCAAACCCGGTTTTTGGTCAAAAACATTGAAAAAGTCAATAACCCGTTGATCTAGGTAGTTGAACCGTTAACTTGTTCAACAGTTTTGACCGTTTTCTATTTTTAATTCTTTTTTATTTTTTTAATTTATTTGTCAGAATGGTCCGTCTATTCAAAACGGATGATCGGACTCTTGACCTAGAAACCGATGACCAGAATGATTCCGTTTAACGTTGTGACAAACTATTAGCAGCTAAAAAATCTATTGGAATGGCTTTGACTTCGAACACATGAAGTACTAAGATGATTGTCCTAACGCAAGAAAGCTATTTGAAAGCATTAGAATTAATCATGCTAATTGTTTGATTGATTCCATTGTTAGTGGAAGTCCATTAGTTGCCATGGTCAAGTGGTGATTGAGAGGTCAGACTTTCGCTTTTGTAGGCAGTTCTATCCCTGCTTTTGTTAGAGGTCAGATTTTCAGACTTTCGGATTTGTTACATTACTCTAGCCGGTGGAATTGTCTGTCCTTAAGACTTATCTACTATTAATTTGTTAGAATCGAGAAAAAGATAATAACAACAAGCACCAGTGGTCTAGTGGTAGAATAGTACCCTGCCACGGTACAGACCCGTGTTCGATTCCCGGCTGGTGCATCCCATATGATAATAAGCGGGGATAGCTCAGTTGGGAGAGCGTCAGACTGAAGATCTGAAGGTCGCGTGTTCGATCCACGCTCACCGCAATCTCTTTTCTTCTTTTCTAATTTTTTTTTTCTCTTGAGTGCTTGTTCTTGTGTATATTTTATTTGGGGAAATAAGTTGTAAATGAAGTGCTATTGACACTGATTTTATTTGTTGAAATTGCAATATTGGGCATGTACTGTTGTTTTCGAGGCTACTCCAAACAAATTGCAATATTGGGCATCACTGCTGATCTGAATAATGGTTTTTAGCTGTTTTTTTTTATTTTAATTAATTTTTATTATTTTTATCTTTTTAAAATTAGAATGAGCCATCTATTCAAACTGTGATTGATTTGTCAATCCAGAAACTGGTGGCTAAAGTGATTTTGGCTCCGGATTAGTTTTTAAAACAATGTTCCCAAACTTAACTTATTCGATCATCAATGGAGGGGATGTGCATTTACGGATAACAGATGGCAGTGGACTAATGTGATTGGTACCTTCAATTTCTAATTGCAAATTCACTCCATGTCTAGACCCAATTTAAGTCGAAGAAGGGTCTGTTTGGTTTTGTATAATAGGTGCCTGGAAAAGGAATGATAATGGGGTGGGGGTCATATTCCCCGTTCCTATGCCCAATTCTGAAATTAACCCCCACCCCCGTCTCCGATCCCCATACAAATGGGTTCTCTATTAAAATTTTACATTATAAATAATGTTTTAAACATGTTTTGATATATATAAATAATATATATAATTGAGGTTAGGGTGGGGCAGAGACCTCAATCCCCACCCTTGACTCCATCTGGTCGGGGAAGTCGGGTCCCCGTCGGGGATGGGGAAAATTGCCACCCCTAGCCTGGAATTGGAATTTGAATGATCCATTCCGTTTCTAACTGTTTGGTTGGAATGGGATTCTTGTTCTCATTAATGTGATTCTCTCATATAAGGGGGGGGGAATGCCCATTTTAGTCTCCCCCTTGAGAACAGAATTTCCATTCAAGAGTCTATCAAGAAGTAAAGAACTCATGACAAATTCCAAAATCCTAATATTAATAAATTAATAATATATTATTAAAATAATAATAAAATATTAATATATTAATAATAACAAACAAGGATATTAATTATTAAATATAATAATAATACATATAAGTAAAATATTAATACACTATAATTAATGTAATAAAATAATAATATATTAATAATTAAAAACTATTAATAATCTAACTCCATCAATCAACATGACATCCAAAGTGATCTTGAGGATATATTCAATGAATACGTAAAGAACAATTTTAGAGAGACAGATTTTTCTTAAGCATTTAACTTGCCAGAATAATGAAAATGTCATCCAAATACACCCAAACAACGGCAAAGCCAAAATCCATGGTGCTTGCTTATATTTTGGTGATGAGATTCACCTTGATGTAAATATGTCTTTTTCTTGTTGGCCCATTTTACATTTTGTACTAAGCTCTTATTTTTTGGGTTAAATTTGCGTATTGAATGAGTTAGGGGTGCTTTCCAAACCGAACCGGTATTATTGGTTTTTGGAAAACCAGTAATCAAAACCAAATTGAAGCCAATCGGTTAACTTGTTGGTCAGTTTGGTTTATTGGTTTTTTGATATTTAAAATATATATCATAAATAAATATTAAATATATAATATAAATAGTAGAAATACATATAAAAAATTATATTATAAATAATAAATAATATATTATATTATAAATATATATTATAATGTATAGATAATATAAAATATATATGAAAAATATGTAATATACATAAATATATTATAAACTATATTACCTATAAAAGTGTGAATAAGGTATTGGTTTCTAGAGATTTTCTTTACTAAAATACCCCTTCTCTTGAATTTAGTTCACCTTCATTGTAAGGGTAGAAAATGTAATTAAAATAATACTATTAAATGCATTCAATTACCTTTCATTAAGTTTCACATTTAAGTCATTAAATAAATCACATCTGAGGAATGGTGATTTGGTGCGACCTAGCAAGAAGGGGACACGTGGACACGACCTGACTAAGGGATGACAGCTCAGCCTAGCAAGACTAGTTCACAATGTTTGAGCTCGTGTGTTCGGTCACCTCGGCACAGAGTCACCTCGGACAGGGTCACCTCGGTATCGAGGCACTTCGGCGTTCAATCCAGCTCGGAGCTAAAAGAACCGAAGTATCAGCTCGGGGCTACCGACCCGAACCGCCACGTACCGACTCCGGAAGTTCCTCCAATAGATCCTAAACCTCACGGGATCATGCCATGTAACGGCGGGCCTAGTCTTCTCCCCGCCCGGATCGGGTGAAATTGATAATCTTTATTAATTGATACGTTACTCCCCAATTAAAGCGGAAATGGATCCTCTCAGGACGAAGATCCCGGAACCGATCTGCAAAACCCGCGAGAGCTCGACTTATAAAGGCACCAACCCTAATGACATAAGGTATGCGTGATTTTTCTACTCTCTAACTCTCTATCTCTCAAAGTTTTCAGCTCGCACCACAGTATACTAACTTAAGCATCGGAGTGACCTCGCCGGGTTAGCCACCCCGAGTTCTCTGATCCGCTGTCTTGCAGATTCACCTAGTTCGCTGCTCGATTGGAAGCCAGATCATCCTCCAGTAGGGAGTAGTCAGATCGCGCTACATCAACATCCTTCTCATTGAATCCAATATTAATACTTTTGTTTCTCACTATTAAATTCTACTAATAAATCTATACTCAATAATTATTAATACAATGAAGTTTGATATTTTTAAAATAAAGCTAGAAATGAAATCATATTTTTCCATCTAAGTGGTGGGTAAGTAGTTCAACCATTTGGTCAAATGGATAATTCCATGATGTCATAAGTAAATAATAAAAATTTAGAAATGCAAAAAATAAAAAATATAGAAAATTGGACACAATTTTATTATTATATATTTGTCATATTAAAAAAAAGTATGATAGGATAAACATAATTTTATTAATGATTGACACTAAATATACAACTTAAAACCGATGGAAAATGAAACAATTTTCCCATCTAGGGGGTGGGTTAGTGGTTCAACAGGTCAAATGGGATAACTCATGATGTATAATTAAAAATAAAAATTTTAAAATAGAATAATACAAAAAATACAAAACAATTTTGGGCACATCTATTATAGGGGTGAGCATAATTTGGTTAGAACCCAATTGAAAATTTTGACTTTTCTATATACATTATTAAAATTTGGTTTTAATCGAAATAACTAAAAGCCAAATAAAAAATGTTGGTTTTTCTATTATTCAGTTTCAATTTGATTTTTATTTTTAATTTGGTTTTAAAAATTTCCTATTTGTTCGGTTTGGTTCGGTTTTTAACCGAATAAACCGAATGTTCACCCCTACATCTATAATATTATATCTTAATCATATAAACAAAAAATAAGTATGATGAATAATAATTATTTTATTAGTGATATAAATTAAATGCAAATTTTAAAATCAGCATGAAGATGAAACCATTTTCATATCTAGATGGTAGGTCAATGATCTAATCTTCCAGGTAAAATGTATCAATCTATGATGTCATAACTAAGTAATAAATATTAAAAAATATATATAGAATCTCAAAGAAAAATATAAGCTTTGTATAAAGCATTTTGATACAATTCTAATGTTATGTATTCATGATATTAAATATGAAAGTAATAATTACTTTTATTAATGATGAAAATGGAATACAAGATTTAAGTAGAAAATGCAATTAAAATAATACTATTAAGTGCATTTAATTATTACCTCTGATCAAGTTTCACATTTAAGTCATTAAATAAATCACATTCTCTCTCTCTCTCTCTCTCTCTCTCTCTCATTCAATCCAACATTTATACTTTTGTTTCTCATCATTAAATTCCACTAATAAATCAATACATAATAGTTATTAATATAATGAACTTTTATATTTTTAAAATAAACCTAGAAATTAATGAAATCATATTTTTCCATCTAGGTGGTAAGTAGTTCAACCATTTGGGTCAAATGGATAATTCCATGATGTCATAAATAAATAATAAAAATTTAGAAATATAAAAAATAAGTATGATATTTGTCATATTAAAAAATAAGTATGATAAAATATACATTATTTTATTAATGATGGACATGGAATATAAAACTTAAAACCGATGGGAAATGAAACAATTTTCCTATCTAGGGGGCGGATTAGTGGTTCAACCTTTCAAATGAAATGGGTTAACTCATGATGTATAATTAAAAATAATTTTTTTATAATAGAATAATACAAAATAAGTATGATGAATAATAATTATTTTATTAGTGATACAAATTAAATGCAAAATTTAAAACCAATCTGAAAATGAAACCCATTTCATATCTAGATGGTAGGTTAACGATCTAATCTTCTAGGTCAAATGGGCCAATCTGTGATGTCATAACTAAGAAATAAATATTAAAAAAATATATATGGAAACTCAAAGAAAAATATAAGCTTTGTATAAAGCATTTTGATATAGTTCTAATGTTACATATTCATAATATTAAACAAAAATAAATCTGAAAATAAGAATTACTTTTATTAATAATGAAAATGGAATGCAATATTTAAAATCAACGAAAAAGCAAAATGGTTTTTTCCATCCAAGTGGTGGATTAGTGGTTCAATTGTCCATGCCAAATGGATCAACACATGATGTTATAATTAAATAATAAAATACACAAAATTATAGAAAAATGTAGATAAACTTGTGTACATTCTATGATATTATATATTCATCATATAAAAAAAGTGTGATAAATGAGAATTATTTTCATTAATGATGGAAATGAGATAAAAATTAGAAAAAAATAAAAACATTAATGTCTAACACATTACCCCACTAACCATGCCAAATGGTTACATAATTTAATTAGCTAAGCCACTAAGTGGTTTGGTGGTAAATGAACCTACAATCTTGAATTGGGTGGCTATGGCTAATCAATCTAATAAATTGATTTGACCCCAATATTAAAAACCAATATCAAACAATATATTGGAATTTTATGAAAAAATTCAAACATGTATTAATATTATATATTCTTCATATTAAACAAAAATATATTTAAAAAAATGAAAGTTATTGTTAGTAAAAATAGAAATAGCTAAAATACAAAAAAAAAATTAATGTATCAACCATAGCCCATGGTTCTACCGGTAAGGACTAATTTGGTTCTTGACCCAATCAATGTTTTTTTTTTTTGCAATAAATAGTGTATATATATATCAGTCAATTTGATTAACTGCCGGTTTTTTCATATTGGTTAACTGAAACCGAACCGATACTTTTGGTAATCGGTTCAATTAATCGGAAATTTTCATATGGTCTCATCGGTTCAGTTGGGTTTTTCAGTTTTTGATGATAACCCATTCTCCCCTGGTATGAGTTAATATGTAAATTTTCTGCTAATTTTAACTTTGTAAACTAAAAAATGCTAGAAGCAGATGCTTATAGAACTTAAAACATCTAAGAGAAATTAAAACACTAGCTTCACAGACCATTCACATCTTATTTGTTCTGGTACAAAGCAACCGATTGAGGCACTATTTCTTCAAAGTTTAGATATTTAAGCTTCATTTAACTGTGGGGGATTATATACAGAGCTTGCTGATGTTGTATGTTACTACATGGATGATCTGCAACAAAGAACACGTGTAGGGCTTTCATTGGTGGTTGACATGTCTGTCTGTCTGTCTGTCTGTGTCTCTAACTCCTAACTGCAACTACCATAATAAAAATGGATATAGTGCATATGTCTTGGTATCATGTCTGCCTCCTCTTATTGAATTCCATCTTTTCACTGCGTCCCTTGGTTGGAATCTCAATCTCTATTCCAGCTGAACATCCTTTCCCCTTCCAGGTTTGAGAATCTGAAAAGAGCAGAGTAGACTTGGATCCACATTCATTAGTGCACCTGCGTTGTTGAATTCTCCACAGTAGTTTGGAGCCGAGAATATGGTAACCAGCTGCCTGTCGGCAAAGAATTCATACCCATCTTCAACGACCTGCAGCTCATCATCGGTTTTGATCAGAAAACCCAGCTTGTTAATCGCGTATTTCAGGCAAAACGAAACGAAAAACTTGAGATATCGATTGATGCGTGTTTGGTTTAAGTACCTGGTGAGCGCGACATATGAGATCAAGATCATTCTTCTTCAAGAACTCAGCCACCTTGTCTGATCCAAATGTATATGAAACTCCCCTGTCGTTCTCTCCCCATCCTTTGATGTCTCTGTCGGGATCAGCCCAAAGAAGATCACACAAGAGACCTTGATCAGGCACATCAGTTGGCCTCTCTATCGCTCTTACTTGATCCATGCTCTCCATTTCTGGAGAAAGCCCACCATGCATGCATAAGATCTTGTCATCAACGACTGCCGCCACGGGCAAACAGTTGAAGCAATCGGTGAATATCTTCCAGAGTCGGACGCTGAACCTGCGCTTGCATTCATCGTAGAACCCATATATTCTGTTGATGGAGGCACACTCATGGTTTCCTCGGAGAAGGAAGAAGTTATCTGGGAACTTGATCTTATAAGCTAAGAGAAGGCATATGGTTTCAATGCTTTGCTTTCCTCTGTCTACGTAGTCTCCCAGGAATAAGTAGTTGGCTTCTGGCGGAAAACCACCGTACTCAAATAGTCGTAGGAGGTCGGAGAACTGACCATGTATGTCACCTGCTAACCAGCTGAACCATTAATTCTTTACTTCAACTTCCTCTTTTATTTTATACAGCAAGCTAGCTAGACTCGCCTATAGAGGAGGGGAGAAAGCATTTCAAAATTCAGATTTAACTTGCTATATATGACCCAATTACATTACATTACTTGTTATGAGCCAGGACTAGTTTTGAATTTTGATTGCTGAAGCTTCAGCAGATAGAATTAGAAAATCAACAATCCACCAATTGTCAAAAATTTGGTACATTGGGAGCTTGTAGTTGTGTTGTTGATACATCAAAGAGAAATCATGCAATCTTAGTTATGGAAAAATAAAAATAAATGAATACCTGTTCTGTTGCAGCACAGAGAATCAAAAGAACATTCATCAAGTTTAAAGGAGATATCAATATAGCCTTCTTCTTTTATCTTATTACCCAGAACCAGAATATATATAAGAGAGAGAGAGAGAGAGAGAGAGAGAGAGATCGGTGTCCATGCATGTTATATTCTCGCTCCTATCAGGATTAGGGACTAGCTTTGTTGGAAGGCTAACTTGCAACTGATTGTAATAACATGAAAATTAAGATGAATTACCATGGAAGCCAGCCAAATTCAAGGCGTTAATATGGATATTGATGAATGAATTTTCTTTGCGTATTTAATTAGAAAGCATTTTAGACGTCTGTGAAAAGAATGCAGTGGCACAGGAACATGCAGGATATATATAAAGAAGAAAAGAGAAGGAATATATATATATATATATATACATATGCTACGCAAAGCGTATTTACCACAAATGTTCATGGGGGCTTCTAATTCCAAGAGAATGGGTTGGCTGAGAAAGACACCCTTGGCCACAGTGCAGAGTTGACGGATCTCAGAGTCGGAGAGCTGAATACGTTTGCCTTTGCTCTTCCTACCTTCCAATAACCTCTCTATTAGATCATCTAATACCCCCACTTCCATGGCCTCGGCCTGATCGATCGATGTAAGCAGCTTTGTTTATGTTTGTAATTGTGTATTGTCAATGAACTTTAATTTTGTTTTGTTGTTGTTGTTTTTGTTTTTTTTTTTCACTTAACCAATGACAGGACAAAAGCAAACCAGAAGAATAAAACAGAATAGGAGACACAGAGCGCTAAAGATCCGTGGGTGAACAACTAAAGATATGATATGGGGAAATAATTGAATGGCTAGGTGTGGGTTTCGCTTGCCGATTAATGGGAAGGAACCAAGGGAGATTTGTATGCCCTTCGTTCCCTATTTATTCGGGTTTTCCATGTTTTGGTTTTGATTAAACATCCCTTCTCCAAAATTTGCGGTTGAGACTTGAAAGTCAGAGGAGAGGAGAGATGGCATATCATCATGGAAAATTGAAGAAGAGGAAGAGGGTATCTCTCCCTAGCTAGTAGCTACAATACAATATTTTGGGAGTTGAGAGTTGGAGACATATAAGTAACAAGCCCCCCTTCTTTTACAGAGTTCGTAGCATGGTTTAATTTGTACAGCTTGTTCTGTTGTTCCCCCGGCCCCCATGTCCATCATTAACAAAGTTTGGATAATTCGGAAACACTTCACAAATCAAAATTGGGCCATTGTTTTATATATGCTTGCACATTAAAGTTGGGGGAGAACCAAAGGACCAAGGAGTTCGTGGATGGTTGGGGAGAGAGGGTGAAGTAGGGTTAATCATGGGTTGGGTTGGGCTTAGCACTTGTGATAACAGCTATAGCCCTAGGTCCAATGCTCCATGGATGACCTGGGCCAATCTTGATTTTGGGCATATGACTTTTATGTATAAAGTATTAATATATATGCTATTTATATTATATACCATATAATATGTCTTTAAAATATATTTTATTAATTATATAAATACAAAAATATTATATACAATTTGTATCATAGGTTTCATATTAAAATATTTATATAAAATAAAAATAATATATATTTATGTATAAATAATAGGCCTTTTTTACAATCCACTCCACCTTAGAATTCATGAATTAATTCCCTAAGGCTATGTTTAGTTTGAAGGAAAGTGCATGAAAAAGAAGGTAGGAAGACCTTTGCAAATCTTGTATAGATTTTCCGGTCTTTCCCTTCTTTTCTCTACCTTTTCCTTCAAACTAAACATAGCCTAAATGTATTTATCCACGGATACCCCTCATCTTGACACTGACCCAAACTGTATAATCACATTAAGAATTCTAAGGTAGACTGAACGCAAAATACCCCTAAATAATATATACATGAATATGTATCTGTTAGGCCTAAAGTATTGGGCCCAAGCTTAACTTAGAAATTTGTAGGGCTATGCTTTTTCTAGGTTGGATTCAAAATTATCACCCATAAGATGAAGGAGATAAGCATTTTGTTAAAGCAAATAAGAGAACATGGAGCCTAAGAGAATGTTTCAAAATGGTCAGTTAATCGTGCCTCAATTTCTTCACTTTTTTTGCCAACTAAAATTATTATAGTTTTATAATTTATATTTTCTTGGTGGGTGATTGACCGTGGGAGAGAGTAGATTACACCCATGAGATCTGAGTCATGTACTAATTGACTAACTTGGTATATAAGAAATACTTTTTTTTGCAGCGTCTAGAACCAATGTTATATAATTGTAGATCACTTAATCACTTGTTAATTATTATTGTTATGCCCATGCTTTCTGCATGCCCACTGATAGTGTACGATTTAGATGCTCCTAGTTGTTGGGTAGTTCAGACACATGTCGCCAAGTAGGTCGTGCGAACTGTAAAGAAAATGAGGTATCAGAGAACCCGGAGTAGTTAATTTGGCGAGGTCACTCCAATGCTTAAGTTAGTAATAGTATATGCGAGCTAAGAGTTTGAGAACAAGGAGAGCTAGAATGCACTAAATCGCGTGTACCTGGGTCCTGGGGGTTGATGTCCTTATATAGTTGATCTGTCGTGGGTCTCATGAAACGACTTCGGGATCCTCGGCCCGTATAGATGAGATCCGTTTTTGCTTTAGAAAGAGAGTAATGTACCAGTCAACAAAGTCTATCATTACCATCCGAACACCCAGGAGATTCGGAATCCACTGAAAAACTTCTAGAATTGATTACGTGTCACTTTGATACTTGAGTATCGAACTGGCTTTAGTGTTGAGATGGCTCTGTGCCAAGGTGCCCAAACACCCAGGCTCCTGAACTGCTGATTGGGCTCCCGTTACCGAGTTGTCATAGATGCACATGGAAGTTAGTCAAAGAAAATCCTGTTTCAAGTGTAAGTTTGACGCATAACTAATCGTTTGCTGGAGTCCATGATCAAAGCTGATTCTTAAGCATCTTTTCTTGGGAAGTCTTTTTGTGTATTGTTTATTTCTGGTAGAGTTTATAATCATCAGGTACTGATCGTTTTTCTTTTTCTTCATCAGGGTTATGGATCCCAAGGCTACAAAGATTCACTGTTCTGGCCCACTACTTGTCCGTGCCTCACTTAATGTAGAACAGATGCTCAAGAATCAGCTTCCATTTCAAAAGAAGATTGATGAAGCAACTTTTCACAAAAAAAGTTTTCCTTCCAGAAGTGTGCTTCAGCTCCACTACCAACGAGGATGAAGCTATTAAGCTACTTGTTTTGGTTCATAACTCATAGGTGTCTGTTTGGAAGGGTTATTGAAAAACAGTAGCTTTTGGGAGTTCACATCTGCACCCCACTAGGGAACGCCCTACAACACATCCCCTGCCATGTATTGGGAATATCTCCTGGTGATAGTACCAGAAATGATGATGTTATCATCAGGAGATGTTCTTAATACATGGCGGGGATGTGCTGTGAGACGTTATGGGGCACATTTATGAAGTTCTGAACTCAGCTTTTGGCTTTCTGAGGGGCGGTCCTCACTCAGACAGCTTATAAGTTTTGTTTGGGCTCAGTTTGAAAAAGGAGTATAAATATAAATATGTAGAGTGTGAAACCTTATATTTTGTATTATTTGATATGTATTTACACTGTATATATTTGTATTTGTACTCTTTTCAAATTGAGTCTTGGGCTCAATTTGGAAGGAGTATAAATACAAATATGTAGAGTGTAAATACATACAGACTAATACAAAATATAAGGTTTTGCATTCTACATATTTGCATTTGTACTCCTTCCAAACTGAGCCTTGGTGAAAAATTTGGAGAGCCCAAATCAGCTGTCTGTTACTTTTCCAAACTATACTGCTTGTGGTTTCACCCCTGCACCCAAGCCCTTTGCTTCCACCACAGGCCACTATAAGGTGGAACGGGATCTGCTCCTCACAAATGGGCGCCTCACAGGCACATCAACCGTGCATTAAGAACATCTCCCATGAATAATAACTAATAAGTACGGGAGATGTTCCCATTATATGGTAGGATGTTCATGTGAGGTCGGTGTGAGACGCCCTATGTAAGGAGAAGATCAGGTCTCCTATAAGGCCCCATTTGGTTTACAGCAATAGGGGTTTAGATTCAAAATCGGAATGGGCTATTCCAATTCCAACTGTTTGGTTGGGTGGAATTGGAATGCCATTTCCATTCTTGCTTTCTTGGTGGAATGGCATTCCCCCATTTGAGGGAATGGTCATTCCCTTTCCTCTCTTGAGAATAAAATCTCATTCCTTTTGATTCTAATTGCCATTCCCATTCCCATCTGAATCAAACAGATTGTGGGAATAGACCACTCTAATTCTTATTCCAACTATGAACCAAACATACCCTAAAATTGTACTATCGGATTTTCTTTTCTCAACTTCTTCGGGATCGGGTCATGGAATAGATCACAACTAGAACTCAATGCACCTAACACTTATACAACAGATTCATTAAACTACAAATCTTGTTCATGTTTCTTGAGGTGAAATGATACATAAATAACTCATGTTGGTCCCACTTCCAAAGAAAGAAATGGATCGTGTTTTGCTTCTTCATAAGCATCTGAACTAGTGGGTTCCATAGTTCCAATCACAAGGATCATTAGGAACCTACAAAGCAATTAATCAAATGTGCACTAGTGGTCTAGTGGTAGAATAGTACCTTGCCACGGTACAGACCCGGGTTCGATTACCGGCTGGTGCAATAAGTATTTGTTTGCGGGTGTTCGATCCACGCTCACCGCGTTCTCTTTTCTTATTTTTTTTATTGATAAAAATATTTTCATAAATGTAATAAAAAGCAATAAGGTAAATTAAAAACTAATTTCCATTTAGAATTAATACAAAAATAAAAACTTAATATAGTTAATTAAATTTAATAAGGATTAATAAAAATAAAAATTTATTATTTTTTATATAGTTTAATTAATTTAAAATCAATTTAAGTTCCATTTAAATATAGTTTAAAATCAATTTAAACTTCCTTGTTTTTTGATTTTAATGAAATCCCTCCCTATTGTTTTGAAAAAACGAGCAAATACCATCCTTTCCTTAGCATTCCAAATAAGAAATGCTGCTATAATGCATTAATCTTTTTAAAATATCAAATCTTCCCTTAACCAACTTTCATTCAAATGTAAATTTACTAAAATACCTTAAAATATTTGCTTCCTTTTACTTCAACCATTTTACTTACTTTGTCTAAAAAGAATAGAGAGAATTATTCTTTGAACGCTGACAAGCAAAATAAATTAGTGGAGGGTAAAGTTGAAACTTTAAATTGTGTATGATAATGCCTTAATGATAAGGGTATTTTAGTAACTTCAATGACTTTGTTATGGAAAATCTAACAAAAAGGAGGTATTTGCAGTTTTTTTTTTCAAAACTATAGGGGAGGCTTTTGTTAGGGTCAAAACACAAGGGTAGTTTATAGAATTGTTATAAGAGAGGGTTTTTTTTATAATTTTACCTAAAAAACGTTATAAACATAACAACAAACCAATAAAACTTAAAAATTAATAACAAAAATAGCATTAAGATACAAAAGTGTAAAGCAAATTTACCTAGAGCATTAGGAAATTGGCCACTCTCACTAAAGTGCAACTTAGATTGTGATTGGATAAACTAGACATAACCCAAAAAATAATGCTTGAATTGGATTCAAGGTTTTAAAAGGCTGAAGGCAGGGGAGAGGTGATTGGGTCTCATACCGGTGAGGTGTAAGCCTTGAGCCAAAAAAAAATTGATATAATCCATAAACAAAAAAAGGCATGAAAAATATAAAATTATGATCTTATTTGGCTTGTTTGATATATTAGATATGGGTTCATTGTTCAAATTATCGATGACCCCAATATGATGTAAGGGTTGTATCGAGTATCACACTTTGAGCCATGCACATCTTTTCTTTTAGTTTTTTTTTTCAAAATTTCACAGCAAGGTTAGGTTTATGTTATTTAATTATTAAAAAAAGATTTTTTTTAAAACACCTTAAAAAGGGGTAGCAATACCCCAAAGATACGATACACTTGACATGAGGCCTATAGTATCAATATTTTGAACCTTGCATGAATTAGAATCATTTTCCCGAGCAGTGCATTCCTATTTCATTTCTTGCACTTGTATGCATTAGTGAGAGTGATTTGACCATCTATATGATGCATGTGCTTTAGAGGAAATAACTTTTCAAGTATGGGGTAAATGGGCAAATGGATGAGAATAAAGTATAAACAATAAAACAAGCTATTTTCTTACACATTTATATGCATTTATTAGTTATTTCTATGTTTATTGTTTGTTCAATATGCCAATATATACAAAGCAAGGCATTCATCTATTTTTTTTGTTTTAAATTTTTCTTTCACCCCTATTTAAGCATTCATATTCAAGATTAACATGCAAATAATTGAGGCCCAAGCCAAAGGCCCAAAGGCATAAGCCTCAAACAATTCAAGGCCTAAGCCTTGTTGATGAGGTCTGAGGCTATTGAGGCCAGGCATTTTTTCCTAGCCTTGCCTCAAAGTTTAGGCCTTTCGCCTTCTCTCATGAGCCTTTTAAAACAATGGTTGAACTTGAACATGGACATTGCTTAATTGGAAATACCATAAAGCTCCTTTCTCAATTTTACTTGATAAAGACCACACCGTATGAGTCTCAACTAGTTATGAAACTAGTACAATTGTAGAATCGACACAAGAAAAAAAAAATTATACTTTTTTTTTTTTATTTCTTTTTTTGTGAGCTTCGGCTGGGGGAGAATTTTGGTGGTTTTGTACTACATCTATTTAGAGAGAAAGGGCCGTGTTTTGCTTCTCCAAAAGCATTTGATATAGAATCAGTTGGTGCAGTGCTCCATTCAATGCTACGGTTGTGTTCAATTCCCAGCTGGTGCAATCGATTTGATGAAAAGTGGGGATAGCTTAGTCTTAATTTTTAAATGGAAAAATCTATGGTACGGAAAAGATATTATGGAAAGAGTTTTGACGAATCAAAATCCACCTATGTATTTTGATAAATAACTGGCTACCACATTTATGATTCTAATTGACTGGTAAGATGTTTTTCAGATATCAAATAAAAAATTTGAACCATTTTTAAATATCAAATAAAAAATATTTTTATATATAATTTTTCATTTTTATAAAACATTTTTTCTCAAAATCGAGCTTCATAAGTGCAGAAAATGTAAAAAATTGTAGATAAGTGCTGAAAATGCAAAAAAAAAGTAGAAAAATACAAAAAAAAGACAAAAATTATAAAAAAAAAACTAAAAAATTATAGAAAATTCAGAACTTTTGTAAAACAAATCAAAAAAATATGCAAAAAATACCAGAAAATTGTAGGAAATGCATGAAAAACACAGAAAAAAAATGCAAAAATTATGCAGAAAAGCACCAAAAATTGTAAAAAAATGCAAAACTTTTATAAAAGTGCTTTGATAAAAGTGTACTTTTGTAAAAGTACTTTTACAAAAGTGATTTTATGCTTTTATAAAAGTGTTTTTGTAAATATACTTTAATAAAAGTGCTTTCGTGTAAAAGTGCTTTCGTAAAAGTACTTTTATAAAAATGCATTTATGCTTTCATAAAAGTGTTTTTGGAAAAGTACTTTCATAAAGTGTTTTTCGTGTAAAAGTGCTTTCATAAAAGTAATTTTATAAAAGTGCTTTTATGCTTTCATAAAAGTGTTTTCAGAAAAGTACTTTAATAAAGTGTTTTTCGTGTAAAAGTGCTTTTGTAAAAATACTTTTATAAAAGTGCTTTTGTGTAAAAGTATTGTTATAAAAGTGCTTTTGCATAAAAGTACTTTTGTAAAAGTGCTTTGGTAAAAGTCATTTTCATAAAATTGCTTTTGTGAAAGTGCTTTTGTATAAAATTGCATGTGAATACGACAGTTAATAAAATCTATTTTATTTCACTTTTTATCCCAAAATGAAAATATGGCATATGGTGGTTTGGAATTCTAATGAGATGTGGCTATAATAGGAGGCATGAGTTTGAATCACTTAACTTCTAATTTTTGAGATTTGACGAGTATTGATAGAATTGACTTTTACCCAACTCAACTTGACCTGTGCGATCCAACCCATCCTAACCCTAATTGGTACCATGGACCCAACCCACCTTTTTCCACTAACCCTAATGGGTTATTCCACCCATATTGACCCCCTAATAGATTGGGTTGATTTTGTCTCAACAACGCCATGAAGTAGTCGGGAAGGGTAAGCCCACTAATAGATTGGGTGGGTTTTGTCTCAACAACGCCATGGGGTAAGCCCGATGTTGAGCTCACTCATGTAGAGGACCCCCTGTCCTTCCTCATCAAGACATAGTCGTGGGTAAGCGCGAGCATGAACCCAGCAGCAGCGGCGTGCCCCGACACCGCTGCCATAGTGGGCATAGGGAGGGAGAGCAGGTCAACCATGATGGCCTTTAAGCCGTCGCCCATGTGCTGAAGCCGGTGGAGGAAGCCACTGGACCCGGCGGACTCGGCCCAAGCGAGTCCGAAGCGATTGGAGAAGAACTTACCCTGTTCAGTGGTGACCAGGACTAAACCGTGCTTGGCCTGGGCACGGACTTGGCTTAGAGATGACCGGATCTCGCCAATGAGGCTGGGGTTCAACCGGTGTTCATCGTCGCCGACTAGAGTTAGAAGGAAAATGTTACCGCACTTCTCTAACGTGCACATGGCCGTCGTCTTCCCTCCAGGCCTACGACGTTTCCCACTCTCTCCGCCAAACTATTTATGGATGGAAATCGGAAAAGCTATGTTTTTTTTCCTGTGGATTTCTTTTTTAATGGTTGTAATTTAGATTTTGCGTTTTGAACATAGAGAAAAACGACTCCGGCCAACATAGTGAGGGAGTCCAGAAAGCCTACGATCAAATGATCAATCCCACGGCCACGAGAGTTTACTTTCGTGATGACATTTCCAATTGTCAAGACTAATAAATTTTTTCTTTATGTTTCGTTGAGTTTTTTTTTTTGTTATGATCTGGCTTAATCTTAAACTGCGCATAGGTCCTCTGGTTCATCATCATGATGATGGAACAACATTTACATTTGCATCAGCAAGAATAGTAGCTTCAACGCACTATAAAAGCTTGACCTACCCATCTCTACACACCCCTAATTACAGCTTTACTCCTTGAATATGCATCTGTCACCAAACAATACGCCATAAATACTTTTGAAACAACACACTCTTTCTCTGCTCACTGCTGAACTCTCCTCTGTGGGTTTCTTTTATTTATTCCTTAACTTCTTTCTGAAATTTCTATTTGGTACTTCAAGCATGGTGAAGCATGTTTCCCCACCCATTAGGACTTGCTTCAACTATCAGGACACTCAGACCCAGTCATGGCCCACCACCAATCCATCCATATCAGGGCCTCTCAGTTCACTCCCAGAGAACATCAGATGGGTTGCACAGGTCTTTGCCAGAATGGGACTGTCGAAGACTGTTATGTTCTTTGGGAGTGAACTGAGAGGCCCGGAATGGCACAGGTCTTGCCACCACTGGCAGGCGATGGTTGGGTTTGGGACGGTGTGAGAGTGCTTGGGGTTAGTTTTGAGGTTTAATGGAGAAGACAATGAACAGTATAAAAGGGTAATTTGGACATTTAAAAAGCTTAAAACAGTCGGATGAAATTTTTTTCGAAGTTAACTCACAGAACGTTAAAGTAGGGGGGTTTTTGTTGCAAAAAAAAAGTATAGGGAGGACTTTGTTACCAACCCTATAGTACAAGCGGGGTCTTTGTAATTAACCCTTTTTTTTCAAATCAAGTATGAGGTTCCGCTGCACCGAGGTGTATCGATACTTTAAATCTTGTTTAAAACCCGATTCAGAGGCTAAACCACTTTTCCCTTAAGAGTGAATGGTCATTGATTCAACTGTCGAGGATAAGTGTTCGGCTTCGATCAGTGCAAAGCCCATTCGAGCAGCCTTTACCACTTTGCATTAAGAATATCTCCACATAGTATTCCCAATGCAAGGTTGCAAAAGGCTGTTGGAATGGTGTGGGCATGGGTTTGCCTTGATGGAAACCGCTCTCCCAGTATAATGGGTCAATAAGAAAATATTATGATAAAACAAATTTTCAAAAAAAATATATAAAACCTGATAATTCAGTCTATGAATTGAATGGATAATCGGTTCAACCATACAATTATCTACATGTCCAATATTCTACAATGATTTAGGATGTGTTTGGCTTATTAGAAAATAATAGAAAAACAGAAAATTGAGGGAAAAAGTTCTTTAAAGAATTTTGTAAAAGTTATTTTCACCAGAGAAAAAAAAATTGTAACCAATCAACTGGGATCATATAAAAGTGGCACCCAATCTGGTGGTCAAAGCTCTTTCGGTCTTTCGGGCAGCATAGACTTCTCCATTTTGAAATATACCTCAAAGAATTTTCTTTTTTTTTTTTATAATGAAATTTATCAGCGAAATTTATCTTTGTAAAACTCTTTTGTTTTGTTTTGTTTTTTTTTTCTTACGAATAGAGCTGCAACTTGGCCAGGCTCAAATTGAAATATATTTTTATATTCTATAATATATATGTATGTATGTATATATATTAACTAAATCAAGTTCACAAGCTTTCGAACCAAACTTTTTATTAGTCTAACTCAAACTTGAATAACTATTCGAACTTACCCTAAGGTTTGAACTTCAATCAAAACTAATCGAAACCCAAACTATTTAATTAGAGCTCAATTCAATTACAACCTTAATAATACTGTGTAAATTCTTTGAATTGGATACGTTGCAAGCATAAATACCAGCATAAGGTTGACTACTTGATGAGTCAGGTAAAGAATTTTCCCACACAAACCCATCTATTTCTGTCACATGGAAGGATCTTGTGGTTGATTATCCAATCAAACAGGGAACCTACAATATTGACCACATATTCAATCTGACAATCCATGTTATCATCTATATTTCTTCTACGATGTTAAACACAATATTAGAATATCCTATTTACCCTTTTATGTCAACGAGGAAAACTCTCTTTCATGTTGATTTTATTAATTGAACCTCTCAATCTAAATTTGACAGTGGTAAATTAAATTTTCTCTAGTAAGCATTTTATTATTCTACAAGCAATTTCTCATGTTTCCCCATATCTACACAAAATATGCAAATATTGTTTTTTTGTTGAAGTCCTTTGATCTTAGTTAAGGACCATTACAGAGTGATAATAAAATCTCAGGCTGACATGCATGAGAAAACGGATTCAAGTTAAATTCTGTGATCACATTAAGGTGGTTTCTATTCATGGTTATGAAAAAAGGGTGGTATGGTTTCAAAATCATACCAATCTTTTTTTTTTTTTTTGAGCTACGACATTTGATTGTATGATTCAAGCATATATGTACTTTTACAATCTACTTTTGATTGTACAGATATCTTCAGATTGAGACATTATAACGGCACACTCTAGATTTTCTGCCCACAACTCTACCCACATACTTCGAATTGCACTCACAAATCGTCATCTTGTATTGTGAGATGTGCGGTGTATTGTACATGTAAACAAGGCATGGACAAAAAAAACATATTTTTTGCTGACATGGCAGTTGTTTTTGTTAAATTAACCATATCGTCCTGCACTACCGAATATAGGATCATAGGGGCCACCAATTTGTAATGTTGCTGAGGTGACAGGAAAGGTGTTAGTCAATGTTTTCGAATCACCATTGATTCAGACGGTCGGACTGTTTTTCGAATCACCATTGATTCAGACGGTCGGACTGTTTGGCTCGGGAACCGTTCAGGTAATTAGTTCCGTTTTACCCTAAACCTGATTCTTGGCCAAAAACTATTGAATTGGTCAATGACTCATTGACTCGGGCAATTAAACCATCGACCCATTCAATAGTTTTTGACATTTTTTATTTTAATTATTATTATTTTTTAATTTTTCTTTGAAGTGGGCCGTTCATTTGTACCGTCAACCAATAACCGATGGTTAGAACGGTTTTGATTATGGACCGTTTTTTAAAACATTGGTGTTAACATTAGATATAATATGTGTTATAGGTGAATAAGCCTTGTATAATTGGGTCATGTAATCAGCTGCTTTCCTTGCCACCTCTGCTAGCTGAGGAGAGATGTTGTCAAAAATTAATGTTTCCTGACTGAGGACTAGAGCTGCACTAATAGTTTGTTGGTTTGTTGTGGTTGACACTTTATGTTCCAATTTGGAACTACTTGGTTGGTTTAGTTTGGTTTTTGAAAACAAAAGCAATTGTCATGTAAGTAAAATTAACATAACTTTGCTAATGTAGCAGTTGCTTTTGTTTTCAAAAATTAAAACTGTTCAACTATTCTTATTTAATAAGGTCCACCCATTGATAGCATCAATAAATAAATGAAGGGAAATTGTCTAAAGCTCACCATGAGTTTTCATCATTTCTCTTAAGTTTATCACAACTTTTTAAAATGTCTAAAACTCACCATGTTACTAATTTGACGTTAAACAAACTAACGGGTGTTAATATATTACCATTTTAACCTTCATAGAAAAAAATAAAATATATACAAAATAAATTAATGGGTGTTAATATAACACCATTTTAATATTTAAACATGAAAAAGGTAAAGGTTCAAAAAAATATTTTCAAATATAAAATATATAAAGACATAGAAATTACAAAAAACATAAAAAATCATAAAAATTGCAAACAAAATAAAAAAAATTATTTTCAAATTATAGAAACTATAGAAAATGAAAAACAAAATCAGAAAATAAAAAATTGTAGAAAAAACACCAAAAATTATAGAAAAACACAGAAATTGCAAATAAATAACAAAAAATACAGGAAAATTTATAGATTATAGAAAATAGAAAAATTAAAAAAACAGAAATTATAAAAAAACATTGGAAATTATAACAAAACACTAAAAAAAGCAAAAAAAAAACAAGAAAATTAAAAACTGAAACAGACCATTTTTCCTCTAACTCACCATTCAAGGGTAATTTGGTCATGAAAATTGTTATTTATGCTGACATGGACACCTCTGTTAAGAAGCATTAATGATGCAATAATGGAAGGTGAGTTTTGGAAAATAAAAACTTACTGACATGGTGAGTTTTAGACATTTTGAAAAGTTGTGGTGAGTTTAAGAGAAACGCTGAAAACTCATGGTAAGTTTTAGACAATTTCCCATAAATGAAAGGAAAAAAAATCTTTTGCAATAAAACAAATTACATATGTGACAGAAGAGTTTAAACATGTTAGTAATTCTGTTCTAAATCCTTTTATTTTGCGTACCAATGATACATAGTGATATCTTGAAGTTCACTCTAACCTTAAGAAGGCCATTACAAGGGGCCTAACAAAGCACCTTATACCTAAAACAAGTCTCTATAAACCTCCATGCCAATATCGCCTTTAGTTTCTTGATTGGATTCAAATTTCACCATTGAGACAAATATATACTATTGGGCCCGTCATTAAGGTTTGGTTTGGAAGGAGTACAAATACAAATTTGTAGAGTGCAAAACCTTGTATTTTGTATTATTTTATATGTATTTGCACTGTACATATTTATATTTGTGCTCCTTCTAAATTGATTACATTTTGGTTTTTAAACAAAATGTATTATATGAGAATTGACAATCAAGGGTGAGTTTTTGGAAATAGTCAAACTATGAATCCAAAGCTCACTGGTTCACAGTTTTATGGATTAATCGGCCAATTAGATCATTTAGGTCATATTCGGAAGGGATTATGTTAAAAACAAGTGCCTATTAAATAAGTGATTAAAAACAAGTGCTTATTCAAATAAGCACTTGATTGCATTTGGCACCCAACTTTTTCAAGTGCTTAGTTTAAAAAATCAGGTGTTTGATAGTCTTTTTCTCTGATAAGCACTTAAAATAAGTATTCGTGATTATTTTGTCCTTCATTTTCTTTCAAATCTTATGAAAGCACTTTTACGAAAATACTTTTATGAAAGCACGTTTATAAAAACAGTTTTATAAAAGCACTTTTACAAAAGCATTTTTATAAAAGCATTTTTTGCAAGTATTTTTATGAAAGCATTTTTACGAAAGTAGTTCTATAAAAGCACTTTTACGAAAGTACTTTTATAAAAAATATTCTTATAAAAATACTTTAATAAAAGCACTTTTATGAAATTACTTTTGTAAAAGCACTTTTAAGAAAACACTTTATAAAAGTACTTTTATGAAAGCACTTTAATAAAAACATTTTTACAAATGCACTTTTGTAAAAGCACTTTTATGGAAGTATTTTTATAAAAGCACTTTTACAAAAGCACTTTAATGAAAGTACTTTTATAAAAGCACTTTTACGAAAGTACTTTTATAAAAGCATTTTTATGAAAGTAGTTTTATAAAATTCAACTAGGGATAGTTTTATAAGTGGTATTTAAAATTTAACTATGGATATTTTTGAAATAAAAAAATTGAATAAGTGTTTATTATATAAGCACTTGAAAAAAACTTTTTGAGATGCATTGAAGGAGATGGGGCCTAGGGGTGCAAGTCGGGTGGGTTGAGTTGGGATTATGGTCAACCCAG
The DNA here is from genome assembly GCF_000365185.1 of Nelumbo nucifera. Next base: position 2,372,173 of record NW_010729147.1, on the reverse strand, counting down.
GCCCGACCCTAAAATTTGGGCTTAAGGCCCGAGCCTGAGGTCAAGCCCAATTTTTCCATCCTGAGCCGAGCCTGCCCTGTAATTTAATGCACTCGGATTGGGCTTGGGCCCGGTTCGGGCTCGGGTTGGTCAATGAATCCACTCTAAAATTATACATATATAAATGTATTTATGCATATATGTAAATATGTATGCAAAATATGTATACAAATGTTTATATATATAATTGGACCGGGCTCAGGCCAGGTTCAGGTTACCTAAGGGTAAGGCCCGAGCCCGGCCCAAAAAAATAAAAAAGCCCAACTTCTTGGGCCTGAGCTCAGCCTGAGGACTGAAAATCCAAGCATAATCTGTGTAAAATTCTGGATTGGACTGGTTCAGGCTCGGGTTGGGCCCACCCAAATTACAACCCTAGTGGGGCCTACATGGCTACATGTATTGTTGGGTGTTCGAAGAAACAAAAATGAAAATTATATCCGTCTTCTTGCACCCTCCATCAACCTTGGGTTGTTTCCTATTGGCATTATGGTACGTATTGCAATGTTTTAAAAGCTGACCCATAACCAGAATCGATTTGGTCATTGGTTCAACCATCAGTTCTAAATAGATCTAACTTGTGATGTTTTAAAAATTAAAATGAAAAAAGCAATTATATAAAAATTTGGCCTAGAAACCATTATCTCCCTCAAATAGGCTAATATTTTGACCACTTGGCTCAACAGGTTGCTTACCAATTCAATTATTTTTGGGAAAATAGCAGTTTGGGGTTGAAACAAAACCGATACTCTAACTAATCTCCAGGCCGAGTTCAAATCAGTCCCCCACAAGATTATCCCTCAAAATGTCCCACCACAGCACATCCCTACTGTGTATTGGAAACATCTCTTGTTGATAATACAAAAAATGATGATATCATTATCCGGAGATATTTGACGTGCTATAGGATGTTGTGGGGGCCAGTCTTGTTGGGGGCTGATTCAGTCTCCTCCCGGCCAAGCGGTACGACTGTTCAAGTCAACAATGGTTTGAAAATCTTGATTTGTTTAATTCAGAAATTAACTTACATGGAGATGGTATTGTGCTTTTTAGTTCAGTTTTCCAGTGGCATTTTGACATACCGTTTGTCCAATGTATATTTGGGTAAAGCTGGAGCTATGATCCAAGTTATTTATTCACAAAGGAAAAAAAAAAAAAAAAAAACCGGCCCAAGCCATTTAAAACATGTTAGAAATAGAGCAAAGCCGACTTAGACCTCTTGATGGTGTTTTACCCTAATTCAATGGTTATGAGAGCCATTGTATGCCATTCCGTGTTGGTCAGTTTAATTTAAACCTGTTTGGGAATTAAAATCAAATAATATTAATTATTGATTAATAATAATAATAATATGATTAGACATAAAATTAAATTAAAATATTTAGTTAATGTAAAAAACAAAATAGGTTATTACTTAATTAATTTAAACTTAGGAAAATTACAAGTATAATTAATTAATATAAATATATTAATATATCTACATATAAGTTAGTTAGCATTTAAGTTAAGTGTTAATATTAAAATGTTGGTAGTTCAAAATTAATTATTATTGATCTAAAATCTATTTAAATGCCATTTATAATAATTACATTCAATTTAAATTTTAAAGTTAAAAATACTTTAAATTGATCACATATAAATAAGTCACTTAAAAATAATATTTGGGATAGGAACCAACTCTAGCCAAATGAGAATGCGATAAGACTTATGCTTCAATTTCGTTTAATAAAATTCGTACATCGTACAGGTCCCAACTAGTTTTTAAAATAAACATTTATTTTGAATTTATTTTTCAAACACCAATAAGTGCTTAATGGTGTGGTCCTGGCTCAAATAAACAATTATTTTACATAAACACTTATTTTAAGCAAGGTCCAAAATATCGATATGCCCGATATGTCGGTAGAGGCGTATCGGGCAAATCAATACTTTTTTTTTTACTTTTTTTAATTATTTTTTCTAAAACCAGTTTACGGGGCCGGTTTAGGGCTCCTCCACCCCCTGAACTGGTCAAACCCCCGATACACCCACTATAAGGGCTATCAGAGGGGTCCCGAAACGATACATATCGGCTGATACGAGCTGATATGTATCGATACTTTAAACCTTAATTTTAAGCACTCCCAAATATGGTCTTAGCCCATAACAGCTATAAAATAATTGATGATGCGCAATCCGGCCGGTCTTAGCTGTCAACGACCTTGCCTCTGAACTGAGTAGCAGGGAACCTGAAACGGAGGAGATGAGGAAGCTCCGGGGGGTACTCGGTGTAAAGGCTCCAAAGCTCAAGTTAGAATCCTTCAAAGGCAAGATAAAACTAGATAGCGCAAAGTTTGCATACCTCTTCATTGGGGGGGTGGAGAGCCTTTTATAACCACCTCACGCACTCACTCTTAGACTTCTATTAGGTCGGGTATGATTACTTCCGTGCTTCTACCAGTTCGGGTGTCATCGCCTCTGCTGGGGCAGAACCGTCACTGCTCTTTTTGTCGGAGCCATCTCTGTAACTGGAGATGGC